>JARFXV010000305.1:172500-703591 GCA_031761425.1 Cosmopolites sordidus
TATGACTTCCTCGAAATATAATTAAGTGTTGATCCTTTCTTAACAAGTTTCATTATTAATGATAATGACTGAATTAGTAACGAACAAATGTAACATGGGATTTTTATCGTATATCTTCGTATTGCAAAAAATGTTATTACCATTCTAACAATAGAAAAATTAACTGTTTCATTGGTACAAAAAAAACATCATATGTGCAGTCTGTCTTATGCTTCATTACAATCAATAAATTTTATAAAATCTTTAGTATTTTTTAAATTGATTACTTGAGGGAATTACACTGAGAGATGTATTAATTCTGATTCAAAATAGTAATAAAAATATTTTCTTCTCTTTGTACGAAACTGCCAAACAATTCATACTAGTTCCCTAGTCCTCAAGGGGCTTGGTTTTACCAAGTACGTGTTTGACAATCCCGGGATCCCCGAGTCCTTCCTTAAGCTAAGCTGTTGAGCGACTCCTGGGGATGGCCGAGTGGCATCCGAGGGCATTTGAATGTTTTTAACGGACCTCTGAAGTACTTCCCGCCCTCTCAAAGTAAGTAGGGTTACCAGGATAAGAGAACAGTGTCTTGGTGGAATTCTTTCATAAATGTGTCCCATTTTTTTTATAAATAAAGTGAAGTAGATAATATAAGAAAACTGCTAGATGACACTTTCCTTTTTTCAGTAATCTCCATTAAAAATCACAAATATTCTAAGTATCACTAAATTTCAAGTTAACTGTAGAACTCTTAAATTTCTTTAAAGGTGTTATATGTCCTGGTTTGATTAATTGCAAGGAAGGAATAGTAGACAATTTAAAACCAATTGAGGTCATTGCCTTGAGAAGGGATGGTACATACTTGATAGAATCGAAGTTGGATACCTTTCACTAAGAGTCACTTAGACCACTAATATGTTACAAATGCCAGCTGTTCGGTCACATATCATAGAGGAGTGATGATCCATCCACTAGCCCTACCGTGGAATGCCCTCTCGTGATGGTACTCCCTGTTCCCCATCTCCACATTGCTTGAACTGTGGGAAATCGCACTCTTCTAGGTACAGAGGAATTATATTCAAATAAGAATCGAATTTAAATAGACATTATATTCTATCAGATAGAATAATATATAAATATGCTGAATCTATACCTACGCTGCTTATCTGAAATAACAACAACAGAGATTGAAATCCAGACAGCCGCCCGCGGCAACCGCCAACCAGCTGATAAACTTTCATTGCAATAAACAATGCACATTGCAATGCACAATGGAGATATTGGAGACAGCACAAACTCCCATCTGGTATAGGACTCAACAACCAAACCACCACTAGAAGATTATGGTGCAACCTAAACAGGATCCGGACAAATCACGGAATTTGCAACCAGAAGCTGGCCTAATGGGGAGTCACGGACAGCTCGAGATGTGATAAATGCGGCGCTGAAGAGCAAACGATTGTCCATCCTGCCTTGGAATGGTCTGACGTATGCTTCAGAGTCCCCCTACAAGGTATACGACCTCGACGAAGCAGTGGAATGGCTATACAACTGCGAAATGCGCCAGCGCCTGTGATAAAAACGCTTAATATTATACTATTGTATTTATATTTATTTTGTAATATTAAATATTAGTGCTAGTACATTTATTGTAAAACTGTAATGTGGCCAGCTTTTCTTGCCCAGCGTTTATACAAGGAGAAATGTAGGTATAAAATCCTGATGGGTGATTTCAATGCTAGAATTGGAACAACAAGAACTGGTGAAAGTGCAACTGGCCCATATGTAACTGGTGAGCGAGACAATAGAGGTGACAGATTGATTGATTTTGCTGAAGGACAATATCTATATATTACGAATTTGTTCAATAAGAAAAATATCAGCAGAAAATGGACATGGAAAAGTCCATCTGGACTCACAAGCAAAATTGATTACATCATGACCATTACACCATGTCCTTAACAATTTTAATGTTGGAAGTGACCACCGAATGGTACGAGCAAAAGTTAGAATTAACTGTCAAAGAGAGCGCGAAAGAATGATAAGATCAAACCAACAGAATAGCACCAGAAGAAAAATGTCTCAAACAGACAAAAATATCCAGTGAGACCATTAATTTAATGAAGAAGCGACGAACAATGAGAAATGCAGGGAGTCTTTTGGCAGGGTCGAGTACGCTGAGCTCTGTAAAACTATAAGAAAACGTATCAGAGAGGACACGCGCCGGTTCAATATGCAGCTAGTGCAAAAAACCCTGGCAGAAAACAAAGGAATTAACAAGGCTAAACAGAAGTTGAGAAGAAAAAGAACGCAAATTTATGCCTTAATGCGTGAGGATGGTATAGTGTGCAGAATGCGTACGCAAATGTTAGAGGTTGTCAGAAAATTTTATTAACAGTTATATGAAGATCAGAACTAATCAAAGACAACAATACCCATGGAAGAACGAATACCAGATATCTTAATGGAGGAACTAACAAATGCTATAGAATCGATGAAAATCTGCAAGGCTCCAGGAAAAGACAGTGTAACTGTCGAAATATTGAAAGTTGGTGGTCGGATGTTACATAAAACACTGGCAAAATTATATTCAAAATGCCTCAAAGAACAAAAAGTACCTGACTTATGGAAAAATACAAAAGTGACCCTTTTACATAAAAAAGGAGCACAGGAGGATTTAAAGAACTATCGTCTAATAAGCCTCCTATCAGTAATATACAAAGTTTTCACTAAGATAATATTTGAAAGAATATTAAAAAAACTGAATGACGCACAACCAAGATAAGATGCAGGATTCAGAAGTAGATTCAGTACACATGGATCACATCTAGGTTGTACAGCAGGCCATAGTAATGCACAAATAATACACCATGCTACTGTGCTTGGCTTTTATCGACTACAAAAAAGCATTTGACTCAATCTCAAAGCATGCAATAATGGATGCACTGCTTAGCCAAAGGGTAGATAAAACATATGTAAACCTATTAGGATCGATATATGATGGAGCTACAGCGACAATTTACCTTGATGATCTTAAAGTAGGAATTAATGTAGAATGAGGTGTACGGCAGGGTGACGCAATATCGCCTATTCTTTTCTCGGCTGGCCTTGAAGAAGTATTCCGTAAACTGGATTGGGAAGAGGATGGTGTGAAGATCAATAGTGCAAACTTAAACCATCTTAGATATGCAGATGATATCGTTCTCCTTTCACAACACCCAGTGGAGCTTCACAGAGACATACAAGATCTGCAAAGGGCTGGTGAACCATTTGGCTTAAAAATAAACCTCAAAAAGAGTCAGGCTATGTTCAATAAATTCAAGGAATTCAAGGATTCCTTCTGAAGACAGAAGGATTTTACTTTTTGGAAGGGATTTGGATATCTTACACCACTTTATACATCTATTAAAATGGCCTAAAATCTGTTAACGACCTGTTAAATATGGCCGGCAGGCATTTGGTAGGCTCAACATGGTGTTTAAGAGCAGACTTCCACTTTGCCAGAAAAGAAAAGTCTTCGATCAGTTCATCCTGGAAGTGTCCGGAAGTGAAACCTGAACACTCACATCCCAATAAATTCAAAAACTTCAGATAGCACAGAGGGGAATGGAAAGATGTATGCTTGGCTTTGCAGAAGGGGACAAAAAGCCCTGTGCATGGATCAGGGAACAAACGAAAGTGGGAAGAGTAAAGCAATTGAAATGGAGATGGGCAGATCATATAGCGAGGCGATGAGACGATTGATGGTCCAGGGCAATCCTGGACTGGATACTGCTTAATCGAAAACGTCCGCGAAGGAGACCGAGAGCACGTTGGACTGATAACATCGTTAAGTATATAGCACCCGAGTGGCAGAAGAAAGCCCAGGACTGTGAAAGTTGGAAGCAACTGAAGAGGCCTTCACGCTGTTGTAAATCGACATGGGCTGATGATGATGATATATATTCAAATAAGAACTAGCCATGTAAAGAATTAGAGTAACAGAAGGTGTTACATATTTAATCGCTAAAGCCAAACGCAAACATCTGTCCAAATATAATTTTACAATGCTGCATCCAGGAACCCTTCCATAGTATCATGCGCATTCCAGTGCGATTTCCCATCCATTGAAGCTCCTCCTCTCCACCACCACAGTCTCAACCTAGCATACCTAACTATATTCAAATATGAATCGAATTTAAATAGACATATAGCATACCTGACTCCCTCCCTGCATTCGCTTCTACACATTTCATATACCCCTCCTCCCCTTCCCCACCTGTACACAAATCGCCATTTTTCCTCGAAAATTTTTTGCTCTCTATTCTATTTCTCTTTCTCTACCATATGCTTCTCTTCCCACATTTCTTCTCTGCCTCCTTCCCCGTCCCTAGCTAAAATTCTCCTTAGAGAAGTTCATTCTAAAAATTTTTAGACTGCTTTCTCCAGAAACAGTTCCAAATCGTCGGTGTGCTCTGTGACGATGAAATGAATGAAATCTGTAGTCTTTCTAGAGTTGAACGCTATATCAGTTTGCAGGCCGGTCTCTACAACTGTAGACTGGTAATAATTATTTTACAGTTATTTCGCCCCACACGAAGTATATTAAGACCATTTTCTAATTTAAGCCTCTATAATCAGTATGCTCCAAAGATCGAGCTGTTGAAAGGGTTCAAAAAAGGGTTTATTGAGGTAGTTGAAACAGGCCCTATAAAGAATAATTTTTATTAACGGGATTTTGTGCCCCCCCGTGACGTCGGTTTTATATATCGCTTTTTATTGCCCGGTCTCTTTTGTATTGCGCTCAACAAAAAGTCTATCTGATTTAACTATAAAGTAATAAATTTCAATCAGGCTTTTTCATGACTTGATAGTGACATTTCCGCAGATGGACATCGTGTACACCCTAATATAAGTATTAAGGCGCAGGTCATAAAATTAGTTGTGTGCGAAAATATTATTGATATATTGGTTTTCTGGTAGATTATTAAATTAGATTTACATTGTTTGAGATTATACAAGGAAAATATCGAAAATTACAGCTGCATAGAATGTTTTGCATTTGTAAATTTAATAAATCACACAAATTTTATTTTAAAACTAAATCTATAATTTGATGAATCAAAATTAACTGTGACTGTGAAATTCAATTTTATTCATTCATTCTTTAATTCTTATTCGTGCAATACTTTGTTTTATTTATTTATTTTTTATTTAATTGGCTACGTTGCAATTTTTTTGGGAAATTCAGTTTTTTTTTAATTGCCCTCTTAAGGTATTATTTGCAAGAAGAGTCTTTTGAGGTAGGAAGACTTGTGGTTATGACGTCTCATCCTAGTTGATCCTCTCTTTGATTTCCCCCAATGTTTAGGAATATACATTAAAATGACTCTGAAGGATTAAGAGTGGAAGGAGTAGAGGAGGTCCCATAGTCTGGAAATTAGGAGATAATTTGGGTTTGAGTGTGCCTGTAATGAGCTGAGTGAATCAGTTGCACACTAGTCATAGGGCTAGTCTTTAGGGTGAGATGCCACTTTTTAAAGGTTCATGGCTAACAAACAGCTCAACTGAGAAAACAGATAAAGAACTGGTAGAATATGAGGTATCATATTCCCCGATCCTGAAGGGGATTCGAAACTTTCTGTGAAGGCAACGTGGAAAGAGGAGAGTCCAAAGAGAAAATTACAGAAGATGGATCCGAAAATGGATGGAAAAAGGCAAGAGAATAGGATTGATTGTCTAATTGGGATAGGAAGGTGATTTCGGAAAGAGAAGACATGAGTTAGAGAGATTTGAGATAGGTGGATTGAAATATTGAGCAAAAAGGCTAGGGAGTCTGGAAAGGTCGGGATTTTCAATTAGGGCATTCGATTTCCAGCAGGAATTGCAGAATTTCCTGTTATAGGTCGGGCTTCTAAAAGGATATCTGTAGGTCGGGGTTTCTAAAAGGGTCAGATTAGAGATTTTTAACAGAATACGTTGGTTGATAACTAAACGTTGGTTTAGGTTAGGAACGCTCTTGATTGGACTGTATTTGAAAGCCCCAAAAGTAATTCTAAATGCCTTGTTTTAGATGTAATTTTTGAGATCTTGTATAAGTGGAGTTGTGTTGTGCAGAAAGCACCCACAGTTCAATTTGTTTCTTTGAGACCATCATATCATGATGTTATAGTCTAAGAGTATTCTATACTTAAGGGAATGTTAAATTTTTCAAGATAGAAAGTTAACAAAAGGGATTCCATGAGACTTAAAAGGTGATAGGTCCTTAAATATGTGCCGACCTAGGATTTCCTTTAAATAGCTGGGCAGTGCGGGTTACTTCGAATAACTCACACATATTTCCTACACTATTTTGCCTCCTAACCAAGAGGTCCTTTACTTTTTCAGTTATGTTTAAAATTATTTTTTATATATCAGATGGGACCAGTATCATGCTTCTATTGTGTTTTGGAGGCATTTTATTTTATATTTGTGACAGTTTGAGTTCGGTTCTTGTGTAGTGTAGAGTTTTAAGCATATTCAAAAATTCGGAACTGATGAGAGGTCCAAAAACAGTAAGAACGACTGAAAATATTGCATGTGTGGAAGAGTCTTCAGAACCCACTTCTATCAAATTGTCGATTTTCATGAAAAGTTAATAATGAGCTAACTGATACTTCTTTTGTTTTTTTTGGGGGGAGGGGGGGTTTATAAAGGAAAAGGTTTACATAAATAAACATCAAGCCATAAAGCAATTAAAGGACAACATTCGTGCCAAATTCGCTGCATTAATAGCAAATATGTTGACATCAAATATATTGAAAATGCGTTAGAAGGGCAAAAATTTGCAATGCTGCTAATGAATCACATTTGATATAATTTTCAAAAATCAATTTACACAAAATTTAAAGACGAAATAAACATATAATAGAAAAACTTATTGTGTCTTATTTCTTTTAAAACCTTACAAATAATTCAAATGGTAGCGTGATACTTCCCCCACCCTTTATAAATAATGAAGAAGTACTTCGAATAACGAAAAAAATATTTTAAATATTTATTTTATAATTATGTTATTACTTCTATTTTTATTTAATACTTATACTTAATTTTTAATACTGTTGAGCTAGAGAAAGTATGTTGGGTACCTAATATAATATATGTAAGGTATCAAACCTGTCACACTTAAGACCATGGACAATCAGTCGTACAAATATATTTACATAATATCAATAACGGTTTTCTTTTTGAAGGTTTTCTATTCCTTTTCATTTGCCTATTGTCTAATATATTTCAGTCCCTTCTTATTTTTTCAACAATAAAATCAAAAAATTCCCATTCTCGAAGCCAAGTTTAAATGCTCGCATGCATCGCTTTCACGCTATAACATTTACGCACATATTCACGAGGGGTGAAACGACGTTTTAAAAGGTGTAAAAAATCAACCCCTCAAGCGGAATTCACCTCATTATGTCAAAACTGGTTGTAGTTTTGGGCAATCTATCTATACATCTTTACAATCTTAAAGTTAGTTTCGACTTTTGAAGTACTTGTAACCAGACAATGGAAGCTGTTGAAAGCTGTAGAGGGGGACGGGTGGAATACGAGGGTCATTTAGAAGAAGAAACAAATGGGGTGTGACAATTGCTGAATTTTGGCGGGGTAAATGGTGAGAAATGATGAACCATTTCATTGATATTCTAATAAAATGTTCTTTCTAATGTTTTTCTTAAAAAAAAAACGCATTTGTGGATATTATCAAGTAATAGTTATTGAGCTATCCCAAAAAAGAACATGTCAAAATTGCTTTGCGAACTTTTATGCTGGTACACTCTGGTCGACTAAACGATAATATTAATAACAAATTAAAGATACTGATTGATGGTTATTAGCACGTCACTTCAGGTAGGCTTGTTAGGACTCTAAGTTCATCGAAAACAACCATTGAAGGACATGTGAAGACATTTGGCTTCGTAAAAAGAAACTCGATAATCGGGTACACTTGAATTTTAAGAATTTTAAAAAAATTCAAGACAATTGAATCAGCATATATGAGTTACGCTTGAAATGTATGCAAAATAATCTATTTTTAAAATTATTGATTATTGGTAACGTAAAATAGATTTGTGTTAAGATCATGTTATTAATTAGGTGGAATTATAAGGATTTTATTTATTCAGACCAGTTGATGCTTTTTCTATTGACTAAATTTTATCTCTTCTCTTCGATAGTTATTTCCGCGAGCGGTATTTAATGCAATACGTAGTATTTAATTTTTTAATATTCTTCTCTGATTCACTCACCTCTCTCTACATAGCCCTTTTTAAATAAATTCTTCTATTGGAACCGTCAGTGAGAACATGACACAAAAGAATTTACCACTAAACACCAAATCACTTTTATAAGTTTCCGACGCGCTTTTCACTAACCATGTTAACATCGTCAGCAGATAGTTCAATCTAATTCTAATTCACAATCTTGACAACTAATTTCGTAAATCTCTGATTTTTCATATTCGTCTGCTGTATTATTTGAATTACCCAGGACTTCTCTTAACTTATTATATGGCTTGTAAGACTAGTCTTGTATAACCCTCGTGTTAATTGGACATCAAACAGTATTACCATGAATATGTTTTTGTTCTGTAGCTTTTGAAAAGTCGAAGTTTCTTTCAGTTATTTCCTAAACTTATGTATGTCTCCATTCACAATAGACACTTTCTATTTTAATTCTCTGTTATAACTGTCTTATTTAAAGGATAATAATTAATATTTGCAATATAGTTTAAACTATATTAGGATAAATTAGACCACAAAAAAAAAACGCAGATTTACGAAATTAGTTGTCAAGATTGTGATTGAAGGTATATTGGACAAAATACCCATATAATGTTATCATGGATCTTTTAATTAACCAGATATAAAGAACATATTATCCGCGTTAGATATGGAAGAAATGAGAAATTCTGTGTTGCTCAACATGCATTCAATCATGACCATAATAGAATTACTATTAGTTTGAAAAATACACAGTGGGCTAGTGGATAATATTAAAAATATTCAAAAAACAAATACATTTTTTCCCTTGCTTTACGTAAAAATTCTCAATCCTTCAGTCGCCATCAAATGCCAACAAGCATCTCCCGAGACCGGTTTCTGGCCTTAAGCAGCAGATGGTTCCAAACGTTCGAACGTTTAGTTGCTTTCGAACGTTCAACTAAAACTCGACTGATGACGACTTAAGGCGAGAAACTGGTCTCGGGAAATGCGCCCGAAAAGTGTAAATAATAATATGACCTTGCATGTATATAAAAGCATTCAAATAGCCAAATGTAAGAAAGTACCAGCGTGGCAGATATGGTCCATTTCTTCACATATCAGGGCAACAACAGGAGGTATTTCGTAATCTGAATTGGAAAATGGATGGAATTAAAATCATGCATACTTAAGTCATCTTAAATTCGCAGATGATATCGTTCTCCTCACAAGAGGTAAAGGATTTTCAAAACATAAACGCCTGGAAGGTGGAACGGCGTGATAAATGTGGCTGGCAGGCTCAACCTGGTGTTTAAGAACAAACTCGCAGTGAGTCTGAAGAGAAAAATCTTTAATTAGAGAGTCCATTATGACATACGCAAGTGATGGTGATGTGTTTTGGGTAGCACATAGGAATAAGGGAAGGTGTATGTTTGGCATTACATCTGGGCATTACAATCTGAGACATACAAATCAGAGACATGGACCAGAGAACAAACAAAGAAATCTTGGAGTTGAGACAGCTTGATCATAAATGTTCACGAAGAAGACCGAAAACATGATAGACTGATAAGAGCACAGCCCAAATGACAAAAGAAAGCACAGGACTGCGACTGATGGAAACATTCTGAAGAGGTCTTTATCCTGCAGTGGATAGACACAGGTTGAGTGATGATTCATTTAAGAAGCCAGTGTAAAATTTATGAAAATGTTTTTGCCCTAAGTTAGTACTAATATATCTAGTTGTCACGTAGATTTTTGGAGTAATCTTGTTGCCAACAAGTTTGTTTTCAGTTGTTGGTTAGGTTTGCCGACCTGAAGTGTGTTCGGCGATTTTGAAAATGGATAAACATAAAACATATTGAGTTTTTCTTAATTTTTTTTGCAAAAAATTTTTTGTGCTAACCCATTAAAATATTAGAGAAAACCTACGGTGAATTAGTCATCAATCATTAAAAGTATGAAGAGAAGTGGTTGAAAACTTGTGTCGTTCCAGTCGACCTTCAACGTCTTCAACTTTTGAAAAGATCAACAAAGTAAATCAAGCGACTGAAGATCTGAAGAATCGGATCAGATCTCACGAATCCGCTTGTACCATTTTAGTTGATGCTATGTTCATAGAATGTATCAATGATAATGAAAAAATAGCTTTATAAATTTAACATGCTAACCACCCAACAAGTTTCGAAATTGCGCTTCCATAACGAACCAAAATTGAAATAAGTATGCCAAAACTGCTCAAAAAGCAAAGTTCTGTGTCGTTGTCTCCTCAGAATTCCTCTAAAGAGCCAATAATAAGCAAATTCTCGGCTCCATGAAGTATTTGACAAAGAATGTTCATCAAAAAGGTCAGCTTGAAAAAAAATTGATGATTAAGTGTCATCCCACACATCGGTGCTTGGATATGAACCTTTGACTAAAGACTCAAGGAATGTCATCGTTAAACTACATTACTTGCCAAATATGGCACCGTGTAATTTGTTTTGTTCTATAAACTCATATTTTCTGTTTGTGGAAGACATTTTATGCACATAGAAACCGTAAAATATAAAATTAGTGGAAGGAGCTGAAACATGTGGGAAAATACCTAGAAGAAGTTTCCCGACGATTAAATTATCGCATGTATCGGATCAAACTGAACTTATTTTGAAGAGGAGAAAGAAAATTTTAATGACTAAACTATTTTATGTTTTAGTGAACATTCAATATTTTTTGGGAAAATGCCCAACAGGGTTTTAATTGAATGTTAACGTACGGTAATAGCGAAATGTACGAAAATAATGAGTTAGCCGCATCACATGAAGTGAACTAGTTTGAACTAAGCTTGGTGTGTTTCATTAATACATTTCAGCAGCAAAGTTTTAATATTAATTATTTCACTAGATAGCACATGGGAAACAGGTGTCTTTGGAATGGGGTAGTATTTGCCTCTCAGAGGGAGAGAGGGAGGCCTACGGCAAGTGTATATCAGCTCTCTCTCCGATGCTGTTTAGTATCCATTATACTGCTATGAAGTCGAGAGCACCACGTGTTTGCTTACGAAACGTTTGTCAAAAATAGTAAGTCCGTGTTTAAAACAACGATTCTTCAGGCGACAGCTTCGGATGTTATGGTGAAATCGTATGTTATGATGAGATCCTCATCCGCTACACCACTGTCGGTTTATAAATGGAAATAAAGCCACGTCCACATTCTTCTTGGAGAGAGTATGGGAGATATGGGATCTTGCTTGCTCTGTTAGGTGAAAGGCTTCTGAATTGGAGATAAGAAAGATAACCGAAAACCGTATTTTGCATAAGAATTTGAGCTCTTACCCATATACATTGATGATTGTTCACAACTTGAATAAATGGAACTATCAACTACGCCTCACATTTCCTCAAAGAATGTTTAACATATTTAAAAAAAAACAGAAAAAGGGACGTCTTAACCATCAACATGACTGATGAAGCTCATTTCCAATATACAAAATACAAAACTGCTTTAAAAATCCGCGTAAATTGAGGGAGAGGCTACTACACAATCCAAAAACGCACTGTGGTGTGGTATTAGCACGTATCGAATTTTGAGGCCTTTTCTTATGAAGAAGAGTAAACCACAATAGCCGTTATTTCAACTCGCTACGTAACCATATCTGAGGGGAAGAAGTTGGCAGCCTGCTCGTGGCCCTCCCTGCATGTATTGAGTTATCTTATCCTGATTTCTTAACGTAACTGATGCTAACATCCGACGTTATAAGAATGGAAACCAGAGATGATAGTGAACAAAATATCGGTTTTTTTAGAGACCCCTCGATATTGTATTTAGAAACAAATCTGAAAGTTTGCCTTATTAACATTGAAGGCATATCGCGTTCTAACATTGAATAGCTGGGGCGATTGATGCAGCAAGAAAACGTGGATATAATAGCCATCCAGGAAACTCATATTGCATCTGAAGAAAATTTATTGAGAATGGGAAAGGTCCCGGCCTATTTTTTAAGTGACGCAATATACAGTTATGTACACGGTATAGCAACCTATGGCAGAAATGGCATCACAAAAAATAACACATATACTTTGCGAGGAAAAAATCCACTTCCTTGCTGTGAAATTTGACGATGTCATGATATCACAATAGTGAACATCTATAAACCTCCAAGCTCTCACTGGCAAAACATCACTGAAAATACTCCCCCGCCTTCACTATATGCCGGCGACTTTAACTCCAACCAAAGCTTTTGGGGTATGAACATGACGATGCTAATGGAATCATGCTAATCCAATCTGAGATAGGATGAGGACCAATAACTTACATCTACTTTATTGTGCAAAAGATAAGGGATCTTTCAAACCAGCCAGATGGAGCAGGAAATGCACCCCAGTTCTGTCTGTAATATCTCAGGATAACAATAATTCATGCAAAACGTCACATTCTGAAATATTCCTACACAGCCAGCCTGTGGTGATTATTTGTGGCATGCAACTCCAACTGGTAACATCGTTGCCCAAACGAAGATGGCATTTTTAGAGAGCCGACTAGGAATTATATACTAATGACCTGGACCATGTGATACAGTTCAAACCAACCTAACCTAAAGCCTATAAGCGTTTTGCTCGCATTGTTATTGCTGCTGCCTGAAGAAATGGTCCCAGGGTGTATCGCCATGGATGGGATAACATCTGTAAGAAACTTTATGAAACTTTTATGAACTCAATCAAACACAAAACCATTTAGCGGCAACCAGGTTTTTACAGTAACCTGACAAGTAACGTAAGCAAAGATGGTATGATATAATCGAAAGGACTAGCTTTACTCACTCCAGCCGAAAACCCTGGCAACTCCTAGGTAACTTAGGAGCTGACACAACCACCAGCACTACCCAAACACTTATGATCCCAAAGGCCGTGGCGATTCGCTTAAAATGAGTGTCTAAAATCAAAATTATGCAACAGTATTCCCCAAAACACAGGAAAGGAACTTCATAAAAAAAGTAAAAGGTCATCTCATCCGGAACTCTCTAAACCCTTCACGGAGGTTGAAGTGGAAGATGTACTGAAAAAGTCAAAGCCTTGGAAAGCTGCAAGGTATGACTATATATATCCTGATTTCTTGAACTATGTGGGCCCGAAAGGATGGCTAACGGCAATGCTTTACTAAATGCTGACCACATGCCATATCCCAAACTGCTTAAAACAACGAAAATAATGACTATTCTGAAACCTGATAAGGACGGTAGCGAAGCGGCTCACTATAGGCCTACATCTTTATTAAACGTGGCTTACAAACTGATTGAGCGAATCAGCTTACTACCAATACAACTCGGCGTAGAATAAATTACAAGAAAGCATCACGTTACATTGATGAAAAATCGAAGCTGTACGGAGCAGGTGATTGCCCTTAGCACACACATAGAAACTGGCTTCCAACGTAAGCTAAAAACTGTTGTAATGTTCGTTGACCTGGCGGTGGCCTATGATACCGTTTGGCACGAAGGTCTCCTGATGAAATTTATGCTCTAAACTGACAAAGCTCCTTCTGGTTATTCTTGGGCGATAAAAAGAGTAGATGGCGTAAGGTCAACAATGGCCTGTCTCAAGACAATGTCCTAGAGCCGGTACTTTTTAGTCTCTATGTAGCGGATATTCCGATAACCCAGTCCTTTGACTGGGTCACCGGAATATCCGGTCCAATAAGCGGATGATCTGGCGCTGGCTTATCAAGGAAATACCCTCGCAAGTTGTGAGATGGCACTACAGCCCGATCTCCAAATCCTAAAACATTACTTCCACAGATGGCAACACTCATTGAACCCCAGCAAAATAGAAATGTGCGCATTCCACTTAAACAACAATGAAGCTCACACTCACTTACAAGTAAGCGTCGCCGACAAACAAAACGACAAACAGCTGAAACACAAGAAGCAACGTATAATACATATCTCGGAGTTACACTGGTTGCCCTTACCTATAAGCATTATCTAAGTAAAAGTGCTAAGAAAGTTGCCTCCAGACTCAATATAATCCAGAAATAAGCTGGCACAAATTGGGGCGCAAACGCTGACGTACTCTGAACTGCAACACTCTCATTTGTATAGTCAGCTGCTGAATACTGTTTACCGGTACGACTTAATAACGCACACGTATCCCTTGTATACATACGACTGAATAGTGCTCTACAAATTATTCCGGCACATTGAGACCCACACCCTCTAATGGCTCTCAGTTTTAGACAATATCTTAAATAAGAAGGTAAGCAGCAGCAGTGAGTAGGGAATTTAGTAACTGTATTTAGTACATTTAGTAACATATCCATGCTAATTCAATATCTTATTATTTTTTTATGTTAATAACAATTCTATTTACAAAAAAATAATGGAGTGAAGCTTCTTTAAAAAACGTACCTTTCTCGTGGATCACCATGTATATAAATAAAAACAAACGTTTATGTTCGTAGTTTATGGCAGGGTCGTTTATAAAAATATAATCCTTATTCAATTCTTAATATTCGTTCCAAGTAAACACTCTGTGTTTGATCTTGTCACCGACAAACGGTCCATTATTTCCGGCTCTGTGCTTTCTAACCCTCTGACTATTTGTCGATTTTTCTGAAATGTTGCACCCATTGAAAAACGATGAGACAAGCTCGGACCCACCGAAAACTGAATGTTTTTCTTATCGATAAGGTCCCATTCAAAACACAGCTGCAGTAGTGGGGTTGATTCCATGAACAGTGTGCAACCGGTATCTATTTTAATGCCGTACGAATGTAGAGCCCCACGTGACTGCTTTATGTAGCGTCAATTGGCTGTCACAAATATGGTCTATGTTATGTAAATTTCCATTTAGCCCGATCTGCGGTGGCGCACTTTTTCATAATACTATTCGGTTAGGTCGGCATTCGAATTGGTTTCCCGTAGGAAAGGACGCTTTAGACAATGAGTCCGTTCTTGTGGTCAATTATACAATTTTCCCTCTTTCGAAAGGGCATATATACGTTGCTTCAAAATAATTATTTCTTTTATATTCATTGTTTGTGAACCAACTATGCTTTGTTAATTCTATATCATGTTGATAAAAAATGTTTCAAAACTGGAATTTCTTTGTAGTGGCAATGCTACGACTCAGTGCCACTTATACTAGGGACTTGGAGACGGCGCAAGTATGGCCATGTTTGTCTAGAATGATTCGTTAGATGGCGTTCTGTGAAGTTTCACACACTTTTTACAGTTATTTCTTGTTTGTAGCAATCTAGTTAAAAAACAAGTTTTGACATTTTCTAAAAATAGGTAAAATTAAAGTTCGATCTAAAGGGTCTTTCAAATTGAGCGGTTTTTGTTTAATTCTTGAATAAAACACAGAATTTGCCTTGATTTCAAAAAACTTTTTATTGATAATTAAAGCATAGCGTATGACATTTAAACACGAAAGACAATATCTGTCAAATAACCACCTCTAGCAGCTCCAAAGGCGTCCACTCATTTGTCAAAATGTTGGATGACATTTTGATATAAACGTGGCTCTATTACACCGATGACTACAATAATTTCATCTATTCAGGAATCGATTGTGGATTATTCTTATAGACCTCACGTGGCTTTCATGTAACCCCAAAGAAAATAGTCCAACGGTATCAAATCACATGATCTTGGTGACCAATTAACATCACCGGTTCTTGTAATAACTCGTCCAAATTTTTTTTTTTCAATAAATAAATTGCTTCATTAGCAGAGTAAGGTGCAGCGCCTCCAGACCAATAGTATTTAATTCAGCCCACAAAAATCCAGTTATCGTCTCACGATATCGAACACCACTTATATTTACAGCTTCACTAACAGCATTCTGAAAAAAAATACGGCCCAATTACACCTCCTGAGCATAATGCACACCAAACAGTGACTCGTTTAGGATGTAAAGGTTTCTCATGAATTAATCGTGGATATTCCTCATCCCAAATGCGACAATTTTGCCTATTAACATATCCACCAATTTCAAAATGCGCTTCATCTGAAAAGATAATTTTTTGAGAAAAATCAACTGTTTGTTCTTTGATCCAATTGACAAATGTACGACGTTTTAGATAATCCAGTGGCTTTAGTTGTTGTGTTATTAAAACCTTATATGCCTTCAGCGTTAAATCCATTTGATTAATCGAATTTTTTTTTTAATTTGAATTTTCTTTTAATTTTTTAACAATTTTAATGCGTTGTTGTATTGTGAACGACACCATTTTTATAAAGGTCATACATTACACTTCTGAAATGAGACTACACCTAGACAAATTCAAAACGCCATCTGTGTTTTATTCAAGAATAAAAAAAGTGTTCAATTTGAAAGACCCGTTATTATATAAACCGGATTTTAATAGATTTAACACTGATAGATGTTAAAAAAAACAGTTAATGGTTGTATATCCATGTAAGATAATCCACAAAAATCCACAATGTCATATAAAATTACCACCGACTGAAAGTACGCGAGGTTGCTGATATTGCAACCATCTCGATAGGTAATGTCTATTGCATTTTATATGATAGTTTGGAAACGAATAAGCTTTCTGCGTTCGTCAACAGTTCATTCGAACGTACACTTCTTAAGAGTGATAATTGTCTAGAGTGTTTTATTAGAGACGTATTTATTTAAAAGCGAATTTGCTTTGCGGGTTTCTTTCGAGAAACTTAAATTCAGCTTTACACGCCAGGAGTGAAACAGCAGTTTAAACAGTTGATCGGACCGATGAAAGTTCGCTAAAGAGATCAAAAACTCTCGTGCTCTCGTGATGTGATAGACTATAGTGATGATTATAGACTACCTGGAAAAAAGCGAGGCGATCATCAGGAAGTATTATGCATTACTATTCGACCAAGTGAACCAGTTGTTCAAGCTAAAAATCTACATCTGATCAAAAAGAACCTGTTTTTTTTATCACAGTAATGTGTCTGTATACACGTCTCGGCTTATTGCTGTCTCTATGACCAACACTTCGAAGTTTTTCCATATGCGTCGTGTTCGACGGATTTGGCTCCCAGCAATCACTTCGTCTTCTCAAACTAGCGGAAATCACTCGTTGGACGGAGATTCACTTCAAATGATGAAGTTAAAGCTGACACAACGGTTCTTTTTTACAAAATTGCACAATCGCATTGTACGAGGGTATTCAAAAGGTGGAATGTCCTTGGTCTACATTTATCGAATTGCAAGGCGACTACATTGAAAAATAAAAAAAAACCTCCTCAAAATGCTTGTGTTTTCTTTATTAGGTGGAGAATTTCGGTGACCTTCGTACGTGACATCTTTCAATGAACTAGAATGTTGAAAGTACGGTTAAAGAATGCAAAATGCGCCTCCTAAGTAGTTTTCCATGGTGTTGACGTGAAAAGCCACCTATAATAATATTGATTTGTATTTTTTTTTCATTAGACAGCTGTGTTCTGCAGTCTAATATAATGTATATATATATAGATATATATATATATATATATATATATATATATATATATATATATATATATATATATATATATATATATATATATAGATATATATATATATATATATAGATATATATATATATATATATATATATATATATATATATATATATATATATATATATATATATATATATATATATATATATATATATATATATATATATATATATATATATATATATATATATATATATATATATATATATATATATATATATATATATATATATATATATATATATATATATATATATATATATATATAATATAGACAACTATAGACATTTGCTTAGTACTTCATGTGAAACGCAATCCCTGATGTCTTTATATTCATCATCAGTTTAGCTTTTCTTTGTATATTTGTAACGTGTTTAACTTATTATGTTAGTGAATCTCCATAACATCACGTATAAAATTATGATAATTTTAAACTGCTATCACCTTTGAACTTCTTAGTCAGTCGATTTGATATTTTCTCTGTGGTTTAAAGATTGAGTAAAGAATATTTGGCGAAATTTTTAAACGTTTTGTAGCATTTTGACATACCTTCGATACATCTTAAAGTTTAACATATTTATCATTAATAATTATTAAAAATAAATAATATTTGGAGGTTTTAATTTAAATGTTATTAAAAGTTCCATGTTCGTAGTTTTAAAGATTTAAATCAAAAATGTTTTTGCGGAAATTTTAAAATCAAGGCATATTCACTCCTGAAAGCTATTTTTTTTTTCATATTGTTATTAATTTAAATCTAGATTACACAGGTTAACAAATTTAAACTTTTTCGATGTAACATTGATGGAAATAGATGTATATGATGTATGTTGTAGTCCTAAACCCGAAAATGATAAGCTACCAGGAATGTCGGTAATTTCTTTCCGGTTTTTTCACTAAAGAAAACACGTTATTTACAATGGATAGTTAAAATGTATTTATTCAAACTATTGGCCATTTGATTCTATACATTTTGCCCATCTCTCAGGCAATTTTCGGATGCCATTCCAAAAGAACAGTTTTTCCTTTGAGCTAAACCATTCATCGAGCCATTTTTTAAATTCTTCAGATCTGGAGAGTACGGCGGGTGCGATAAAACTTCCCATCCAAGTGATTTCAACACTCCTTTGACTGGTTTTGCTGTATGAGACTGTTGTCATGCTGCAAAATCACCTTATCATATCTTTGAGGGTATTGTGAACGTTTTTCGATTAATGCACAGTTTAAATTGGTCATTTGTTGTAGGTGTCGGTACTGAGCGATCAGTATTAATTGTTTCTCCTGGATTCAACAGTTCATATTATACAACACCAAACTGGTCCCACCAGACACAGAGCATGGTCTTGTAACTAAAGCGATTTGGTCTTGCAGTCGATGGGCCGGCTTCGCCAGGTGATAACCATGATTTTTTTCGCTTTGGATTTTCGAAATAAATCTTTTTTTCATATCCGTTACTATTCGATGCAGAAATGACTTCCCTTCATACCTTTAAAGCAGCATTTCACTGACGATTTTTCGATTTTCTAACTGCCTGTCATTCAATTCATGTGGCACCCATCTTCCCATGCTTTGGATTTTTCCCATCGCTTGTAATCGTTCACAAATTGCGACTCGGCTCACATTCAACGTTTCTGCCAATTGTTTTTGAGTTTGTGTTGGGTCTTCATCTAATAACTCCTGCAATTCCGCATCTTCAAACGTTTTGAACGTTGAAATCACCACATTTGAATTGTCGAAACCACGTTTCACATGTTCTTATTGTTGGAGCATGCTACCATAAGTCTCTACCATCAAACGATGACTTTCGGCGGCTTTTTTCTTTTGATGAAACAAGAAAAGTGATGCGTGCCGCAAATGTTCGTTTTCAGGCACAAAACCCGACATTTTCAAAAATCTATATTTTTTAAATCTATTTCTAATATTATATAAATCTATAAGGCTGCTATTTTGGCGGAACTTAACTTGTGTAGTTTTGAGGTTAATGTCAGTAGAATAAAATGACATATATATCAAATCATAACATTGCATACTTATGGCCAATGAAATTTGTTACAAACTAACAACCGGAAATTAATTACCGACACACCTGGTAATTACTGTAACACGTACAGTTTTTTTGTTATAGGGTGTGGATGATGAGGAAAAAAAAGGAGATGACATATTTTTACAATCTAATATTTATTTAATATAAATATGTAGAACGTGTTAAATCAATGCAAAGACATTGCTGAGGATTATGCGAATAAAAATTATTTTACATGAGATGTCATAGAGCGACAAAAACATTCACTTTTTCCTCGTGTCCTGTAGCATTATCTCATTTTAAAAACCAGCAGTAGTTGCCCAACATAGATGGGTTCTAGCGTCTCTGGTATCTTGCTTTCGTTCTGTTCTGTTCTGATGTTCTTGTGGAATTTATCTCCTTGTTCATCGCTTAGTACACCCAAATTTTCCGGAAAAAATCCAAATGGGAGATGTAAAAAATGCATTTTTTAGGACATGCGATACTTTGGTATTTCATAGGCTTTCAATCTATGAAGTTTTTATAATTTTCATCTTTGTCTTGAAAACGAAAATCACGGTTTACCACCTTAGGAGGAATTACCTCCTTAGTTGAGGTCCAAGAAATATGCCTTCTTTTAGTTTTGCGTCACTTAATTGAGAAAATATTTCTTTTAGGAACTTGGAACTATTACCTTCTTTGCCCGTAGCTGTGACAAAGTTTTTAATTAGTCCAAGCTTAATATGACGAGGCGGAAAAAACATCTTTTTTTGAGTTAACAAGGAGAGCAGATTTAATGTTTGAAGTACCAAGTTCAAAAGAAGTCCTAATAGGCAAATCTTTCGTAGTGTAATGTTCTTTTGTATCCCTACTGTACCATATACACAAAAACACCAAAACTTTGTACCACAGTACCTTTTACCTTTATACTCCAAAGTCAGATGCAAATAATTCCAATGATCCCATGATATAAATGACAACCCGGTACTTGAAAATGGGACGTGCTAGACTATTTTTGTCAAAAAGTGTTTTAATAACTACCTAAATGAAACGCAAAAAGAGCATTCTCATTAATGTTACAAAAATCATAGCGACTTGTGTTATAGATGAAATTGTTCTTTCTTTATCAATTATATATTATATTCTAGTATTATCTTCTATGTTATTCTAGCATTATTTTCTATGTTCTGTAAAGTAAAATATTTACGAATTTATGATTTTTAGTACATTTGAGACATATTGAGATATATTGAGACTCATGAATTTGTTTTCCTAATTTTTTTTTGCTAAAGAATATTCAAAAAGGATTTACGTTATCACCATGTTAATTCTAAACAAATCGATATCGTCAATAGACGAAGTTCCGAAAGTGTCCGCTTCCCGTTTGATTCTTTCCGTTCATAGAAAATAAATCTTCAAATATTTGTTGGTGTTAAATGCAAAACTACTGAAATAGGAATTCTATGAATTCATTTTGTAATTTTTGTATTTACCATGACAGTATTATGTAATGATATAATTATATTAAGTCCTCTTACCTTTGATACAAAAAAATTATAACAAGTAGTTTCACTACTAAATTATAATTATTTCTAACTCTGCGAGGCATGGGCCGAATTAAATGATCCTTGCATTTTTTTGGCATGGTATCTTAAAGGCGTTTTACACATGCTCTAATTTCGTTTGATGTTGCTAGTGGCCTGATAATCACTTAAAAGTTCGACTAATGTCCCATATATATTCTATAGGCAATAAATATGGATATTTTGCCAGTAAGTTTAAAGGCCAGACTTTTAAAAACTGCATTGTTTAACCGATTTTATAGGGTGATTTTTTTAGTGCTTTCGAACTATTAATTTAAATAAAACAACCACCAAATTAGATGCCTTGAAACAATTTCTTGTATTTGCAACAATATTCAATGCCGTGTTGCAACGCTTGAAATGTTTGAAAACAATTTCGGAATTTCTGACCAAGGTCTGTCCTTCTGGTCTGGTCTGGTTACTTTTGGCAAAGTGCATTCTGTCAATTTAGTTTTCGACCACTTTTTTAAGCAATGTCTCCAAATGTCCGAGGTATGTTGACTTCCAAGGTGTCAATAGTTGCTGGTTTATCGGCATATGCCTAAAATAATCCTAAAGAAAATAATCTAAAGGCGTTAAATCACATGATCTTGGCGGCTAATTAACAGGTCTGTTTCTTGAAACAATTTTCTCATTGAATTGTTCCCTCGATAAATCGATTGTTGCGTTTGCTGTATCACATGTGGAGCCGTCCTATTGGAACCACTCCTCCAGATCGTAGTCGTAGTCGAATACCAAAGTCCAACTTTCTGCGAACGGCGAGGAATTGATAAATTTGAATCTTCATTAATACTACCACCAAAAGCGGCGATATTTTATTCGGAACGCACAGTTTTTTGTCTTGTATTTGTTTTAATATTAAACAGCGTGAAATACGTTTGGAATTTGTTTATAATTCAGTGTATACATCACAAAGTTCAAATTAACGAAGTGTTCTATAAGTTTGCCACACAGAACAGTAATTTTTATAGTAAATTTCATACGTTGCAACAATTTGCAAGCGTTGCTCTGATGTTAAACGTTCCATGATGATTTGTCAGAATATTGAGACACGGATTTACTGACTTGCGCGCAAAATCACTGTTCGTTTAACAGCAACCTCTATCGGAAGTTCGTTCCTGCTCCATTAGCTCCGTTAGCTCTTGTTCTGTATTATATTATCCTTTTAATAACCTTATTTTTATTTCGTCTTAATGTTTTTCTTTTAAATATACTTAGTCTTTTGTTTTTCTCTCTTAAGCTTTTTACCAGTAATATTTGTTTTTTATTAAGTCTTGTTTAAACATTTTTCTTGTAATTTTATTGATTTGCCGCAAATTCTATTATATCTCTTTTGCATCCTTAATTAGTTGCCTCCTTTTCTTTAAGAGCATTTTGTTTCATTTGATAGTTTGTTGTTTGCGGTTTTTAATTTTTTAGCTTGATTTTTTGGTGTCTCTTAAATAACGTTTGCTGTATTTTTCTTTACATCGATAAGGTCTTCATTGGGTAGCCCTAGGTTTCTAAAAATATTTGGTTGTAATTGCCCTTGATATAAGCCATATTTTTCTTCAATCTATCTACGTTAATTTTATTGATGTTTCTTTTCGTCTTCATTACTACTAGGCTAATTGAAAAGTTTGCGGAGCGACACCTATAGAGTAGAAAAAGAACTATATAATCTGCTACAGTTTGAAGTTTAAAGTAATTTAAAGTAAACGTATCAGTGTTATTTTATAAATGGAGAATATTGAAAATCGTGCAGTGATTAAATTCTGTGTAAAAAAATGGTTTAAAGGCAATGGAAATTCATAGTGAAATGGATAATGTATTAGAGAATGCTCCTGTAAAAACAATGGTTTTAAGTGGGCAGGTGAGTTTCAATGTGGTCGTACAAGCCTGGATGATGATCGTCGTTCCGGACGTCCAATTAGTGCAACTTCTGAACAAGTTATTAATTTTGTACACGATATGGTTATGGATGACAGACAAATGACTTTGAGTGAAATTGGTAAGGCCATGGATATCTCAACTGAACGGGTGTTTCATATTTTTAAAAAGAATTGTGCTTGAGAAAGCTATTTGCAATATGGATGCCGGATTTGTTAAACTCTGATTAAAAACGACTCGACTTTCGAGTAGAAACGTTCTAACCAACATTTAGATCTTTTCCGAAAGAATAAAATAAATTTTAAACGTCGTTTTGCAACTATGGATGAGACTTGGGTTTACTATTATGATTCTGTACTGCGACAACAAACCGCAGAGTGGACTCAGCCCGGTTAATTGATTAACTTCTAACCGGTTAAACAATAACATGACAGTATTACTCAAACCTTTTAGATTAATTGGACGCAAAAAATCGGGAGAAAAGACCTGGTTTAGTAAAGAAAAAATAATTTTTCATCAACACAATGCACCGGCTCACAGATGTGTTCTTGCAATGACCAAATTGAAGGAGTTACATTACGAATTGTCGGAGCATCCGCCATCATATTTTGAAAGACTTCCACCAAATCATTTCAGAGTTGGGATAAATTAATTGGAGAACCGCTGGAGAAAATATATTTTGCTTAAGGGAGAATAAAGTCATTTTTCAACTATAAACTTGTTTTATCATTTCCGCTCTGCGAACTTTTTAAATTTGAATTACCCTATATCCATTTTGGTGTTTGTGAATAAGTTCTGATTATTTCTCGATTTTACGTTGCCCATTAGTAAAATATATTATTTGTATGATTTATTAAAAGTGATGAATGATTTCTGAATCGATATAACGGTTATCTTGCTGAGTCAAATCATTTCGACAAACTACTACCCTTGTTTTATAGTAAAGTACCTTGTTTAAATGGCAAATATATTTATCAAGAGAAAATATTTATTCTGTGAAAGTAATCTTCATAAATCTACATTGTCAAATGGCGTACAATAAATGATCTAATACCAAGATGCTTGCGAGTTTTAATTACACGTTTATCTTTATTTATCTCCCATTTTACTTATATATTATAACGAATAAAGACGATATATGCTTTATAATATGTTAAGTTCTGCGTTTAGTAAGCTATCGGGTTCACAACATTATTAATGGCCGTTCAGTCTAAAATCATCAATATATCGCGACGTTTATGAGACGCCACAATGTTCTCCAATAAAAACAGAACATAATAAATTTATTGAATTGTCTAAATTGTGTTTCTTTTACGACATTTGTATCGAAAGGTTAATAAATCACAAAAAGGATTTTTTTTACATAATAGACGTTTTCAACCTTCCGCTGAAACTTTCAAAGGCTTCACGCCCTACAAATGGATCAATAATAGATTGAATTGTCGAATCGGGGAGTCTTTCTTAACAAATTTTCGTATCATGTTGCCAATTTTTCAGTTCATTTTGCCGTTTGATGGTAGCCATTGATTTAAACTCGTTTAAACGTTTATTGATTCGATATTGTTCGATCAGGATTTGTTGTATACATTTTCTATACACGTCTTACTTTGTTGTATGAGAGTTGCTATTTTTATATATAGAATAATAAATTAAAACAAATATTTATCCTTGAAAATGGTTTTATTGTTTTTCAAAATATTCTCCGCGATGATTGATGCACTTTTGCATACGTTTGACCAATCTTCATAGCATTTTTTCCAGTGCGATTGAACTATCTCCAACAACATGCATTTTGAACGCATCAACCGTTTCTCTTGGCGTCAAAAATCGTTGTTAAATATTGAGTTGTTCGGTCCGATGTGTCAGAGCTCGCGTTGTCATGATAGAGAATGATCCTGCGTCGCTGGTTGTTTTATCTTATTTTTTCAAAGACTTCTGGCAAACAAATGGTTGTGTACCTTTTAGAAGTGACCGTTCAATGATTATGTAATGGCACTGTAGCCACATGCACATTTATCCCAAGAAAACAGGCGACCATTTTCTTCGAAATGCTTCTTGCCCTAACAACTTTTGTTGGGTTTGACTAATTTTATAGACCCATATAGTCGACTGCTGCTTACTTTCGGACTCATACGCATATATCCAATATTCATCACCTGTGTAGATGTCACACACGGCTTTTGACGCACTATGACTGTATTTTTTGAACAGTTTTTTGCACCAATCGACACGAGCCATTTTTTGAGCGATTGTCAAATTATGCAGAATTCAATGCCCAAAAATGTTTTTTACGGCTAAATATAAAATCTTGTGTATGCTTGTCATACTAATGCCAAGCGATGTTTCAATCTCATGGTATGTTACACGATGATCTTGCTTTGCTTGATCAGTTCGCGCAGTATCAATGTTTTCTGGCACAACAACCGATTTTGAACGACTTTCTTTAAATTCGCCCGTGAGCAAACGACGGGCACGATTGAATTCCCTAAACCAGCGATACACAGTGGTTTTAGATGATGCTTTATCGCCAAACGTCAAAGTGAGTTGATTGAGATGAGACTTTTTGACTGAGATGAAATTTTCAAGTCACTAAACAATACAAATAGTATCCGCATGACAATACGTTCTGAGTACATTGTTACCAATTCTGGATACATAAATAGCAACTCTCGTATTTGATATATGTAGAATTTTCAATCAAGGTAAGCAAAACTTGATGGAAATTCATAATAAGATAAGTATGTCTGCTAAGATATGTATCTCTGTGTCATACTAAGATAAGTATGTCTAAATTTTCTCTATTTGCTAATTTTCGCTATTTGTGTTGATTAGTGTCAAATACGAAACTACGATGTTAAAATTTGAAGTAAGAAATTGTAAATATAAAAATATGGAAATTGTATATAACTCATGTCCCCGGTCTCGCATATAGATGGCGTTATTTTCGAAAAATCCTTACCAGTGGTCGATTGTGCCAACCTTCAAACGCCACTGTCAAAATTTTATGACAATCTGTCTGCTAATTTTTCAGTTGTGTTTTAAGTGGCGCTACTTTTGTTATTTTCAAAATAAAGAATTTCGTGTGTTGATTAAGCTGCTTTTTGATGAAAAAAAATACCGTTTAAGCAAAACAATGGCTTCATAAACATTGCCCGGACTTGCTCCAGAAAAATCAACCATAATTGACAGGCAAGCTGAATTCAAAAGTGGTCGTACAAGCAACGATGATGCTGAACGCTCTAGACGTCCAAATGGGGTGGTTACACCAGACAACATTAGAAAAATTCCAATAAATAATCCAATAAATAATCGAAAAATTCCAATAAATAATCATGTTTACACCATATATTTACACCATTTTGCATGAACATTTGGGAATGCGTAAATTGTTATCGAAATGGGTACCGCATTTGCTCACAGCGGACCAAAAACCACAACGTATTAATGATTCTGAGCAATGTTTGGAGTTGTTTAAGCGAAATAAAAAGGATTTTTTCTTATGGTATGTGACAATGGATGAAACATGGATTACTCACTACACTCCGGAGTCAAATCGGGAGTCAGCTGAGTGGATAGCAGCCAGTGGAAACCCTCCAAAGCGATCAAAAACACAACCATCGAGAGGCAATGTTATGACCTCTGTATTCTGGGATGCGCATGTTATATTTTTCATCGATTATCTCGAGAAAAGTAAAATCATGACTAGCGAATATTACCTATCGTTATTGGTGCGTTTGAAGGAGGAGATCGCAAAAAAGGCTGTATATGAATAAAAATAGTGCTGTTTCACCAAGACAATGCACCGTATCACAAATATTTGTAACGATGGCTAAAATGCATGAATTGCACTTCGAATTGCTTCCTCATTCACCGTATTCTTCAGATCTGGCCCCCAGCGACTATTTCTGATCTCTTGCTCTCCAAGGAGAATATATAGATAAATAAAGTCGAAATTTGAAAAACAAGTGTTTTATTTGTCAGGCCGGGGACATATTGACCTATGTGTTATACTGGTTACTACCTAAAAAATACGTTAGTCTAATAACACAATAAATAATAATGATTGGGAATTCCATGTTTAATGTTTATACGTGCAATATCCATTCAGAAATCATGGTAAATCATTCAAGTCTGCCTTGTCAGTTAATACAAACGCCCTCAGTTTGCGAAGAAAAAGTAATGTCTGAGCATGTCACTGAACCCTCTCATTAGTCTATAGTTACAACCACAAAATTGGTCAGTTTGCGCTACGAATTGATGCCGCATCCGCCCTGTTCTTCAGACTTGGCTCCATTCGATTTGAACACGAAGAAATAGTTATAAGCGATACTGAAGATTAAGGCAAAGTGAACTAAGCTGAAAGGAGATTTTCGATCAAAATAATAATATTTTGTTTAAATAGTGTTTGAATTTTTAACCGCACCCTCACACATAGGCGAGAGCTTAGATTGCCGCCTAGATTGGACCACCACCTATCTAGGTCGGATAACATATATATGTCCTAATGTGGGCGTTATATTGAACATTACCGTAAACCACGTTGATGCAAAAAGTAGTAATGCAGAACATTGTTTAACAGTAGAGACAGAGCATAATTAGTGTTTTAATAGACCTGAACTAAATAATTTAACAAACAACACTTTTGGTCATTCTTAAAGTAAGTAACAACAAATGGTATTACATATTTTGAAAGCAAATTTATTCAGGTACAAATTAGCGTGATAATTTTATTAGCACAAGTTAAAAGTAGGGTTATGTAGTATATTTTGGCATTATGAGTCAAGTTACTTAGATTAGACCATATCGCAGTTGCCCAAAATGGACAGATTCAATTTAGGCAACCCTGATAAACATGAGGCAATTCCGAATTAATCTTTTATGTGTTTTAGGGTTCATTTGGCTAAAAGAGAACATTACGAACGTTGGTTCGAAAGAGATTTATTAAAGGATATTGCAGCTTATAGGAATGGTGATACTGGTTTGAACGAGTGTAGTCGTATTGATCATATACCTAAAGCAACTACAAAGAGATATGCAAATAAAAAAAATACTACTACTACTAAATAATACACATTTACTAAAGACATGGAAAGAATTCTAACCAAACATATTCTTCAACTTGAAGAATGTTTTTTTGGTTTGATTATCCGAGAAGTGCGAAAGCTAGCTAAGCTTTCGAAGTCTCTGAAAAATATTCTTTGCCATATACATTTACTAAAGAAAAGGAAATAGCAGGGAAAAAGTGGTTCTACTCATTTATGCGCAGAGATTTGCAGCTGTCAATACGAAAACCTGAAGGTAATGGTCAGAGCACGAGGCTTCAATAGAGAGAACGCAAGATATTTTTTTGATATTTTAGAAAAAAACTGTGGACGAGTTTAATTTCACCGGAGAAACTATTTTTGCTTGTAAAGGTGGTTGCTTGTAAAGGTAAACGCCAAGTAGGAGGCTTAACAAGTGGTGGCCTGGTGTTCTAACAACTATGGTATGCGCGGTCAGTGCTGGGTTTTATGTTCCTCCTATAATCATTTTTTAAAGAAGAAAATTCAACAAAGATCTTCAAATAGGGGCACCCCCGGCAAGCTTTATTACTATATCAGAATCAGGTTACATAAATTCCGAATTGTTTGTTGAGTGGCTGAAGCATTTCAAAAATCATATAAACAGCAATCAAGATAAGAAAGTCCTTTTACTGCTTGATGGGGATACGACTCATAGCAAGAACTTAACAGTTTGTACCTTCACTAGAGAAAATGGAATAGTATTGCTGCAGTTGCTTGGGCATACCACGCATCGTTTTTCAACCTCTAGATGTTGCTTTCTTTGGGCCGCTACAGAAATATTTTGTTCAAGCGCAAGAAACTTTTCTTCGTCAATATAAAGGTGATAAGATATATCAAACTCTAATTTCTAAATTGCTAAATGAAGCATATGACAGAGCGGCAACTGTGGCAGTAACTGAAAATGCCTTTAGTGCCACTGGTATTGGGCCAGTTAACAGACATGCCTCTCAGGATCACCGGTTTGCACCATCAGATATGCTACAACGTCAACATTGTGGTAATCTTACTAGAATTGAAATAATTACTGGAAATTCAGCAAGTACGTCAATACCTAAGGAGAAATAGGAGTAAAAGCGTAAAAACTTTGAGGACATTCTTCATAAAATATAACCGCTACCAACACAAAATCCACA
This sequence comes from Cosmopolites sordidus, assembly GCA_031761425.1. Classification (NCBI taxonomy): domain Eukaryota; kingdom Metazoa; phylum Arthropoda; class Insecta; order Coleoptera; family Curculionidae; genus Cosmopolites; species Cosmopolites sordidus. The sequence continues at coordinate 201,815 of JARFXV010000305.1, forward strand.
GCCAGGTCCATCGTTTTCTCGAGCACAAGAAATATTTCTCAGAAAGCACAATTATTATCAACTATTGATAACGTTCTGGGATTAAAACTACGCATCGCATACGCATCGAAGAAATGGTTAAAAAGGGAATACCACAAAATATTGGGAAGGAAAGATGTGGCAAAGAAGAGAAGATTAAAAAGAAAAAAACAAAGAGTACAAGTGAAAACTACATGGTTATGTACCATATGTGATAAAATAAGGGAAGAAGAGATGATTCGATGCACTACATGTCACGCTTGGGTTCGTACATAATGTGTTTGTTTTAATTGTACTAAATGGTCCATTCTAAGGAATCATTGGTCCATTGCAAGAAACCGGTTTTCTAGGATGGACCGAACACTCAATTTTTAAAAATTAATTTTTTATGATAATATTATTTAAAAATAATAGCTATGTTAGTTTGAAGATTACAATAGTAAAATTATTTTCGACCTAAATGTTTTTATTAAAAATGATTTTACAAGCTCATATATAAAAAAAAATATTTAAGTGGTCCAAGTTCGGCAACTGTCCCCTAGTAGGTGTTTCGTTTAATAACGTCAATTTTTTCGCAAAATTTGAGCGTTTATTTCCATAAGAAAATAAATTACCTTAATAATCAAAGTATTGGCCATCGTTAGCTATTACTTACGATTTTAAATTATTACTTTAAAAGTATGTAAATTTTTTATAACATTTTTATATCTTTAAAATTTTGTTCGTTAGGCAAATTTATTACAAAAAAGAATCACTGAGTAATTTGTCTCCGTTTGGTTTTTTGTTTTTACCCAGTGATTCTTTCTTTAAATAAGAACAGGTATTTTTGATATTTTTTGAGTTTTAGACAGTGGCGAAAAACCCAAATAAAGGAGAAAAAATATATGAACACGCCACAATCATTCAGACATTAATTATTACGAAGGCGCTAAGTCCGATGTATACGGGGGGTGGGTCATTAACCCCATTAATGTGGCCAATTAACGTTTTCCAAATAGTTTTTAGTCCAATGACGTTATCGTGCTCGGTTCAGTTTTATCACTTGTTGTCGGTATCGATCGTCAGTAATCGTTTCACCAGGTTTCACAGATCACACAGCAGTCATTTCAACACAGATCCCCTACTGTCCCACCAAATACACAGCAAAGCTTTCTTTCCATCTGTTACTCACAGGTTGTGATGTTGAAGGTTGGCCTTGGGTCTGCCCATGAATATTTGCGTTTTAGCTTATTAAAATAGATCCACTTTTCATCATTTGTCACAACTCGATGCAAAAGACCTTTTATATTTTGTCTGGCAAGCAAAATTTCACAAGTGGTTTTTCACCTTTCAATATCTCTTACCTTCAATTCAGGTGGAATCCATTTTCTTTCCTACTGGATCTTTTCTAACGCCGATAGACGTTAGGAAATGATGGATTGGGCAACATTCAATGCTTCTCTTAATTGTTTCAACGTATGAGTTGAGTCTTCATCCAATAATGCTTGCAAATCTGCATTTTAAAACTTTTTCGGCTGTCCTGGACGCTCTTTGTCTTTGGTATCAAAATTCACCACTTTAAACCATCGTTCACAAATTTTTTGGGTTTTGGGTTGGGTTTAACGTCTTTTTTTTTGGTAGATAAAATATTGAATTAATAATATATGTTGTTTGATAAATTATTATCGTTTAATGTTGAGGTTAAAATTACTAACACTAATTTTCGACACTATAACACGTTTTAAACGAGTCCGAATACATTAAGGAAGACATGATTAATTGTTTTATTAAATTAAATACTTGAAACTTCCATCATAAGTCTATGAAAGTCTGGCACTACCTTCTTTTAACCAGTTTTCTCGAACACGTTGAAAAAGTCCAGGCAGTCTGATCTGGTTGGAATCAACAAAAATTCGTTTTTCTTGATACTCTCCTTATTTACGCTTCTCCATAAGTAATTTAATCGTCTCCGTAAGTGATATTCGCGTACAGAATATACTTTTGGTTTTAAAGGGAACTTAAACAGTTGATAGTTAAACTGAAAAATATTTGTCGCCATTATGAATTTAGTATAATTCAGGCTGATGTGTGAGGAGATTCTTACTTAAAAAAAATATTTTAAACAATGTTCATTAGTTTATTTGTAGTTTATTCGTTAGATAATTTATTATCATTTGATAAATATGCATTTACGCTTAAAAGCTATTAACTAAGCTTAAAATATTTTTCAAAGCTTTTTGATTGGTGATTTAATAATTTTGCATTTTTTGTTCGCGAAAACCCTTAAGTTTTTGACCCTTGTTGTTAGAAACCTTATTTTCTTTGAAATTATGTGAAAAATTGTTGGTTAAGTTATTTTCCTTACACCTACATATATACCGGATGTTCGAAAAGTATATACACACTTTATTTTCTGATAACTTATTCATGCTGCATTCTTTTTCAGATTAATCTAATTAAAAAAAAATGACTGCTACCAGACGTATCTTTAAGTAACAGAAATTCATTCATTAAGCATTACTGGAAATACGAAAATGCGGTAGAAATTCAAAGAGAGTTCAGGAGAGAATTTCAGAGTTTTCAGTTCAATTAAACGCCATAACTGCACTTATTGAGCACCTGAGAATTCACACCTTACTGAAGAATATCATGGTAATTTGCTAGGAGTCACAGTGTGGCGTGGCTTATTTGCAAAATGATTAATTTAGCCGTTCTTTTTTGACAGTACTGTAACTGGCGCTCTTTACTATAATTTTCTACAAGCAGCAGTGATCCTACGCATTCGAATAGCTTTTCAAGGTGGGAACATTTATTTTCAACAAGATGGTTCACCTCCACATGATTATCATGACGTACGGGCTTATCTTGACGAGACTCTACCGAACAAATGGACTGGACGAAGAGGTTTGGTTGAATACACCGCACGTTCACCCGACCTTACTCCATATACATTACAGACAAGATTTATAAGGCAAAACTGACAAAAGTCAAAGAATTAAGAGTACGGATTGAAAGAGAATGCGAACAAATACCAATGGAAATGATTCTCTATGTTTGCGATGCGATGCGACTCCATTACTTCACGTTATCAGCCATGCCTGGACCTCGATTCAAATCTATAGCCACTCAGAATCACCACCACCAACAGAGGAAGAAATTCACAGGCACATACACAAACTAAAGTATAACAGAACATCCGGTGAAGATGGTATCACCGCGGAACTATTGAAAAACTTCGGACCAAATTCACTGCGGGAACTCACAGAAATTATCACGAATATCTGGCAAACAAAAATTGCCAGATGAATGGAAATTTGCTCTTATCCACCCACTGCACAAGAAGGGAGATAGTCAAGTCACTTACTAAATCCTCTCAGCATGCCTTCTCCAGAGAACACCAGAACAACTAGAACACAAAATTGGCGAGTACCAGGCATGCTGTCACCCTGGTCGCTCATGCACTGAACAAATATTTAACTTAAACACAATACTGAAATACAAAGCTATCAGCAACGTCCCAATACTCATCTGCACGTTCGTGGACTTCAAGAAAATTTACGACTGCATCGACCGAAAATCCTAGAAGCACAAGGACTCGACCACAAAACACTACGATTGATCAAGTAGACACTGATCGAGACAATCTCTAAAGTGAAATTTATAGGAGAAATTCCCGAACTCTTCCTGATTAAAACCTGAGTACGCCAAGGAGATGGCTTATCCTCACTTCTCTTCAACCTGGTCCTGGGCAAAGGTATAAGGAAATTGGAAAAAGAACTGAAAAATCAATGACACTGGAAACCAATAAGACCCGAACGACCCAAAGACAATATTGAAATCTCATGCCTAGCCTTCGCAGACGACCTAGCCATACTCGCAGATAATGAAACAAGGGCAATGAAACAAAGGCAACCAAACAGAATGTGCAGAGAAAGTCGGCCTACAAATCTCCTTTCAAAAAACCGAAATCTTCTGCTCAAAATTAGATGTCCAAAATTTGAACACCAAATACGGCAACATAAATAGTGTCACTCCCTTCAAATATCTGGGCGAGATTCACGAACCCACAGGAGGAGAGAAAATAGCACAAATGACTCAATTGCAGAATATGAAGAGGGCATACGGCAAGACACACAATATCTAGAATAAGAAATGCATATCCACACACGCAAAAATAAGATACTACAACACAGTAATTACTACCCACAAAAAGCGGCATAGAAAACTTACTAAAAGAAGAACGCAAAATTATGAGGAAAATGCTCGGGCCAAAACTAACAGAGAAAGGATACAGATTAAATTTCAGAAAGACCACAGACGGAATGTCCAACGTAGCGGCGGATATAAAAAAAAAAAGGTTGGAATTGGACATATCAGTAGACTCCCACCGACAAGACTCACCAACAGAATTCTTACTTACATACAAGGGGCCAAGTCAACAGTACCATGGATTGCACAAGTCAGAACTGATCTGGGAAAGGCACAAATGGACCCGACAGAGATTGAGGATAGAACAATGTTCAGAAACAAAATACATATGTGGAAGATTGCATCAGAGAGCGAAGTTTCGGGGAGATAGGGGACAAGGTGGACGAAGGAGAGAAAGAGTATCACAGAGAAAAAATGGGAGAGAGAAGGAACACTCAAAAAGTAGTCAGAATGCTTTGCGTGATCCAACCGGGACTATACACACCTAATAATAATAATAATATATATATATATATATATATATATATATATATATATATATATATATATATATATATATATATATATATATAGCTATACTTCATAATTCATTCTCACGACTCTCATCCAATGCTCATCCAATCGTTTCATTATTTCTATGAAAATATACCATTTCATCAGTTTTTTTTGTATGTTTATATATTCAAAAAATCTTGTACAAACTGAACTAAAACTTTTATTATAATTTTATAAGCGAGTCAGGTACATTGCATGCTTATTTTTCTGTGTGATGTTAATTAATATAAGAGTTCGGAAAAAAAAGAACAGGTTAGCGGGAAATCTAACTAATATAAGTCAATTTAATAAATATATTAACGATACTACCGCATTCTCGTGTAAAAATATGCATATGATTAAGTTAATTTCGTGTTTAGGTTCATAATATAAACAGCAACCATATAAATTATTTAAAGTATTATATTAAAGGCGGAACAATGTATATACAAGTGCAAAATACAAATGTGCTCGTAAAGTTTTAAAATTGTCTAATTAGAATCTTTAAAAAACAAATACGAACGTTTGAATATGATTATGTATATGTTGGTGGTAATTAACCATTAACGTTAGGTTTTCAACCATTAAATATGACCGATTTTCCATTGCTTGAGTCATGGAGATGTGGTCAATCTATTAAGTCTTTTTGATAAATTTGTGCCCAATTAAATCGACTGTAAAGTTCCGCTCCATCAATTCAATTTTCTGTAGTTTAAATCAAAATATATCATAAAGTGGCGTGTCATTTGAAATGTTCTAATACAAATAAATTATATGCATTCGTTGCATATTTTTATGTCGATTTCATTGAAGGGTGAGTCTGAAATACTATTTGTCATGGTCTTGAAAACGTCTAGAACTACCAGAACCTCATACTGGTTTATAACTCTGATTTTGAAGCCATTTTATCTACTTCCTCGTAAGGGTAGAAGCAACAATTTTCTCGTTATTTTACGAAAATAAACTTGCTTCTTTTATACCACTAGATTGTCTCTTTGCTTTTAGAATGATCAGAATCTTATACTCGTGCATAACTCTTACACTCTCAAACAATCATTACGGTAGAAACAATGTCCAATCGTCTCGCTATATCACGAATTCTTAAATCGTCTTCTTTCATAATAATAGGTTGGCCCTTTTCAAATACGAACGATTACCTGAAATGACATGGTTCATGAACTTCAAGAGCATTTTAGCATTTTTAATGGAAAAATAACACTACTTAGCTTCGTAGCATGGTAGTAAAGGACATACAGTGCAAAGTTAGACACTTACAGTCCTAACTTTCATAATGGACGTGGTTTGTGCCTCGCAAGACGGACATTTGTTTATGATTTTAATCCACGATTCATTTATTTATATAGTGCGGTTCAAGATATATCGTTGACCGAATGGCTGCCATAAACTATTAACCACCCCTGTCGTAACAAAACGCGGTAAAGTTTCAAAAAACGTAAACAAGGTTGGGCCTAATAAAATAACAAGTAAAAAGATAAAATTAATTTTATATTTGGTTTAGAAGTTTCGAAATATTTTTGTTTAGTTCCCATTCTTTTCTTAAACAGTGCAGTTCTATAATTTCGATCGTATTTTTATTATACCAAATATGCTAAAAATGTGGCGTTCTTGGCATGATAATGATCATTGTGCCTCCGGTAGTGCAAATTTTAAAAGAAAACATTTATCGTCCGATGCTAAGCAAATTGTTAAAAATGTGCTTAATGCAAATCCAATCGCAGCAGAAACTTCTTCATTAACGAAAATGCCGTTGTTAAAGATATGCCGTTAATGCAGTTAAATATATTGAGACAATGTTTATGATATAAGCATCAATTGATAACGTACGGGTAATCTTTCACCAGATGAATTATTTAGTTCAAAATATTGCATGCGCTATCAATATTTTCAATTTGATTCAGATAAATATGTACCAATATGGTCCGGACCAAAAAGATAAAACTCCCTTGTTTTTTGCGATTTTTACAAATTTTGTTCCATACTTGATAAATTGATATCAATGAGGAGTGTTACATCTGAAATATTTTCAAGTAATGATTTTAAGGTGGGCCAAAGAGATAAGACAGTTTTAATTTTTCCAAAATAACTTTATTTTCCTTTCTCTAAAATTGCAATCATTTGACTGGGAAGAGTTTCGTAAAAGCGATTGATGGTATTTTGAGAAAGTCTGACCTTTCCTCGAGTTTACAATTGTATCGAACCCTTGTACACTTTGTACACTGGCTAAACATGCCCAAACATTTTCGATCACGTTTAGATTTGAGCACGTCTTTGGCTACACGGGAGCATTGTGCTGATATATATATATATATATATATATATATATATATATATATATATATATATATATATATATATATATATATATATATATAATATATATCGCAATCAATTCAAAAACTTCGGGTGGCACAGAGGGGAATGGAAAGATGTATGCTTGGCATTACAAGACGAGACAGAAAGTCCTGCGCATGGATCAGGGAACAAACAAAAGTCTGTGACATCATTGGAAGAGTAAAACAATTGAAATGGAGATGGGCAGGCCATATAGCGAGGCGATGGGACGACAGGTGGACCAAGGCAATCCTGGAGTGGATACCGCTTGATCGCAAACGTCCGCGAAGAAGACCGAAAGCACGATGGACTGATGACATCGTTAAGTATATTGGACCCGAGTGGCAGAGGAAAACCCAGGACCGTGAAGGTTGGAAGCATGCTGAAGAGGCCTTCATCCTGCAGTGGATCGATACGGGCTCATGATGATGATGATGATATATATATATATATATATATATATATATATATATATATATATATATATATATATATATATATATATATATATAATTATTGTTTGGTGTTGGTTCCATAGTTGGACATGAATCATATTTAAATAGTCCTGATTGTTTATTCGGCCACAAATGAAAACACTGCTTTTTATACCCTATGCCTGCCCAAACCATAATGCTACCATCACTCATTTGTCGTTTTGTGAAAATAATTTTTTAGTTTCTCAAGCCATGGAAGTAATAAGAGTATACAGACGGCCCATGGAGATTAAATTTCTTTCGTCAAAAAATATTATTTGCCCCTATTCTTTGTCCCAACGAGCACGGTGCTTTCGATAGCCTTTATGAGCATCTCTGAAGGGCCGAAGGCCATTTTCTTTTTGAATTTGTAAAGCTGATTGAAGGACTCTTCTAACGTTTTATAGTAGTAATCACATCTGCTTTATACGCAATAAAACGAGATGTCAATGCACTATTACAAGCGGGGCGTAAGATTTCACGTTTTTGTCTGTCTATTAATACAGAGGATCTTCCAGTAATCTTTTTCTTTTTGTACCCTTCTTGATCTTTAATCAAATTAGTAATTACGTGTCGACTCCGGCCTGTACATATCTCTATATTCCCAAATTGACATTGTTCGCTTATTCATTTGCTAAATTGTTTTTTTCTTCACAACACATTAAACATTTTGAACGTCCCATGATGGATTTATTTCATTTCAATAGAAGAAAGAAAACGATATATATATATATATATATATATATATATATATATATATATATATATATATATATATATATATATATATATATATATATATATATATGGATGGTGGGCATGCCATGTAGCGAGGCGATGGGATGAAAGATGGACCAAGTCAATCCTGGACTGGATACCGCTTGATCGCAAACGTCCACGGAGAAGACCTAAAACACGTGGACTAATGACATCATTAAGTATATTGGAACCGAATGGTAGATGAAAGCTCAGGACCGCGAGAGTTGGAAGCATGCTGAAGAGACCTTTATCCTACAGTGGATGGACACGGGCTTATGATGATTATGATGATTTTATATATTCTAATATTTATGTCGTACCAGTCTATATAGTCAACACATAGTATTCAAAGGATAAACTAAATAGGTAACAAATGCGCAGTATAAATTATCTTTCATTACTAAGCTAATCGAAATTACCCGTGTTTTTATCACATTCTATATAAGACTAAAATTTGTTGATTTAATATAAATAAATATATATTGTAAAATAATTCAAATTTATGTTTAACTTCGAACTGATTCTTTAAGAAAACTACTTAAATAACAAATAATCAATTCTTGACTAAGAATGACCCCCATCCATCCCTTCAACTGGATGACATATGGTTCGTCTCTCGATGATCAGACTCTTCAGGGCGCCGACACATACCATACCATTAAGAATAGGGAGACCCTATCCACAGCTAACAACCCATGTTTTCGCAGACTTCCCATCGGATGGCGTATATATGTAGTGTCAGAATTTCTTGGACTGGGTCCAATGAGATAACAATAGCTGAGTGTCATCACACATCCAACCGTTGGGTTCCGCAATCTCATGTGGAATACACAACAACCTGCGTCTCCGCCTAAATGAAAATTTTTTGTTGGTTGCTTGACTGGGAACGAGCTCCACCCATCCCTTCGACTGGATGACATATGTTTCGTCTCTCGCTGTTCAGACTCTTCAGGGCGTTGACAAATACCATACCATCAAGAAAAGGGAGACCCTATCCACAGCCAAAAACGCATGTTTTTGCCGACTTCCCGTCGGATGGCGTATATATGTAGTGTTAGAATTTCTTGAACTGCTTGTGACATCGACATACTTTCATTTGTTCTCTGATCTATGTGCCGATTTTTCTGTCCCGCTCTGTAATGCCAAGCATATACCTTTCCATTCCCTTGTGTGCTACGAATGTGCGAAGTTTTTGAACTGATTATGATATGGGTGACCATGTGTCAGTTTCGTATGTTATACTATGTTGAACCTGTCAAAAGCGTACCAGCTACATTTAACACATTGTTTTACCTCTATTTATTACCATCTATTTATTGAACAGGACCTGACTCTTTTTCAGGTTTATTCTCAATCTAAATGGTTCTTCCGCCCTTTGCAGCTCCTTTATGTGTTTTGTAGCTTATATTGTGAATGGAGAACGATATCATCTGCGAATTTAAGATGCCTTAACTATGCACAAATATTACTATACACACTATGATTACGAAATACCTCTTCAAGGCAGATTTGCCTTGAAGGCCAAGGCGATATTGAGTCCACGTTGCCGTTCACCCCGTTTTACATTGATTTTAACTTCAAGATTATCCATGTGAACTGGCACCTTAGCTTCATCATACATGGAACCCAGCAGGTTCTCATTCGCTATGTCTATATACCCCTACGCTAGCCCCATTCTAGCTGTTCCCATACGCTATGTCTATATACCCCTAGGTTAAGCAATGTATACATTATACCTTGCTTTGAGATTGAGTCAAATACATTTTCATAGTCAATAAAAGCCAAACCCTGTAACATGGTGTGTACATTGTGCCTTTCTATGGCCGGTAGTGGGTGTAGGCCATTGTACTAAATTCACTTTCTGCTTGCTCTTTTGGTTATACGTCGTTCAGTATTTTTAATATTCTTCTAGTTATTATTTTGCTGAAAACTTTGTACATTACTGATAGGATACTTATTGGGCGGTAGTTTTCCTTGTGGCGGTAGTATCTTCCTGTGCTCCCTTTTTATAAAGAATCACTTCAGCATTTTTCATAAATTGGGTATTTGTTGACCTTTGAGGCATTTTGAGTACAATTTTGCTAATATTTTATGCAAAATTTGACCACCAGCGCTAATATTTCAACCGTTATACTGTTCTTTCCTGGAGCCTTACCATTATGCATCGATTTTATAGCATTTGTCAGTTTATCCACCAGGATATCTGGCATATGCGTTCCTCATTGTCAGCCATTTTTATATTAAATCAAAGGTCTCATTTTAGATTTTAGGTTGTTTAAAAGATTTTTCTCCTGGTACTATTGAAACAGGCGTTTCAAGCACAAGCACGAACATTTAGTAAATGGTGTACCTGTTCTAGGACATATGTTTATAAACGTTTTTAAGTTATATTTTATGGTAAGTTATATATTATTAATTTTTGGGAAAAATATGTATTTTTAAGACAGAGTTTTTTTTTCATTGTTGTACTAACCATCACTGGCGGCTCGTGAGTTTTTAAAGTGGGAGAGCGTAGAAGCGTAGAAGAAAATAGTGCTACTGAAGATTTTTTTTGCATTTTGTAAAGGAAAAAAAGTGAACGGAAATAAAATATGGTGTTTTTCTCTGAAAAATTGTTTACTGTGATAAATACAGGAGAAGTGGCGCCCCAACGCCCTCCCTCACGAACCGCCACTGTTAACCATCCATGTTACACCCATACATCGTAGCCATAAAGCAGTACTGGTTTTACTATCGAACTGTATATCTTCATTTTGGTAAATATGTTTAAATTTTAAATGAGTCAAATTTTTCTTACGTTGACAAACATTTTCTTCGCTCTGTTTGTTTTGTTGGATCCTTGTTATTGTTCCTTCATTATTGGACATACCAAGGCAAGTAAGTTCTTCTATGATTTATACAAGTAGTATATCTTCTATATCCCCGTGTGGGGATTTGCCAGTTACCTCCATCGGGTGCGTCCCCATTGGAATTGGGGGAAGCTCGCCGGTTCTGCAAACCAGCAGTATCGGAGGGTAGTGGGGAAATAAAATACCCACCGTGAAACAAAAACTGGACGGCCCTCCAAGCATGGGGGTTGAGTCGTAAGGCCAGCAACCTTACATTCGGAAACACACAAAAAAAAAACGCTAAAACACCCAGTAGAAATACGCCTCGGATGTCGGACGGATATAACAGTAAACGAAAACAGCAACGGAAATTGACAATGAATTTGGGTATATGGAATATACAAGGTATAAGAAATAAACAGAAGGAAGTTATCATGGAATTCATCCAACGTCACATTGATATAGCAATCCTCTCGGAAACAAAGAAGAAGGGAAGCGGAATCGAAAACATCAACGATTTTATACATTTATACACTGGAGTGGAAAAACACGAAAGAGCACGTGCTGGAGTATCTATTCTAATCCACAAAAAATTGAAAAAATACATTAAATCTTGGGAACCAATGAACGAACGCATAATTAAACTGACGATCCAAATAAGGGGAAGAACTATGACAATTCTCGGTGTGTATGCTCCTAATAACGATGCTACAGCTCACGTTAAAGATATGTTTGAAGATACCCTCAGAGATATAACCGATCTAATTCCACGCAGTCATGAAGTCATCATAGGAGGAGACCTAAATGGTCGGGTCGGAAAACAGAGACATAGTAGAGTAGTAGGCAGACACGGGGAAGAAACCATAAATGACAATGGTGAAAGATTAGTGAATCTTTGTGAGCAGTTCGATTTGAGAATAACTAACACCTTTTACGCTCACAAAGATATACATAAATACACTTGGTACCAACAGACAAGAGGACTAAAATCGATTATTGACTATCTCATTGCCCGACAAAACTCCCAAATCAAGATACAAGACGTTAGGGTAAAGAGAGGCGCCGAGTGTGGATCTGATCACCGCTTACTGGTGGCAAAGATACACATTCCCTTTTTAACATCTTTTCAATCGACCACCAGCAGTCTCACTGAGAATAGATTGACAACGACAAATATAACTTACAAAGTTTTGAACATGAAAGTACTAAATATTTATATCTTAGAAGACTGGATCAAAAACTAATCGAAACTCAACGAACAATAGAAGAAGAGTACGAACATATAAAAGCTTGTATTCTTGAGGCTGCGGACGAATCTGTCGGAAAAATACGGATGAATAACAAACCTGACTGGTGGGATGATAAAATAGAACAACAAATTAAAGAAAAGAAACAACTCTACCAGAAACTCCTTCAAAAGAACGATGATGTGACGAGACAAAAATACAAAAGAGTAAATAGGGAGGTTAAAAACGAAGTCCTAAAGAGAAAGAATCAGTCTTGGGAGAAAAAATGTGAGTACATAGAACAACAACTAGGAGGAACCCGAAGTTCAGAAGCCTGGAAGACCATAAAGTCGGCAAAAACATCAAAAAAAAAATACCTAACTTAGGGGGCATAACAAATGAAGACTGGGTACACCACTTTAAAGACCTTTTGGAAGAGAGACGTGAAAATTTTCTAGGAAAACAACACCAAATAAATAACCTAACTCCTATAGATCTCCAACTAAAAGAAGTGCAACAAGCTGTGAAAGACACAAAAATAAAAAAAATCCCCTGGACCTGGAGGGATCCACCCGGAATTCATAAGGTATGGACCCGAAAAACTTTTAAGAATGTTGAAGAATATGTTTCAACGATGCCTGAATGGGGAAGAAACGCCGATCGAATGGAGAACATCATATATATCAACCATTCACAAAAAAGGCTCAAAAAATGATCCTAAGAATTATCGAGGTATAGCGGTAATCCCAACAATAGGAAGAATATATTCCCGAATCGTTAGAAATGAAATAGAAGAAGACATCAAGGATAAACAAGCGGAAGAACAAGCCGGTTTCCGGGCAGGGAGATCCACCACAGACAACCTTTTCACTCTAAAAATAGCCCTAGAAAAACGAACCCAGCGAAACAGGGAGACGCATATAGCTTTCATAGACCTAGAAAAAGCTTATGACAGTGTACCAGTATCGAAATTATGGGAAGCAATGGAAACTCTCAAGATTAGACCAACATTGATTCGGGCCGTCCAACTTTACTATGAACAGAATTCTGCGGTTATTAAAATTGGAACATCACTATCTGAATCATTCAATACAACAAAGGGGCTAAGACAAGGATGTTGTCTATCTCCCACCTTATTCAAACTATACGTAGACCAATCCATGAAAGGCTGGGCACGGAAGTGTTGGAACATGGGCCTTCGGGTGGGGCATGACACCCTATATACTCTTTATTTCGCCGACGATCAGATAGTGGTTGCAGAAGACCAACAGGATTTGAGCTATATGGTGAGGAAACTAAATGAAGAGTACACACTAGCTGGTCTCACAATTAACTTAAATAAATGTGAATACTTAGCGGTGAGTAGTAATGACAACGACGATTTACCCTTGGAAAACGGAACAATAAAAAACGTTGACAAGGCTAAGTACTTAGGGGTGATCTTCAACAGGCAAGGTAATAGTAATGATGAAATTCGAACAAGAATAATAAGAGGTAGACAAGTCATTGGAGCACTCAACTCTGTCCTCTGGGAAAGAAAAATTAGGCGAGGAACAAAACTTCGCATATATAGCTCAATCGTAAAGAGTGTTTTGACTTATGGTTCAGAAGTGTGGGATTTAAATAATACTAATAGAAGAAAACTACTGGCCACGGAGATGGATTTTTTGAGAAGGAGCTGTCGGAGATCGAGACTTGAGAGAATAAGAAATATAAACATTAAAAGGGACATGAACATCGAGAGAGATATTGTGGACGACATAGAGAGAAAACAATTGACTTGGTTCGGACATGCAAAAAGAATGAATGAGACAAGATGGCCACGAAAAGTGTTGGAATGGATACCTCCAGAAAGAAGAAAGAGAGGACGATCAAGAAGAAGTTGGAGAGACGGCGCTGACGAAGCCATGGAAGCAAGAGATTTGCAAGAGGACATGTGTCACGACAGAACGAACTGGAAACTGGGGACGGAGAGGCGGCGGCAGCCGTAGATAATCCGTATATGAATGAATATCTTCTATTGTGTTGCTGTGCTGTTTCTATGGTGTTAATAGCTAATAGTTTTGTTATATTTCTATTCGTGAAACAATAAAAGAAAAAGGATTGGCAAAATTGAGGTGAGGTTTTTGTTTCACTAGGATAATGCCACATGTCAGAAGATTTACCGTTCAATAGGTGTAAATCACGACATTGGTTTCAGATTTTCTAAATAACTTACTACTCCTACTCCTACTTTTCCAGATCTAATTCCCAGTGATTATCTTTTATTCCATAAACATGAAATATTTGTACACATATCTTATTGCTGTGAATTATATTGATTCACGATAAACACACACTCTTTGTGCGCCAATATTGGTGGACTAATGGATTGGATTAGCGAGTTATGGCCAGCCTTGTACTTCACTGGACTTTTAATCGACTGAATTTCAAGAAATGTTAGAAAACACGTCGCATACTTTTGAAAACATTTTTTGATAAGCTAGTGATAAATAATTAGGACATTATTCATAAAAAATTGCGCTGAGGCTCTGTTTACAAATTAATCACGTTCACCATGAATAAAAGATTAAATAAAATATCTTGGTTTGTGTAACTGGAAGCCTCCGAAATCCGTTTTACTTAATAGATAAACTGCTTATTTACATTTGTATGAAACCAACTGTTGTCGGTTTCGGAACGCAAACGAAATGAGAATGTTTGCTTAAAAATTAATTTATAAATAATACATAGTGGCAATTCGAAACTTTGAAATTAGAGATTTTAATCTTGAAGTGTATTATTACATTTTAGTAAGGAATTTGAAATAATTTATGAAGAGGAGACTATGAAAGTATGATAAAACTGATATAACGTATCAAAAAGTGATATTTTAATATTTATTATTATTGAAAGTTTTTGACAGTTGCTTCGAAAAATTAAGAAGCAGAATTTTACTTATCACGTTATAAAACATCCAGATTAGTATATTACAATAACTGCTTTTAATAAATATTGGGTTATCCCCAAAGTTTGTAGGATTTTTTATTATAAATGTTTAATGAAAGACTGTTTTGTCTACATTTCCATTTTATTATTACTATTTGACTAGCTTCGCTAGCACTGTAGCTTCTTTAGAACTGGCTATTTTCGATGTTAATATAAATAAATTCTGTATACATTTCTTAAAAAATATATATTATACTAGGCTAATTGAAAAGTTCGCGGAGCGGAAATGAAAAAAATAAATTTATAGTTGAAAAAAATACTTTATTCTTCCGTATATCCTCTCTTAAGCCCAATACATTTTTTCCAGCGGTTCTCCAATTCATTTATTCCATCTCCGAAGTGATTTTCTGCTATAACTTTTTCATCTGGTGAAATACGCTTGACACGAATGAATTTTTTGAGGTTTGGGAACCAATGAAGGTCAGAGGGGGCCAGATCTAGTGAATATGGTTGATGCTCCAACAATTCGTAGTGTAGCTGCTTCAATTTGGCTATTGCAAGAACATGCACAAGAACCTCTTGTGCATGTCGGTGCATTGTATTGATGAAAAAAAAAAAATTCTTTGCTAAAGCAAGTCTTTTCTCGCCAATTTTTTGCATCCAATTGATCAAAAAGGTATGAGTAATACTGCCGTGTTATTGTTTTACTGGTTTTAAGATAATCAATTAACAAAATACCTTTTACATCCCAAAAAATTGATGCCGTAATCTTTTTCTCCACTTTGACTGCTTCGGAGCTGAACAACCGGGTTCAGTATAATCTGCTGTTTATTGTCGCAGTTCAGGATCATATTAGTAAGTGTCAAGTGTCAAGTGTCATCCATAGTTACAAAAAGACGTTTATAATTCATTTTATTATTTCGAAAAAGATCCAAATGTTGGTTAGAAAGTTTTACTCGAAGTCAGTTTTGATCAGAATTTAACAAATGCGGCACCCATCTTGCACATAGCTTTCTCAACCTCAAACCTTTTTTCAAAATATGAAACACCCATTGAGTTGAAATAGATGTAGCCTTAACAATTTCACTCAAAGTCAATTGTCGGTCATCCATAACCATATCATGTATAGAATTAATTATTTGTTCAGTAGATGCCCTTATTGGATACCCAGAATAAGGATTATCATCCAGACTTGTACGAATACGTTGAAACTCACCTGCCCACTTACAATCCATTGTTTTTGAAGGAGCATACTCCCCTAATACATTTACCATTACAACTATGAGTTTCCATTGCCTTTAAACCTTTTTTTACAAACAATTTAATCACTGCACGATTTTCAGTATTGTCCATTTTAAAAATAATACTGATACGTTTACTTTAAGCTGCTGTTTTGGTACGGATAAACTAACAGGTCGATTTGAAACTTCACAAGCGTTCATATGAAGGATGAAACTTCAAAATATAGTAGATTAAATAGTTCTTTTACTGTACTATAGGTGTCGCTCCGCGAACTTATCAATTAACTTAGTATTGTAAAAACTTTTTGTATTTATACTTATTTTAACATTTATAAGCCAATCCAATTGAAAATTTTTCATTAGTTGCTTTTTTAACGCTTGTAAAAAACTGTGTATTATATTAGTAATGTTTATTTACATGTTATTTACTCCTGTGGTATTTAATAGTGTTTACTTTCAGATTTGCTTTGATTTACCTTCAGTTAGTTAAGTTGATTCAAGTTGAAAAAGTCGGTCGATACCCTGCATTTGCGCTATATTACACATAGAATTTTTTATTTAAAAAAGGCAAGAACGTTACCCAAACAAAAAACAAGGTTTGTGTCTTTTACGGAGAGAGTTCTGTTGGAGAAGCCACGGTGTAAAAGCGGTTTGATCAGTTCAGGGGTGGACATTTTGACCTGGAAAACCGACATCACTCTGACCATCTCTGATGCACTGATGTCGAGGAAATAGATACAATAATAATTGAAGAGCCACGCACCATGGTCCGTGAAATAGCAAATAAGTTAAATATTCTTTATCTACTCGACTGATTTTGAACGTCTAAAACAAAATGGCTTCATCTGTCGATACGATGTGTGGATCATATCAGGTCGGGGTGTGGGGTCATAACGGGTCAGGGGTTTTAAGTATGGCAAAAGATAGCCTTCATCCGATGAAAATTATGCTTTACATTTGATGGGATTGTACGGGACCCATACACTTTGATCTTCTTCCATGCAACCAAACAATCAACACCAACCTTTATTGTTCACAGTTAGATAGACAAAAGGCAGAAGTTTATGAAAACCGGTAACAGGAAAAGCGTAGTGTTTCATAATGACAATACACAGCCACATGTTTTAATCCGGACCTGTTAAAAATTGTTTAGCTTCAATTGGGATGTTTTGTCTCATCCATCTTCCTCACCGGATATTGCATCCTCTGACTACCATATATTCTACTCACTCCAAAATTATGGACCTACCACTACGCTGGCAAAAAGTGCATTTCTCGTTCTCTTAAAAAAATCCTACGAACTTTATGGGCAACTCGACATGTAAAATCTAAACCATTTTTTCTGAAATATTTAATTGATATTGTGGAAAACCTTATGAGTTTTCCACTCACGACACACATTTTGTCAGTTAAGATAGTATCGAAAGGAGTTGCTTAGAACTAATTTTAATTACCTCTTTTTAATGCTTGACCCCAAAGGTTCCAAAGCAAAATTTTCAAAAATTTATATTACAATTAATATACACAGCACGTGCGGAAAAATAACGGAACTTTTTAAATTAAATAAAAACAATTAGTTATTTTGTCAAAACAATTTATTTTTATTCAAAATACATCTCGTCCCCACCAATACACCGCTGGGCATGTTCAAGCAATGCTAGCATAGTATTTTTATGACGTTTTTCGAAATCGCATTAGTGAGCCTCGTCGCGGCCTCTTGAACTAACACTGTCATAAAACGTTCCTTTCATAGCCAGTTTGAGATTCAGGAAAAGGAAATAGTTACATGGAAATAAATTAAGCGAATACGGAGGCTGTTGAAGCTCACAGACTTGTTTTTTGCCAAAAATTCACGAAGAGCGGCAGTCCTGGGAACAAATAGAAACATATACTTTCCGTTTGTTTAAAGCCTTTCATCACATTGCTGGAGTCATATCTTTGGTCGCATTTTATTCCTTCGAGTCGAATTCCCATCCTAGGCAATCATATTGAGCAGTTTTTTCACCAACTCTGCGCGATTTTTTTTTGGCTTGGGTTTTTGCGCCTGGCTTTGGGCCATCGCTTATACCAGTCGAAAGCACGTGTACGGCGTAAGCAATAATCACCATAAATGTCTTTCACCAATTCAAACGTTTCGGAAAAAAATTTACCGAGCTTAAAACAGAATTTTATGTTAGCTCTTTGTTATATCGTGTTTTTATGACGAGGTTATAAAAGGTTCTGTCACTTTAAGCACTATAACTTAACAATCCGTTGATCGATTTTAATAACATTGGTTTCTTTTTATATCATGAAGGAGATATACAGTTTTCAGGCTATATATTATTTCAATAGATGGCGCTAGTAGTTTTCTATGAATTTAAAAAGTTCCGCAATTTTTCCGACGTACAGTGTATTAACGCAAGCTTTCCATATGTAATAAAATACATATCATTTAATATTTTAAAAATTTAATATTTAAAAAACTATTGTTACATTCATTTAACGGAGTACATATCAACTACAGTGGGAACTAAGCAATAGGGATCACAGAGAGATTCAGGAGCGGATCTCGTATGAACCACTCCATAAGAAACAGTTTTCTATCATAAAAGGAATTTCCAGAAACTTGCTGAAAATAACAAGAATGGATATAATAGAGAGAAGTAACTAAATATAGAATAGTATCCATAATGTGGAATAGGTACCACTGTTTCTCGTAAACAATAAAATCAAGACGATATACGCGACCAGCTTCTATCTCACTTAGTGCTGTAGAGACGGCAGGAGTGTTTTGTTTTATATGTACCTAAAAACTTACGTAGAAAATAAGTATTTTTGATTCGTAAGTTTGTAAAAATATCCTTACTATACATTTATCGTGTTGTATTGATGTGTGTTTGATAGTTTTGATACGTTTTATTGCATAGCTATTGTTGTTTGTAAAACACGGCAAAAAGTTTGAGAATGCCTAAAATTCCTAATATGGACAGTAACTGGGTGCTTACAGTATTTGGGCTCTTCAGTATTTGGGCTGGACAGTATTTGGGCTCTCATAATTTGGTCTGCTTGAATATATCTTTCTATAAAGTGTTATATTTATTTTTTTAGAATGCAGTCTACACACTCAAAAGAAAAACGATAAGATTGGAATGAAGACAAGATGGCTGAAGCTATAAAAATGGTTCCAGAAAAGAAAATGGGTTATTTAAAAGCGGTAAGTATGTTCAAAAGAAGATACTCAAGGAAAAACATGGATCAAATGTTTAATGTGTGGGCTCTGGGCATATAATGACTAGGTTGGTCTATAGATTGAGACTTGGGTTTGTGATTTCTGCAAGTAGAATAACTTAATTTTAACAAAATAAGTTAATTTTATTTTTTTCCAAACTCCAGATGTCTTATTAAAAGATTTTACGCTTCTTGTTATTTTTTTAAAGAGACTTTGGGTATTATTTGCATATTACATATTTGGGTGTCTATTCTATGAATAGCTACTTTTGTTTCTTAAATAGTTAAATAAAAAAACATATTAATTAATATTAAAAAAAACAAGACTATCACTAAGATAAGCCAAAATATACGACTGACTATGATTATAATTAAAAACCTTCAATTCATGATAGTGTTTTTTATGCCACAAAAATAAAATGGTATTCCATATTTGGTCACTTTCCTCTATTAAATGAAATCATAAAGTAACACTACCATCTGACACTCTTCTTATACTACCTGAAGAAAAGGATGCACTTGCATAAGGCTGATTTTGTGCAATTATGCAATTCCTTTGATTTATCTTATGTCTTGGAATTTTTGGTTGCATGTACATTATTGTCATATGAAATACTCTGTTCAACTATTCCGCCCATTTTCTACAAAATATTTTTTTGTATTTAATTTGAAGCTGCACTAACCAAAAAAAATATTAACTCGTCTCATCTATCAAAACACGTCTCGAAAATAGCAGGGTATATTCGTCGTGTATCCTCCCCGAGTTTATCTAATCGAGCCGCTTCTCCTGTTTTAAAATCGCAAAGGCAAAATAATTCTGACGTTATAAAATTTAAATTACAGGTTTTCGGGGGCAATAATAAGCGATCTCGCCTTTTATTACGAGTTCAACTAAGCTGCAAAAATGCGCTGTCGAAACCAACGAAATTACAGGGGTCGTTGAAAAATATTCAGTCTAATAACGAATTCATTTTATCAGAATTATTTTTATTACGTGCTAAGGTTAATTAACTATTTTTCTTTGCTTTGTAGAATTTATTTTAGTCAGACGATTATTTCAAATATTAATAAAAATATTATCAATGGCGTTCTTTAACTTCTTCCTATCGTTTGGACAACAGATGATTCGGTGTGAAACGTTAAAGTCGAAGAGATTTACCACTAAACACCGCTTTATTTAATTTCTCGATGGACGTTTCGATAATGTTAGGATCATCAGGAAATGATTCAATCTAAAATTAAACTAACACATCAGTCAATAAATCCTCGGCCTGACAAATAAAACACACTTTTTGGCCAATTTTAAATATATTCATCAATATATTCTCTTTGAAGAGCAATACAATCATTCCAATGCTTATCTAACATTTCTACACTTTTTTATAGAACGATTTCTTTTTGTCTTCAAGATATCCTTCAGTTTCTGCAATTATCTCTTTATTGGAGTCAAATTTCTTTCCAACGAGCATTTTTTTAAGACCTGAGAACAGGAAATAGTCGCTGGGGACCAGATCTGGAGAATACCGTATATGAGGAAACAATTCGAAGTACAATTTATTCATCGTTACCAACGATTTGTGATACGGTGCATTGTCCTGGTAAAACAGTACTTTTTTGTTCATTTGGAGCTTTTTTTGCGATATCTTCCTTGAAATGAACCAATCGCGGTACGTAATATTCGCTATTGATGGATTTATCTTTCTCTAGATAATCGATTAACAACATCTTACGCGCATCCCAAAATACAGAGCCCATAATCATTGACTCCGGAGTGTAGTGATGGATCCATGTTTCATCCATTGTCACATACCGCATAAAAAAAAAACTTTTTTATTTTGCTTAAACAGCTCCATTGCTCAGAATCATCAATTCGTTATTGTTTTTAGTCCTCTATGAGCAAACGCGGTACCCGTTTCGATAGCACTTTACGCATTCCCAAATATTCATGCAAAATGGTGTAAACACTTCCGTTCGATATCTTCATGATATCAACTATTTCTTGCAGCTTTACTTTACGGTATTTACTTACGGTTTTGCGAAATAATTTTATGAGAGCTTAAGGAATTTTATGAGAGCTCACTATTAGCTTTAGAGCTGATACAGTTAATAAAACTTATTAGGGACCATATATATATATATATATATATATATATATATATATATATATATATATATATATATATATATATATATATATAGATATATATATATATTAGGGTAGCAGAGAGTCCTCTTTCATGATCGCGGTGAAAGACAGACCTCGTCAGGAAACTGGCGACCCTATCTACTATCATCCCATTCCCGTGAGCTGCAACAACTGGATACCAAAAAAGCGTTGCAAGACTAACGGTTTTTTAATGCTTAAATAAAACACAGATGGCGTTGTAAATTTGCCTAGGTCTATTCTCATTTCAGAAGTGTAATGTTTGACATTTAATATCAGGATAATAATTTTTTTAATTTCTTTAATAAGTGGAATCGTACACAATGCAACAACGCGTTAAATTAGTTGAATTACTTTATGAATATGGCGTTGAAAAATGGTCAGTGAAAAATGTTTTTAGAAAATGATGTGATATTTTCGGTTTGCACAATCGTCCATCTGAAAGCACTATCAATCGAATTGTTAAAAAATTTCAAGAAACTGTTTGGGTGAAAGATGATGAGCAGTATATAGTTGTAGTCGCCATTCACAAGAGCATATTAATTTGGTACGTGAAAATGTAGTTGAAGACCCAGAAATTTCCATTAGTCAATGTTCACAACAATTTGGATTCAGTGAATTCACAACATGGCATATTTTACGAAAGGATTTAGCTCTGAAGGTATTTAAGGTTCAAATAACACAGAAACTAAAGCCACTGGATCATTCAAAACGTCGAGCATTTGTCAATTGGATCAAAGAACAAACAGATGATTTTTCTGAAAAGATCATCTTTTCAGATGAAGCACATTTTGAAATTGGTGGCTAAGTTTATAAACAAAATTGCCACATTTACGGTGAGGAAAATCCACGATTGATTCATGAAGAACCTTTATTTTTTATATCCTAAACATGTATATCCTAAACAAGACACTGTTTGGTATGCATTATGGTTAGGAGGTAAAATTGGGCCGTATTTTTTAAAGAATGCTGCTGGTGAAGCTGTCACTATGTTAATACCGTGAAGTACTAACTGGATTTTTGTGAGATGTATTGAATAATATTGATATGTGGTTTCAACAGATGGAGCTACACTTCACTCTGCTGATGAAACAATGGATTTATTGAGAGAAAAATTTCCTGGACGAGTTATCCAAGTTTCCTGAACAAGAAACGGTGACGTTAATTGGTCTATTTTCTTTGGGGTTACGTGAAAGCCAAGTCCATAAGAACAATCCACAATCGATTGCTGAACTAAAGGATGAAATTATTCGAGTCACTGGTGAGATAGATCCACTATTAAGCCAAAATATCACCCAACATTTTGACAATATGGGGATTCGACCGCCAGTAAGTTTAAATGGCTATGAGGAATCTGTACCATGCACCTAAAATATCTTATCACAAGAGTACATACATCATCTGATTTGTTTCATGCCTCGAACATTTACATGCTACTACAGAGCGTTCATTTAATCCTGTAATTGACGTGCCTGGTGATTTAAACTTAGAAACTTATTTCTTTTTATGTTGAATTATTTAAAGGTGGTATCATTTACCACCAAAAATATTAAATTTTTCCCTAGATATACCACCAAGATTTGTTCGTCGTTATTTTTATTTGTTTCTATGCTTTCTGAGCAATAAAAAATATTTTAAAAGCAGCTCTTAAAGATTAATTATTAAAAAGAAATAATTTTTGTCAAAGAATGAGAATGAAAAACCAATAAAAAACTTGGTTTTTTAGGCCAACCATTTATCAAGCCAAATTTTCACTTCTTCGTAAGAATGTAAGTGTTGTTGTGAAGGTCCGTGCTGCATCAATGGAAATAAGTGGTAGTCCGAAGGGGTTAAGTCTGCTGAATACGATGGGTGGCGTAAGATCTCCCATTTAACATGGGGCCGAGCAGTGTCATGTTTAAAAATTACTGTATCGTGTCTTTCGGCCTTTCTGGTCGTTTTTCCTTCATTACTCGGTTCAATTTTATCAATTTTTGTCGGTATCGATCGCCAGTAATCGTTTCAACAGGTTTCAGCAGTTCGCAATACGCAGCTCCCCTATTATCTCACCAAATACACAGCAAAACCTTCTCTCTGTGTATATTGCGCACTGGTTGTGATGTTAAAGGCTGGCCTGGATCGACCCATGATTTTTTGTACTTTGGGTTGTCTAAATAGATCCACTTTTCATCACTTGTTACAACTCGATGCAAAAAACCTTTTTTTTTCTGTCTGCTAAGCAAAATTTTTCAAGTGGTTTTTCTCCTGTTACTGTCCTCTTTCCGTCTATTCATATGGAAGCGATTTACCTTCATTCTGGATGTTTCCCAGTGCGTGTAGACGTTGGGAAATGGCGGATTAAGTAATATTCAAATCTTCTGCCAATTGTTTCAACGTATCAGTTGAGTCTTTATGAGTTCAGTTTTCTCCATTTAAACTTTCTCGACTGCCCTGGACGCTCCTTGTCTTTTATATCAAAATCACCACTTTTAAAGCATTTAAACCATCGCTCAAAAGTTTTTTGGGTTAGAGCATGTTAACTATAAGCATCAACCAACAATCGAGAACTTTCAGCAGCCGTTTTTGTTCAAATAAAAGAAGGTTGTTAAACTTCCCCAAAAAAAAAACGTCTTTTTCTGGTATATATGGTATTTTCTGAAAATATGTACATAATACATATTCAAGTAATTCAATAACATATTCACATTCAATATACATATTTAAACCTAATGTTTTTTGCACAATGACAATTAATAACGAACTGACTTTTGATGGCGTATATTTACCATCCAAAACACCATAGACGTCATTAGTCTATAACAAGAAATGTATTAGTAACACCATCTCTCAGCAAAATTTACATTATTAACTGAAACATCTATTATAAATATAGAAAATATCCAATAAACGTAAGTCGTAGTTTAAGAAAATTAAGGATTTCGTGTTAGTCGTTACCAACTTATCGTGTTAGTTGTCCACGTTTATAGGTCACGTGGGTTTCGGGATTAAATGAAGGCTCTGTGTTTTAACCGTGGTATACCACTACTCATTGTTATTCTGTTTCAAATGTAAGCGAATATCTTGATTTTTTCATTATATTATTGTAAAGTCGTAATGTACAGATAAATTACGAAATAAATCCAATAAAATATATTTTTCAATATTCATTTTTTGTCCTTTAGTACATGTCAAACATCAAAGATTATTTACAATTCCTACGTACATATGGTACATTACAACAAAATTATAAATGGCGAAAAGAACCAGATATGGGAGAGGAATACAGAGCGCGACTGCCAATTGTTGCCCGGTACTCCGATAAAATAAGAGAATGCTTTGTTTTTTTTTGGCGTAAAAAATATTACAGGTCATAATAATTTTTCTACTATACTCATATAAAAACTCTTAATAAACATCACGTAAGTGTTTAAAGGATTACTTAATTATTATTCTTTCGATTATAGACGGTTATTTATTTTTAACTCTTCTGATTTTTTTATAACCTAATTTTAATTTTGTTGCCTCAACTGAGGCTAGTTGAGCAACGCCCGTTTAATGCTTGCTCAAGTAGCCCCACTAGATATTCATTGTAGAAAATCAAATTTTTCTTTAATAAATTAATAACCATCAATTAATTTGTGCATGTGATGATTCTACACAAAGTTTAATACTTAAAATTACTTATATTGATAATTGTATCAATGATTATTATTACATTTTAGGATACGTACATATAACAGAAAGACCTCAAAAGGTTTAGCTATTAGTCAACAATTGAGTGATGCAGCAAAAGCTGTAGAGGATGAAAAAATGAGTGTTAATGTTGCAGACAAACAATTTAATATTAACAGGATGACTTTAAAGATATATGTTTGTATTTATTGTAATAGAGACAAAGATGATTAATAATTTGGGATTATTTATCATCTAGCAATATTCTTGATCTCATAATTACTTAAAGTAGTAACTAATTATGCTGAAAAGTTGCTCAACTAGCCCCGCTCTACCCAACTATCGATGCTCTTATTGACACATATTCTTCTCTTAAAATGTAAACTGTATACCACCGACTAAGTTATTTTGGGATGTTTGTATCACTTCTCACAAGAAAAATCTTCAAGCAAGAATCCTACGCCATCGTCTAAAGCGTTAGCATAAAAATTTTATCTGGGATACTGAATGGAATGGAGTTATAGAAAGTGAACAATATATTGATTGATATATCAGGTTGCCCGGAAAGTTCATAATATTGTTTTAAGAGAAAGATAAACGGAAATCGTCTATTTAAATATTTATTTAGTCTACTATATAATTACCATTATTATTAACATCTTTTTGTCAACGTGGTTCTAGGTACATAAAGTCTTTTTTGTCAAAAATTAGCATCTTTATTTCTAATATATGTTAACAGGTTGTTTATCACCCCTTCTTGCATTTTAAAAGATTTCTCATATAAATAATTTTAGAGGAAATGGAATAGATGGTAACCTGAGGGTGTGATGTTTGGTTAAGAAGGTTAATGAAGCAAAATATATATTAATTGAAGCCGAATGTCCTGAATTAAACGTGTGGCCGTGTATTGTCATGATGAAATACGACGCTTCTCCTGTTTGCTAATTCTGGCCGTTTTTTTTTTAATTGCTGCCTCAAGGCGATCTAATTGTAAACAATAGTTGATAGTTTGGTGTGCATTAAATGCAAAGAATAATTTTCTTCAAATGAAGGCCGTCTTTCGCCGCACTTAAAATCGCCGCACCCCCATTATTCTTAAATTGCATATTGTTACACATAATCCGCTTTTTATCAGCAGTTACCATCCTTTAGACATGAATCCGGCAGATATAGGCTCACTATGAGAATCATATCAGCAGACGTACCCATTTTCAGATGATCGAAAACGTCGATTAGTTAATATTAACTTGTCTGCTATCTTACGAATGATGGTGCGTGGATCTCCGGCTATTTACAACCTCAATTTCCTCAGCATTAGTGCTTGAAGGACGGCGAGAGTTATGCCGGTCTTTCAGGTCAAAATATCCGTCCTTGAACTAACCAAACTACTTTTGCACTTTAGTCTCTCCAGCACAACTCTCGCCATAAACGGCACAAATAGTGTTTTTTTTTTCTTTATACTAAGTTCTTCTAAGTTCTCTTTTTAAAATATAAAAGAATAATGTGACGTAAATGCATGTTATCGACCGATATTTTCAATTTGGATCAACTTGACTAGCTGAAGGAAAAACAAAGCGAATTTGAACATAAATGTTGTAAATATTACTGCAATTAATAATATGAAAATAAATATTATTAATCTTAAACAGATTTTGGTTTACAATCGTTAAAAAACTGACTGATGGAAAATCTCTACGAACTTTCTGGATAAGCCAATATATCCGTCAAGGAATATCTATCTCAGCTTTTAAGAAAATTATAATAATTAATCGCAAGTATACATAAATCATTTTTTACAGTGCCTTTCAGATAGAATGTATTTAATCCAACGACAATAACAACAACATTTCTACAATAGTCCAATATCTGGAATATACAGAGTGTTCTCAAAGTTAAGTCATTTATTTTAGCAGGTTGTAGATAAAATAAACAAGTTATTAACAGTTACAAAATTTGAAAACAGACCTGATTTTTTGATATTCTCCACCACTGCGTTGTAAACACATAAAGGACTTGTTTATTATTAATACTGGGTATGACTAAATTTTGTATTCTTGTATTTTGTATTTGTATTCAATTCATTCTAGTTACCGACGAGGTCACATTTATAAGAAATGGAGTGAATAATTTCCACTACAACCATGTTTGGGCCGTAAAAAATTCGCATGCTGTGAAAATAAAACCCATTTTCATGTTATTCGAGGACACCGGGATTTTATTTTTACGCGTGTAGTGACACGCTAACGTAGCTAATGAACGGATACGCTAAGCAAGATTTTGTGCTAAACGAACAAATAGTGATAATTTTGAACAATTTTTATAACATGTAACATTTTTGTTTCTGTTATTCTGCAACTTTAATATAAATGATTTTTACTAAATTGACTTCCCTTTGCGAGTTCTACAACGCAGTGGTCGAGAATATCAAAAAGTCAGGTCTGTTTTTTGTAACTGTTAATATCATCTTTATTTTGCAACTTTTATTTCAATAATTTTTGGTAAAATGTCTTCTTTTTGCGAGTTCCACAACATGTTAAAATAAATGACTCGACTTTGAGAACACCCTGTATAGTTAAGGTAAAGTATTTTTTACGTAACCCCTGTATTATAAATTTAGCTAAACAGGAAAAAAGTGCTGGTCAAACCAATGGAATTATTTAATTATAAATGCAAAGCACTATCTGACCATCGTATCTGGTCAAATCCAAATAGCAACAATGCTGCTAAACAAAAAGTGTAATAATGGGTAATTATACTTTGTGTGGTTCGCTGCCAATCATCTGCCGTGCCGAAGGGCTTTTGCTCATATTTGAATAGCCAGAAAAGTTTATGGAACATGACGTTTTGTAGCTTGAAAGCGGCTGCAACAGTACGTGGCCATTTCGAACACGGTTTGGTCAATTATGTTACCAATTCAATGTCATATTTAGTTCCAAAAAGAAAATTCGAACCGTTTTTGTTAATATGATGGATAATTTTGGTTTTATTTGGAACTAAAGGGAGAACAGTTTATTTGTGATGATATTACAAAAAAATTCAAAACACACATACCAGGTGTAACAAAATAGCGTCTGCGTTTTTGTGGTGCATTTACTTAGTTATTTGTTATTCCTGGAAATATAAACCGCTGTTTGCGATGACCTCAAGCTATCTTTGAGACAGTAACTCTATTTCTCTTCGGTACCATAATGAGTCTGCTTTTAAAACTTCGACATCGAGATACCCTGAACAACCTGACCGTCTCCTATTTTCAAAATGCGTGTCTTTCTTATTGACGGAAAGCTGAGCGTTGTGGATTGTAGATCCATCGACTGAATATTTTGCAGTGCAGTGCACTTTAATGCTGAAGAAGGAATGTTTATTTGTCGAAGCAAAAAGTTCAAATCGGTTTAAACCTCTGACAAATAAAGCATACTCATTTATTTATAAACAAACGAAAAAGCACAAATACTTTTGTTAAACCCTAGTAATTACAAGTAAATATAACCGATTAATACTATTTATATTTTAGTTAAATTCTATATTCGTGCTCATGTAAATAAATTATCCCGCTATTCGTCTGTATACACTTCTAACGAAGCGACAGTTGGATCTAAAGAAGGTTCATACTAAGCAAATTGAAAGACATTACTCAGCTGTTTTAAATTTATTGGATCAACAAGAAGCATACTATACATTGACCACACATTGGTTATACCACATATAGTTTATACATTGAACCATCAGATATGAAAATAGAGGTTAATGAAAATATGAAAATAACTAGGTTGAAAGCTCTGCTGTAAACTATATGCATAATGTAAAAATCACCGCTATTACTCAAGCTTTTCGGAATAACATTTCTGTATAAAAAACCATCGGTAGATATAAATCTTTCTTCGATTCAATTATCTTGATTTTTGATAATTATATTTTTCCAACTAGTTTATGCAGGCACTAACATTTGTTCACATATCCATGAGTGGATCCAAATCGAAAGAAATAGTTTGTATTTGCAACAATAGAATAGGCAGAGTTCAATGATTCCCATATAGCACTATCTAACTTTGCGCATTTAATATTATTACTATCATCGTAGCCATCAAGCTGTTCAATCTTTTTGGAATACGGTTATTTAATATCCCAATAAATATTTGTTTCTTTTTGTTCCTTTTTTTGTTCTATTTTCTTGCTTTTCCTTTCCTGTTTTTCATCCTCCTTTTTTATCCTTTCATCTACCTTTATTTTTTTCTTATCTAAAATCTGTTCGATGTTCTGGCTGTTTGTGATATATTTCTCAACTCACCCTTATTCACGCACTCTGGCTGTCTGAAATTGCCATCACTTTTTTTAACCCCCTTTAATTTTTGTTAACCTCCTCCTAATGATTTTTCTAATCATTTCAGCCAGTTTTGTTCTCATCATGTATGTGTTGTTTTTTTTCTTGAGATATGGGTGTGATTACATCTCTATACTAGTTATCGAGTATCTTATTTTGTATCCTCTTTTTCGACTTTCTCCATAATATTTCATCTATCAATTTCTTTTCATTCGGAGTTATTTCTTGTGTTGTGTATTTCAGTTTCCTTAGTTTATTCTTCAGATTCTTATTGTTGGTCTATTGTGCTGAAGTGTTGTTTTATATAGAATTGTTTTATTTTCAATTGTGATTTGGCAGTTTTGTATCTTCCAGTTTCATATTTGTCAGTAATTATGTTTCCTTCAATATAGTTTATTTGCTATTTTATTTTCTATAACAAGCAAATTTCTATGAATTTCTGTTATTTTACTTGATAGATAGTCCAATAAGGTCCAACAACCTTAACCAATAAGGGTATAAGAACTTGAAAATTAGACGAAATAGGAACAAGTGATAATCAAGTCTTTTTTATTTTATCTTGAAGAACAAATTAGCATTAAATTTTGAACATAATATCGTTCGAATCTACTTTCTAGAGACCCAATTTTCGTTTACTCTTTCACACATATCGCGCTGTATATTTTCAGTGGTGGCCTGAATATTTCATTTAAGGCCAATAATTGTTCGGGGTTTATTTCTGTAAATCAGAAATTAAACATACCCCATAAAAAATAATTCCAGGGCGTGAGATCGCATGATCTTGCTGGCCAGTTGACATTACCATTTTGTAAAATAATATTCCCTTGTCTGGCGAGATTTATGACAAGTCTCACCGTTGTTCAGAGAAAACAATGTTTATATCCACATTCATCAGTTTAGGCCAAAGATATTCTGTTAGCATGTTTTTATTGCACTTTTTATAGCACTCTCCATCATCGCCTTCAAAAAAATAAGGTCCTATCACTCTTTCCGCCTAAAAACTTTACCGAACAGTGACTTTCTGAGGATGAAAAGGTAATTCCCGAATCAGTTAAGGATTTTCATTGACTCATATCCTGTTGATTGGGCCTAATCGGCCCAAATTGATTATGTTGGCCATACATTTCAGGCTATGGTCAAAAAGTCTGGCGAACTGAGAACGCATTTTGATGGTAAATAGGAATACTTTCTACGCTCTGATGAATCGTGTATATTTCCATGATGAATTGACATAGTATACTGAACATAATAGTCTTTTGGTATGTCCATACCTGTTCAACTTTTCCGTTCAACATGCGTTTCAACGTGCCTTTCAACTTGCTTTAACGCAGGGTAAAACGCATACCTCCTTCCTGTCCGCATATTTGCGTCCGTTTCATTCAACATTTCTGGCGAGTTCAGTAAATACTATTTTTTAAAAACGTTAAAAGCATTTTATTTTGTAACTACCTAATGTCAACTGTGTAATTTCAGCTTCATGAATACTTGATATTGTCATGTTAGCAGATATGATTGCTGCTATGCGGTGTTGTTAAAAGCTCGAAAATACAGAAAATCTGAATGGACAAAGGAATATTTAGAATAATTGCTACAATTTGCAAGAAAATATATTTAAAAACATATTCCTTACACTCTAAATTTATAATTTTATTACTTTTTATTTTATTTAATCTAAAAGTTCATTGTAGCATTAGGTGTGAGACCGACAGTTTACATTTCAGCATGATAGTATTTCATGAATTTTTGACCCTCTAAGGGTTTCTGTCCAGTGTTAATTTTCTAGCCTCATTCTAATGAAGTCCTCGTTTCTCTGTCGTATGTTGAACTTATTCTTTCCATCTCAGTCTTGGACGTTCAACTTTATTTCTTTGGTCATGTTTTCGCTTCACATATTTATTTTCTTAATCTCTCTTGATTCATTCCGTTGATGTATCCTAGCCAGCTCAGTCATCTTTCTCATAGCTTCTTCTATTAGTTTTGTTCCATTACTGTCGTATTTCTCACCCTATCCCTTCTAGTGATTTCCTCTATTTTGGGTAGGAATCTCATTTCTGCAACTATAATTCTACTTTTGTCTCTCTTTGTTAAGGTCTAAGATTCGCTGGCTAAGATCATTGATGGTCTCACTACTTTCTGACGACTTGTGCTTTTACCTATTTCGATATCTCTCTTTTTGCTAGGAAAGTTGTTTTTAGGGTATTGTACAGTTTTCCCATTTGTTCGTTCATTTCACCGTCCATTTTTCCATTATGTTCTATTATTGTGCCTAAATAATTATAGTTTTTGACTTGATCCATTACCTTCCCATCGAGTACAAGTTTTATGTTTTATTTTTGTGACTGCATTTACCATTGTTTTGGTTTTATCGATATTTATTTTCATGTTCACTTTCCTTAGCTCTTCGTAATATATTGCTATGTTGTAGTTTTTCTTCCGAATCTGCCATTAGAACCATAACATCAGCGAACATTAATTCTTGTGTTGCTGTTTTTCTGTTTTCATTTTTCTATAATCTATTTTCGTATTTTTTCTTTATTTTTTAAATCATCAATACGTGAGTATTGAATTAGTGAGTTATTAGTATGTGAGTCTGAGTTACTCCAAATTCTGTTGTTGTTATATAAGGCCTTGATAATTTCTGTTACTCCCTCTTATACTACTCTTATCTTTTCCAGACCTCCCTTTTTTTTGCCCTATTAAATGCTTTTTCAGGCGTACGAAACAAATATGGATTTCGGATTGTTTTCTTAACAGTTTTTCGCTTAGTTGTCTAATTATAAATATCAGATCTTGTGTGCTTCTATCCTGTCTAAAAGCATACTGTGGTTCCTCTAAGTTTGCTTCTAATTTTTCTCTCAGCCCATGCTCCATTATTCTGGTAAATATTTTTCCAGGTAAACTTGTTAGTGTGATCCATCTGTAGTTTTGGTATTATTTCATATCTCCTTTTTCAACAAGGGCGATATTCAATTTTTCTATTGGAACCTTTGGTGTGAAACACAACTCAAAAAGATTTACCACTATTTTGAAAATCTACCAAACCAACTGCCTTTCTGTTCTGTTATAAACTCAACAAAATTCATAGAAAAAGTCAAAAACACACCTCTACAGAAAGGTGAGGTTTTGGTTTCCTTTGACGTATCATCGTTGTTTCCGAGTATCCCAATTCCACATACGTTGACATACCTAAGGGAGTTACTCGAGTTAAATGGTTTTAATAACAAGATTGTGAGTGATGATCTGAGTACATCTCCTTAACAACATTATGTATGAAGCAAAATTTTCAACTTAACAGGTTTTACGAACAACAAGAAGGAGCGGCAATGGGCAATTATCTGTTATCGTTCTTAGCCAACTTATCAGTAAATTTGAAACCAAGGCGAAAAATTAATTCAGTTATTTTCCGAAGGTATGATTAAGATATGTGGATGACATTTTTGCAATTTTGGATGCAAAAAATGAAAAATTAAACGATTTTATTAAGAATTTAAATAGTAAATCTCAAAACATAGTATTCACGCATGAACTCGAAATACGCATGACGCATGACGCATACGCATTCACGCATGAACTCAAAGATAATGATAACAAAGAATTAAAATTCATTAGGGAGACATCCGAAGTGAACGATTATAATAAGAACATTGTAGATAAATTAATTAGAAAACATAAGTTTAGAAAATTATTGTTATTTTTATAATTATTATTATTAATATAAACCATATAATAAATTGAGATAAGTCCTGGGTAACCCAAAGAATAAAGTGGATCAACATGAAAAGTCGGGGATTTACGAAATTAGCTGTCAAGATTGTGATCGAAGGTATATTGGACAAAAAAAAAGATCCATATTAACGAGATATAAAGACCACATTGCCCACATTAGATATGGGAGAAATGAAAAATATTGTGTTGCCCAGCATGCAATCGAACATGACCACAATATAGACATTACTAATTTAAGACTGGTTAAAAGTGTAAATAATAATAGGGCTTTAGATGCTTATGAAAGCATGCAAATATAAAAATGTAAGAAAATCATGAATCGGGATAAAGGACCTATTCCGTTCAGTCAACTTTTTCAATTATTAACTTCAAGGTTCATTTTTGTCTTTCTTTTGTTCTCTTTTCTCCTTTTTTCTTTTTTTTTTTAATTGTTGTCTTGTATCCTTTTTTACACGCTTTATTAGGTAGGTAGTACGCTTCTTGGTAGTAGGTTAGCGATTAGGGTTCTCATATAAATAGAACATAGTTTAGTTTTAGAATTACATTAAATCATCTCCTGATGATGCTACCATGGTTAGCGAAACGTACGTTGAGAACTTTAAAAAAAGTGATTCGGTGTTAGTGGTAAATCTCTTTTAGTTTAAGGGCAATATCATACCCATATTACAATCTGTTGATACTTTCTTTTCTATTGTGATATCGTTTAGTAGTGACAAACATTTTTCCTTTTGCTATTTCTCCTAGATAATTAATTATTTCTGCTGTGATTTGGTTTTGCCCAGGAATTTGTCAAAAAAAATAAATAAAATAAAATATTAATTTCATATTTTTTTGTTCTTAAATATATAATTTAGTATATTTATTTATTTTATTAAAATTAAACTACTTTACTTTAAATTAAATTTGTAAACGATTGCAAAAACTTGCAGATTATATCAAGAAGTTGAAAGCGAAGGCGCAAGATACCCAACATGGGTGGGAGTCGGTGCGCTACCTCTGCGTCTCTTCGTGCGTCATGATTTTTCTGCTTCTAATTCAAGACCGCATGCATCTAACCTTCAACACATTCATGCGTCTTGACGACCAAAAGTTGAATAAATGTGGACATACCTTATAAGGGACATTTTCATTTCAGAGTTACCGCTATTATGTTTCTAGCTGTAAATGGAAAACTCTTTATTTCGAAAATCAATATCAACTTCATCGTGGAGTCATCTTTAGTGGTATAATAAGCTTTTCATTTTTCTCCGCTCCAATATACAGTCAAAATTTAACCGTACCATTATGAATGAATCATAATAAAATTCATATCCAGTAGCTTAACACATTCTGTGAACCCAGTTCTTTTCCACTGTTAACTTTATTAGATCCCTGTCGAATCATGTTGTATAATTGGAATTCAAATATTGATAATATCAAAATAATTATTAACTGTAGATTATATTTTTTAGAAGCGATAGAAAAAAAATTGAAAATTGAATCATTACGTTTAACCAAACCCTATCCATCAACATTCAACTCCCTTCGATTTCCGATCTTTAAGGCTTGTACCGTGCTACAATACACTACGGCCTTTTTTTTGCTGAATCATTTTGTAAACATTAATAATACACAAAACGGTGTAAGTAGCCTTTTTTTTATTTAATTATGCTGCCTAGAATTTCGAAGGGCAACTTGTCTGCAACATTTCAAGCGTTAAATTTACAATTAATCAGTTTTTTTAACGTTGTCTGATGTCAAAATGGACTGGATGGTAAAGTGGGCGAGGTCCGAAATGCATTTGACTTTATTTGTTCATATAATAAACGTGGATTGTGTTGACTGAACGGAGGATGTCAGGGATATCGAATAAAAATGACACGGGTTTTTTTACGAGGGATTGTTATAAATATTGCGCTTAGCCCAGAAAAAAAGAAAGAAATGTTTTCTCAGTTCTTCTATTTTATTTGATATAATAACCTTAAAATTTTATACAATTTGATGTAACGTTCTCCAAATGAACAGGCCGTACTGTTCTGCAAAACACGACTTCTCAACATTAATAATCATATTATTAGCATTAAGTTCAAATAGATTTATGGCTAAACACCAAATCACTTTATTTAACTTCTTGATGCACGTTTCTCTAACCATGTTAACATCAGCAGAAGAATATTCAATAAAATTAGATTAATCATTATGATAATCTAATTATCTTAAATCATATCCTGATGATGCTAACATGGTTAGTGAAACGTGCCTGAGAAAGAGAGTGAGAAATAAAATAAAGTGATTTAGTGATTAGTAGTAAATCTGGTCGATTTTAGTGAATCACATCGAAGATTCCAATAGAAGAATTGACATATTGTTTGTAGTAAAATATCATCCTTCTTGATAGAATGAATTTTGGAAAAGAATAACAATCACAAATGACAAAATCAGGGGAATATAGCAGATTGTTAACAAATTCAAATTCAATTTATTTATATACCGTACTTGTTAGCAACTGCATATTCGGCAACAACAAAGAGCCTTTATAATATGTTGTTAATCGTTTTTTTACATTATTGATATGAATTTTTATAAATATAGATGGGAAGATCAATATTTTCCTCCGTTGATGCAGAAAACGGTCTAAAAGGCATTTTCTTGTTTTGAAAGGGGGTGTCATCGTTGTATCCAATTTCCTTTTAACCATACTCGCATAATCTAATATGAAAATACTCAAATAGTATAAGAGTTTTCCAATAAGAGCGTCAGAACTTTGTAACAGCATTGTCATAACAGCAATGCTAATTGAAATATAAATGTCACTTATAGACTGTTGGGTTCAGTATATTGTGTGAATTCCCTGCATCGACGTCGAATATTCGTGAGTTGGGCTCTAGAGTCGTTGCAAGGCGATCCCCACTTTGGGGACATTTTATTTTTTGCGTCGAACCGCACTTGTTTTAATAGGTTTTTGGACACACATGACTACAGGCTTTGGGCCGATAAAAGCATTTGAATTATTCAGAAGTTAACTCTTCATTCTCATAAAGCCACAGTTTGGTGCGATTTTTTGACCAAAGGAGTGATAGTATCATTTTTTTGACATTGAGGGAAATCGTGTTACTGTTGATAAAGAACTTAGGCATGGGCTTAGCAGTAGAGTAATGAGACTGATTTATAATAATTTTTTTATTCGATTGAAAATATAATTCTACATTATCTCCTTCAAAGTAGTTGCCATAGAGACCATTTGTCTACTCTTCAGAGCAATGTTGGAACTAAGATACTGGAATCGCTTTTAGGTTAGGTTTGGCTTGGCTTTTTCAATGTTCTCCAACGTCCCAAAATGGTGTCTTTTGACGTGAATTTTAAATCCTGGGAAAGAGAAAAAAATCACAAAGGCTCATGTTTGGTGAATAAGGGAGCTGTGAAGCCACAGTGATGTTTTCACTTGAAAAAACCTCTGTCTATTCAAAAATCCAAACCTCGTCACCATACGAGAAAATGAGGATTATTTTCAATCCCATATTCAATATTTCACATAATATCCAATTCATTGGGTAAAATCAGATGAAACGGTTGTGTGAGTTAAATTCAACTCTTCTTCGATCATTCTGACCGTCAACCGATGAACCATATGCTTAAGATCCCGAAGTTTGCGGACATTTTCATCACTTCTTGCAGTGGAAGGTCTTTTACTACGAGGTTCAAACGAGTTTCGGCTTTTTGAGAATACATTAAATCACCTGAAAATCTGGGTCTTTGGCAAAACAGTATTTTCATAGGCCTGTTGATGTTTTGCAAAACTAGTTCAAACTGGAACTGAAGAAGTATCAGCTGTTGGCCTGTCATCTCTCCAAAGGGGAAGTCAAGAATATCGCCGGATCGAACGCTATGCCACCGGTCTCATTACTTTATTTGTTAGCTCAGCCTCAGATTGGATTGATTCAATATATCGATCCGGTGAGAGGCGAACGAGGAAGGAGATCAAGATTATCTAACGGGCTGTAGCAACACTGAAAGAGGAAAAAAAGAAGTTAATGGAGAACGCTATTGGAATATGCTAAAAGAATATCATTGCCCTGAAGTGGCAAATGTGGATGTGCTATTTCGTGAAATGGTAATGTCAACGTGCCACCTAGATTATGCGATCTCGCGCTTTTAAATTATTTTGTGGACACAGTTTTTATTTTTTTTTTTCGACGGATTCTTATAAATATTTCGCTTAACTTAGAAAAAAGGAAGACATGTTTTCTCAGTTCTACAATTTTATTCCTGTTCTGCAGACTACTTCTCCACATTAACAATCGCATTATTTGTACTAAGTTAGAAGAGATGTACCACTATACACCAAATCACTTTATTTAACTTATCGATAAAAGTTTCATCACCAGAATATTAAATCTAATTAGATTAATCATCATGATAATCTAATTATATTATATTATCTCCTGATGATACCAGCGGCGGTTCGTGGGGGAAAAACAGGTGGGGCACGTATAACTAAATTTTGGAATGGGGATAGGGAAATGCGTTGCAACCAAAAATTTTACATTTTTTAGTATCATACACATTTTGCTGTATAAAAATACGAGTGTAACTGTCAGACATCAATATATAATTTTGCTAAATAATGATAATAAAATTTTGCTAAACTCACTATAGGACCATGATCATTAAATCTGTTTATAGTTGAAGTCCATCCTTTTAAATTTCTGAACAGCAAAGGGGTCGATGACTTGATCATTAAAATTTGAAATTGACTTCCGTTCCTGATCTATAATGTTTCTTAGAAATGTTTTGATTCGTTTGAGGGTAGAGAAACATCTTTCACTTTTCACAGTCTTTATTGGAACGGTACACAACATAGCCCACAGATTCACTAAATGTTGATGTTAAATTGTTTTGGATAAACATTTGTCAGAGCGGTACAACCCCACTATATTTCATAAAATCTTCCCTTGCGTGCATTACCGAGAGTTCATTTTTTAATTTTAAGTAATTTACGTTTGCAAACAGGTTACACACAGTTTTGATGTGTTCATTTGGAAAGATATTTACCAAATTTTTCAATTTAAAATAAATGTTCAACATTTAGGTATTCATCGAAACTAAAACGTTCATGAACCTGTATGGTTAAGGTATCACAGATTTCCTTGAATATCCTGACATTCGGATTAGAGTCCTCCTTGTCAGTAAATTCCCGTGAATGGCTTTTTTGAATGGCTGTTGAAAAAGTTACAAAATTCTTCTTAACTTTAAGTGCATCTAGTTGCCTGCTTTGCAGTTGATCAAAGAGAATATCGCAGTGAGGTATTATTTTATTGAATAAAAACAACCAACATTTAAAATTTTCATCCACCAAATAATTTATTAACCCCTGAGCTTGATTAATAGAATTTTTATCCGACTCGGCGTCCATAATTTCTTCAAGGCATGTTTGCAATTCTTCTTTGTAAATGTAAAACGTATACATACATTTAGATGAAAAGTTCCATCTGGTAGTGGCCGCATGGGGTAGACGCTTTCTCGCGATACTGTCCAGAATAGTCGTTTTTTTGTATGATCGAGAAAAGAAAGGGGGAAATGCAGACAGATTTGCAAAAAACACCTTTACATCTTTTTCTATTGTACAACACCTTTCAATTATTAGATTTAATTGGTGAGCATAGCAGTGAATATACTGTGCATTCTTATAAACATTTTTAATTTTAGCTTGTACTTCTCCGCCTGTACCTCTCATCACGGAAGCACCATCATAACTTTGGGTTATGAGTTTCTTAGATTCTTTGTCTATTCCTGGCTCGCTTAGCACCGTCAGAATTTCATCTGCAATTCCATCTGCTGTGTGATTTGTTGGTATTAAAAAGCTCCAGAATCTCTCATAAATTTCGCCATTTTTAACAGATCTGACTATAAAAACCATCTGCATTTGAGTAGATGTATCGGTTGTTTCATCGGCCTATATGGCAACATATTTTGCTGTGTGAATTTCCGTTTTTCATAAATCGCGACAAACATGCAACATTGAATCCAGTAATTCGTTTTGAATTTGTTTGGAGATGCCTAGAAATGATTTATATTTAGTCTTAAAATTTACCATAAAAAATACTAGCCCTCTGAAAATGTCAGGATTTTCTGAAGTGTAGGTTTCGTAATGCCCACGTAAGGCAAGCTCAAATGCCCCACTGTATATTATACCGTCAATTAACTTAGACAATATGAAACGATTGCTATCAACAGTTTTATTGTGCTTTTTAATAGAATCCCGATGTACACTGTTGAGTTGAGAACGAATGTCTGTCTTTCCCAACATACTAACTTCTACCTCATTTTTCAAATGTCTTTGTGAAATCGAAAACTGGATCTCCAGAATGTATTTCACCAGATGAAGTCGAGCCGAATATTTGAGCGATATTATTTTCAAAACATTTGTTCAAAATAAAGTAAAATTTTTAGGATTATCACTAATAGTTAACTCTTTAAATCGGAAAATCGAAAAAATTCATCTCAATTTTTTTTTGTCTAAGGTGACAAAAATGTGAATGATTTGCCGGAATTTGATTTATCCATTTGCCCTTTATTTATTTAGAATATTTACCTTTTATTTATCTAAAAATAATTAACAAACACAAAACTATACATCATGACGGTATTATGTAATGATAAAAAATTAAGAAATTCCACTCACATTTGAAACATAAAAGTTAATAATCACTATGTATTAGTGATTATTACCTTGTACTGCAAGCTTGACACAAATGACAGGGAAAATCAGTCAGGAATTCGACTAATGCTAGTGATAAATCTGGTAGTCTCGCCAACCAGTTAATTATCACTATCGCCGCCAGTTAATTATCACTAGATACTGTTTTAAAAAGTTTAGTGTTTATTGAATTACATGCGATCCAGCATTATCTTGCTGAAGTATGAGATTTGGGCGAGATTGCGGATACGGCCTAATGATGGCAAAAAGTTTAAGATGCCGTCCGTCATGCTGTTGGGTACTTCTAGAATCGTTAGAATCTCGTAGTCCTGCATAATTCTGAACCCCAAACTATCTTATCAATATCCCCAAAATTGTAGAAGCACCAATGTCTTTAAACGCGCTTCTTTCATAGGAATAGCTCATTTTTTTTTTAAATCCGAATCATTACCTGAAACGGTGTGCTGTATAAACTTGCTGATTCTTAACACGTTTAACCGAACCATTCGAACACTGCTTAGCTTAGTAGCAAAGCTAAGAAAAATGCTACACATGATACCTTTATTTGCCACATTTTTTTAAAATAACATACAGAAACATAAAGGTAAGCAAGCATATGAACCAGATAACGCTTATTTATATTTCGGATTTAGGCTTGACCCCTACCGACTACTCACGTCGAGACTAGTACCCCCACGAAACTACGAAACCAGCGCCAATGAAGGGAAACCTACCGAAATTAGTGCCCTACACACTCCCCCCCACCCCATGAGCTTCCTCATGTCATTTAATCAGTAACCGGTCCAGATTGCTGTAGAAAATCTGCACCAACAATCTTTTGCTTGGGATAAAGATGGTTGAACATCAGTTCAAAGCTAATGAAATGGCACTAGCCGAAAGACAAGTGATGGCTCCCCTCTTCGTGTTACCAATGTTAGATAAGTTTCCTTATCATCGTTGGATGGGTTACCGTCCGACACGTTGTAGGACGAGCTGTACTTCACTGATTTCTGGGATAAAGATGGTTGAACATCAGTTTTATGGATGAGCGTCGGAAGGTGAGCCACCCATCTCCAGATTTGACATACAGATAGTATATTTTCAAACTATTGATTG
This sequence comes from Cosmopolites sordidus, assembly GCA_031761425.1. NCBI lineage: Eukaryota > Metazoa > Arthropoda > Insecta > Coleoptera > Curculionidae > Cosmopolites > Cosmopolites sordidus. Next base: position 243,223 of record JARFXV010000305.1, read on the forward strand.
ATTTGTGCATTACTTGGTGACAGTTTATTTTTAAACCGAATAAAACAATTTTTTACTTGTTATCTATCACTTCACATTATTTTAAAACTAGGGTATTATTGCTGTTTATCCTTTGTACCTAATTTTACACTTTTATTGGTTTTTTTACTATATTTTAAATGATGGGGAATTTCGAAAATCTATCTGATTGTTTAATAACTGTCTAGACGGGTCTTTATTATATTTATAAATTTCAATCGCTCCTAAAATGTTTAATTTATTGTTTTTTGGCGCAGTATGTAAAATTTTAAAATTTGTAATCCCGGGAAATACATGTCCGGTATCTACGAAATAGTTCATAAAATTATAATTTTATTTATTTAATAGGTACGTAGATTTGTGTTCTTCGAATCTGGTCTGAAAATTTCGGCTCGTTTGTATCACATAGCAGCTACTGCACAGAATAAAATCAAACCATACATTTTCTGGACATTTCAATATCCAAACAAAATAATAAACTAGAATTTAATATTTATAGAAAACCTACATACTCAGATATGAGTATGTGAGTTATTTAACAATTACAAAACAATCAATCCACCCCATTACACATAAATATGCAGTATATAAGTCTATGATCCACCGATCTTTCACAATTCCATTATCCGAAAATAATCGAAAAATAGAACTGCAAAAAATAAAACTAATAGAACAAAAAAACGGCTTCTATGAAAAATACATTAATTACTTAATAAATAAAAAACGAAAAGAATTATTAATCAATCAAGGATATTCAAAAGTACTAAAAGATATTGTAAGATTATACTAAAAAATACTGTAAGATTACATATTTCGGTCCAGTTTCAGAACAAATAGCTCGCTTTTTGAGGAAACATAATTTGCAAATAATGTTTAAAACTCCCCAGTCAACCAGTAAATTACTTTTTAATGCCAAAGATAAAAAATCACAAAATATATAATCTGGAGTTTATATGTTAAGTTGCAACGAATGCAGTAATTGCTATGTGGGACAAACTGGCCGATATTTTCTGACCAGATTCGTATATTTCCCGAGATTATAAATTTAAAAATTTATATACAGCACCCGAAAGCAAAAAATTAATCATTTTAGAAGCGATTGAAATTTATAAATATAATAAAGACCCATCTAGACAGTTATTAAACGATTAAACAGATCTTTGCAATTTTCCTTTATTTAAAATATTGTAAAAAAAGCCCAATTAAAGTGTAAAAATAGGTACATAGGATAAACAGCTGTAATACCTTAGTTTTAGTAGTGTTTGATAATGTAACATTATTTTACAAAACTATATTCACACAAAGTTAAAAATAAAAGTGATATATAACAAAGTAGAAAATTGTTTTATTCAGCATATTTTGTTTGGCACTTTTTTTTGTTCCCCCCGTAAGAGAAAAAATCCGTCTCCGATACACGGTAATAATCATTAAGTTAACATTTTACTATGATCCTCTAATGAAATGCCAGACATAATAATGTAGGATGTACTTTTTTTACACAGATATAATTTTCCATAAGACGACTTGCGTTCCTGGTAATTTTACAGCTTTATTGTTGCTTACTTACTAATTTTTCTAATTTAATTTCATACACGCATTATTTCCCCGTTTGATTCCACTGTATTATTATGCTCAACCAGATTTACCACTAAAATTTTAATCACTTTTTCAAATTCTCGACTCGCGATCAGAGATTAGATCATCTCCTGATTATTCTAATAGGGTTAACGAAACGGACGTTGAGAAATTGAAAAAGTGATTTGGTATTTATTGGTAAATCTTTTTAAGTTTAAGGTTTCACAGCAATGGTTCCAATACAAGAATTGATACACTACTAGGATCAAAAAATAAAATAACTAACTTTTGTTTTAAAATAATTAAAATATAATTGTTCTTGACATCTGACAGGAGTTTCATATTATTTCGCTACTTAAATGAAACATTATAGCGTCTAATATAATAATTAAAAATTTTGTCGACGGTTTGTTAAAATCGATTTGCATTAAATGTTATAAAAAACATCTTGTGCTGATGCATTAAAAATGTTAAGAAAACGTTACGATGACAAAGATATGTAAAAAAAAATGTGACGTGATGGTAGAGAAGCAGTTTAGGATGAACATCAACCAGGCAGACCCTCCACGTCAACCAAAGCAGAAAAGAGTCCCAAAATCAATTTCAACCAAGTCAAACTAAGAAAAGAGACAAACCAATTCATGGTCCTTGGTTCACGAAAAAGTACTTCTTAGTACTTTTCGCTAAACATCTAACAAATACCGTTTCGCAAGCACTATATGTACAAGATATGGGCAGTGTGTGTCATATTTTTGTTCCCTCGATTGAAAAAGTAATTTTGTGGACACCGAATTGAGTCTATAGAATCTTTCAAGATAATTTACTGGCCGCTTTAAAGGGAATACCAGAAATCGAATACAAAAACAGCCTGGAAGACTGCCAAAAACGATTTAAAAAGTCTCTTTACTTTTTAACCATAATATATACCAGGATAAAGAATTTTAAATTCAACACATTCAACAATTTTATGTTATATCTGAAAGACCCATAAACGAAATCTCTATTCTCTATTAATATCTTAAGTATAGATACAATTTCGACTAGTGAATTTTACCACTGTAAAATTTAAGGTTTTTAAAATTTAAAGTTTATGCAGCCGTAATTTATAAGTAACAAATTTTTGTTAAGTTGGGTAAGTTGGATAGAAAAAAACATCTTCTTTAAAGAAAACTACTTCAAAATGTTTCAAAGTTTTAATGTCAGAGGCGCATCACCATTGAAAGCTATTTAGGACCTACAGCTTAACATGGGTTCAGAACCACGATAATCAACCACCGATAACCCCGGTCAGCACCCCCTCAGGCTTTCAATCCTTGGTTTTGTGCTTAACCATAAGTCTATCGAGAAGCCTACCGACTGGCGAGTGGCCAATGTAGAACACCTCTCAGAAAGGTATCCGGCCTTACCCAGCCTCGAACTGTTGTGACTGAGGAGTAATTCCTTGTCGGGTTTTACACTCTTGACTAAACACATTCACAAACATTTAAATAAAGTCCAAACACCCATGCCGAGCAGAAAACGAACATCTAATTAGCAAAAGCATCTAAATAAGCAACATCTAATTGCTGGGGCGGATGAGTGGAAAAACTGAACATTTTTTCAAATCTTGAAATCAGTTTAGATACTCCCATTATATTTTTCATGGCGATCTTTACTAAATACTTATTTCTTTTTATTATATCTGCCGACGAAATTCAGCATAGCATTCATTGTGAAACAATACACCTTTTAAACTAAACCAAGTCAAAGCGCATAATAAAATGCGATTGATATGTTTCAAAAACTGTTTCAATATTAAAAAAAAAATGCTTTGGTGAAAGGAAATAGTATTTGCCCTCAGGAAATAGTCTTTGCCCGGTGCTTGCTTTCACGTATTCATAGTTTTTGTTTCACTTACCGCAATACAAATGTGACAACTTTTAAGGGATGTGCACATCGTCATATACTGCTGGGCACCAAGATACATACGGTTATGATATCATGACCTAATCTCTTGAAAAATCTGATAAGTTCTCAATGATGATTATAGATTGTTGATTTAAAGTGCCTCGGAAGAAAACCCCCATTGTAAAACAAATATCGTCGGAGTACTGCACAAATATTTCAATCCAAATTATTTTAAAATGTAAAACTATTAATTCTCTTAAACAAGTTCTAAGTTTTGATATCTTCGATGACATATCCAGGAAACGCAAATTATATGAACATCCTTGTTATTATATGTTGCTTTATCCAGCTGTAAATCAAATAAATCTCCTTTGATTCATTCAATTAAATACAGATTCAGGGTTTTTGAGATTTGTTGAATTTTTTAACTTATGGTTTGATTAGATAAATATTATATAGAGACTAGTTGGCCAGCGAACTCTTAGAATAACCTCCTCAATGATGGTATTATGGGACTTCTTAACCCTCTCAATGATCTCTATCAGATGTTACCAAAGTAATACTTGGGATTGTATCATTTCTAACAACAGGAAAATGTTAAAGGAAAACTTGAATCTTGAAAAGTTAATTTCGCATAGATACATCTCTGTTTAGTTTTAAGAGAATGCATAATGTCTTCAGCGCCGGGGGTGGATTGGGCATCTAATAGGGGCTATTGCCGGTGCCAAGAATGGATAAAGAAGAAGGGTCCTTAGTGTAGGCTAAAAACCTTCCTAGGACAAAATGAAAAGATGTCCATGAAACGATTGATCAAACTTCGGGCATACATCAAATTACATCAATAATGAATTATGCCTGAAAAAGAATACGATTGTATGGATACCGAAACAATTAAGATTGGCATCATGGATCGTGAAATTATTAAGAAAGAAGAACCACGAAATAATAGTTGAAATGAACCAATAACATTTAGTACACATCAACGTAAAAATATTGTATTAATCAGACGAAACTGTCCTCATATTCGAATCGAAAAATGATCTACAGCGAATGCTGCCCTCTTTTAATTTGGAAGCTAGATTAATTATTCAATATGGCCAATTCAACCAGCAAGGTGCAGTGTATGATAATAATAAAAGAACCAATAGAAAGTAAACTGACAATAAACAACGAACCAAAGGAGCAAGTTATGAGTTTCGAGTGCTTAGGAATTGCCAGGTATGGGGATCTAACAAAGAATGTGAGGTTAAGCTTAAAGTGTCTTTTAAGCAGACAGATCAAGAACAATGAGGCCATCAAGAGCGATTACTGTAATAGAAAATGAGCGTTAGGCGAAAAAACGTCGTAGATAGTGAAATAAACACGTAGACTGAATGCAGACGAAAGATTAGTTGTATGCAATAAGGTATTGAAGACCATATGGAAGAAGGCCACCTTGAGGTCCTCAGAAAAGCTTGTGAGATAACTGTCAGTCAATGTTAAGAGAACGTGATTAAAATCGTTTCGAAAATGAACAAGCAAAATACTTAATAGTAAGAACGTTTAACTAAAACATTGTCTAATGCTTGCTTGTTCTTCTAATACTCTTGATACTCTGGCATAGAAGTCAAGATATTTGCGATTGAACTATATTGCAGTGGTTTCATTGTGATCATTCAATTTGAATGGTGACATGTAGTCTAAGGTGAAAATGCTCATAGCCAGTATTCTATCTTTATAATTACTAATCCAACATAAAATATATAACTCATATAATAGTAATAATGTTCGTGTTAGTTCACTTTTTAGTTAGTTTCTTTATTTTTACTTTTATCAAAATCTGGTATATTCTTCAAAATTATGGGGCGAATATCTTAAATACCGCTTAATTTGCAAATTTGCCTGTTGGTGTCTACAAATGACGCTAACTAAGTGAACACTACGAAACAGACTACTCATAAGCAACCAAACAATTCCAAAAAGTAGATTAGTACATTTCTTCTTTATGGTTTGACAGCCCATTAAAGGCCTTAGCTTCCCCCTAGAGCAAGCATGGCGAACCTTTATTGATCTGCGTGCTATTTTTTCTAAAGAAATGTTTAATTAGGCCATGACGTGCCGCCAAACAATCTTGTCTTAGTGATTAAGGGGGAAAAAAATAAAACTAAATATTATCAACGAAAAACTCTTTATTTCTGGTTATATATCAACTAGAAATAAACATTTTGTAAAGCAATAGTAACATTAACAGTTTTATGTTTAATCAATTGAAAGAAAAAATTAGCGCGACTTCTGCTGTTGCAAATTAGATGCCAAATAACTTATATTAGGTTCATATTTTGTTACTTTTAGCAGAATGCAAGCTAAACTGGAGTCATCTGAGAAATGGTTTCTAAGTAAGTCTTTAATGTTATTCATTTCTGAAAATAACGACTCACAGGCATAGATAGATGAAAATATTGTTAAGATAGAAAAAGCCAGCTCCTTCAGACAGCTAAATGGGTCTGGAATTGAATTCTACGTTTCCGTAATTTTGGTATTGGCATTGCACATATAGCACACATTGCTCATATTGCCTGATAGTCTTTCTATTTCATTTAATTACAACGCTTACCTTGTTTCTATAAATTTTTGAATCTATATCAGTGGCGACTTGTGAGGGAGGGCGTTGGGGCTCCACCCCTCTAGCATTTATCACAGTAAACAATTTTTCAGAGTAAGAACACCATATTTTATTTCCGTTCAGTTTCTTTCCTTTAACTCATTTTCCTGGTTCACCTCCGGTATAGGGTTTCAGTAGCACGAAAAGTAAAAAGGAGGAAGGGGAAAGCACAAAAAATCTTCTGCTGCACTATTTTCTTACGCCCTCCCACTTTAAAAACCCACGAGCCGCCACCGATCCATATTGAACTAGACTGGAAATCAATCAGCTGCATTTTAATTTTTTCAATTTCCAACCAATCAAATTTGAACAAGTTCAGTTTATCAAGTGAAATCACATCAGAATATATAATAAATTTGAGTCTCTCTCTGTTTTGTTGACTTTTGCTTCATCTGGTTTTTCGTGTAAATTCAAATATTTGGCGATTATTTAAATATATGGCGAATTTTTCAAGTTTGAGAAATACTTGTAGTTTCTGGTAACACTATCGTCACTGAAAACTTGCAGTTTAGCCTCACAAGCTCGAATGAGATCTGTCATAACAATAATTGTTTTATTTGCGTCTTGAAGCTTTACGTGCAATTCATTGAAATACTGGCACATGTCCGTAAAAAACATTAATTTTGAAAGCCACATATCCATCAATTATAAATATTGTTCAATCCTTCCCTCATTTTGAAAAAAGAGTATGATTTCTTCCAAAGATGCAACACATCTTTGAAGTACGTTAACGCAGCGGAACCAGCAAACATTATTATATATCAGTAAACCATTATACACCGAGTTGACTTCATTCAACAAAACATCAAACTTTCGCTTATTTAAAGCCTGCGACGATATGAGGTTCACTATTTTTGTGACTACGACTATTATATTATCAAGGCAGGCAAAACCACCCTTAGCACACAAGGCTTATTGATGAATGATACATTGGAATTAAAGAATCCAATGTCCTGTATATGTTTAAAATAAACTGATAAAGCCATTTTTCTACCCACCATACTTAGAGCAGCATCAGTCGTTATCAAAACAATTTTGCTTAAATCAATTTATTTCTCAGCAAGTGAATTTTTAATAGCCGTACACATATTTGTGCCCTTAGTAGTTGTTGGCAACGATGTTATTACAATTAACTCTTCCTTGATGTCGTTTACTATACAATATCGAGCAAAAACAGCTAAACGATCAGATTTAGGTACATCAGTATTTTAGTAAGAAAAGGACTTGATGTAATATTTTTGTTCTTTTATATTTTCCGCCAGTTTTAAGATTCTATCTTTTATTGTGTTTCTAGATAAAGGAGTATTTTTGATGTGCTGAATTATCTTATTTTTATTTTCAAAATCATCAAAAAGTGAACGGGGCATGCTATCCAGGCTTTTTTCAAAAACTCACCGACGTTAAAAGGTTTACCATGCCGAGTAATGATACTTGCATCAGAGACGTCGACTGTTTATTTCCTAATTACACTTTAATTGCACAAGCAATAAATTCGTTTTGTTCTGGTTCGTGTTTTTGGCAAAGAGATTTGTGATTTGTTTCATAAGGCCACTTCGCAGACGTTGTTCTACATACCACTGTTCCAGAACATAAAACACACACCGCTTTATCATCTTTACTAATCATGCCATAATTCTCAGTCCACCAAGTTTGAAATTCTCTATTACACTTATCTTGTACTTTTTGTTTTTTTACCAAACTAGTCATGTTGAATAATACTAGACAATGTAAATATAACTAAAACAGATTTAAACATGCTGTTGTGTCAACCAAATTAGTTCCGAAACCGTTCCGGCCGGGGTAGCCCCGTTCGCAATGAATTTTATTACTATGACCTCAAATGTAGTCCCATTGGTTCGCCTTCGCTGCCTTAGAGGTATCCAGGTCTATGTTTTTTTACATGATTTTTTTTTTACATGAGCGGTGACCACCCGCTTTCAGATCTTCTATAATCTAGCAATAGAAGCCACCTTTTGTATCAATGCTTTCTTGCCTCTTCTGTTATTCACGTCCACTTATTTCAATCTCTCGCTTTCTCTTCCCATTCCGTTATTCCCATCTCTTATTCTTCCCATATACTTCCTTACTCCATCCTCATCTCTTAGTTGACCTTGTTAAGTCTTGGTTCCTCTATTTTCTTTCCTGATATTTTCTCGAGCGATCTTTCGCTGTGCATCCTCTTGATGTGTCGCCACCAATTCAGTCGTTTATTCCTGATTTCTTTCGCTACATCTAGACAATTAAATATTGTTAATAGTTCTTTATTCTTTCTAATAAAGGAACCAGAGTTTTCTCAGTATTTTCTTTTCACAGAGACTTAACGATAGTTCGTATTGCTTTGTTCACGTTTCTGATCCGTATAATGCTATTGCTCTAATTATTGCTGAGTATATCTTAATTTTTGTATTCCTCGATATTGAGTTAGATTTCAAGATTTTCTGTAGAGCGAAAAAAACGTTAGTTTTTAGCCGTTATTCTTGCTGAAACGTCCTCTGATACCTCATTATGAGTCATAATTACTAGAGCCTAGATAATTAATACTATTGACTTTTTCATACCTTCATCCATTTATTAGTAGATCAATATGCAGTTGTTCATTTTTTGTTTTGTTGACCTCAGGTATTTAGTTTTGGTTGAGTTTATTCTTAGACCTATTCCTGACGTCGCCTCTTCAAACTACCTGCAACTATCATCCTTCTCTAATATAGTATTCTTCTGAGGTTTGCTTTTCAATCCTTACTTTAGCTTTGGTATCCTTTAAACACTCTTACTAAGTTAATAAGTTTCTGTGAGATTTTTAATTATTTTATCCCAGTATAACTCCCTTCTAAGTATTACTCAGTACTAACTATTCATTAGTGTATGAAAACATATTAATTTAAGGACTTGCAATATTTCTGTTATCCCTGTAAAATGGCGTAGTACGCCCTCGTAATTATGATCAAAAATAAATCTTATTTATAAAAAGTGTGTAAAGAAAACGCATAAAATTTTTTCTTGAAAAAGTTCCAATAATTAAATTGTCATAGTTTCTGAGTAAAAATTATAGCTGTAGAGTACATTTTGCAGCTAAATCCTGCCTAAATTATTCAATATTGAAATGGGAAGCTGTTACTTCTATTATATTGCCATTATTTCTTGTGTTAGTACACTGAATGCATCGCAAAGACAGTTTTACCAAAGTAATTAAAAACAAATCTCTAAAGTTTACGAACGAAAACTTCTACCTCGTACGCATCCGTATAATAAATTGAAATCGTGAATGGTTTTACTGCAAGTGTGCAACGTTATTTCAGCGCAAAATAAAGACGTATCCTGCAGGGACTATCTCGGCGAGCGAGGCAAAGCTGGAATTATTAAGATCACGCGGAGTGAGTTTATTTCCATTTGAATGAAATCCGTAATTCGGTCTTGAATAATTTCAAAATTTGATTGCTACTGTATTACAACTCTCTTCGCAAAAGGAAAATGATGAAAAGAGAGGGCCGATCCTGTTCTATTTATGCCGATTAGTAAAATTGAAAATATAAATATTACAATTTTATTAGTTTTAGTAACATTAATATCATTCCGGACATGAGGTTTGATCTACCATAAGAAAGGGCACACCGCTGCTCGACATTCAGTGAGGCTCACGATGGATATTAATCATGCGTTCCAGGGGAAAATAGTGCTTCTACACAGCAGCAGTCTTTAAAAGCGTCTCAAGCTTTTAGCAGAATTTAGCATGAGGAACTTATAGCAAAAATACTTCAATTAAATTTCGCTTCGAAATTAGGAAAACTCAATAATTTCTTACTTGGTGATCATTCTAAGTGCTGCTAGACGGCGTCATTGTAGCAAGATTCTCTCAAAGATCATTTAGCACCACGAATATTTAATAGCTACATGGTACATTTTCCTAAATCCCATATAGCGGAAACGACATTTTGTGGCTTTTGTTCCATGCATATATTTGACAACTAATTATAGTAGTATGGCGTAACAAAAGTATTTGGGTTTATTCCTTTGTTTATAACACTGACCTATATTATTTTTTTTTTGTTTTCTTCAGTTTATGAGTCAAATCTCATTAATTTTGGGTTGAGAAAAACGAATATGTTAAAGAGAATTTTTTATTAGCTCTAACAACATTAAAAGTTCATTTGAAATTTAGAAAAGTTGAAAATTGATGGGAGAATATCTGGCAGGTTGTTGGGTCTGAAGAGAATGTGTTGGTTTTATGAAATCGTTTTATTTTGGCTTGCCTCTTGTAAGTGAGTTCCGGAGCATTCCTACAGACAGACCAGCAGTAATCCGCAAGCATTGTTTCATTCCAACGGCCCTAATATCTTTATTCCATTGCAGAAATATCCTGATGGAATATTTCTCCTTGTTCACCACTCACAGCTCCACAACTAGGTAGTTTATGACACGATGCCGATGTTTTAAGAGCTGTTATGGTGGCTGTGGAATTAGGAGCATCCCACACTGCCATTAACCCGCATTTACAAGGCATTGAAATAATTCAGAGAATAGTCTTCACAAAGGGAAGGCTAATTAGGGTTTAAAAAAAAATTGTCATAAATGGAAATATCATATATAAGTTTTATAACAGAACTATTTTATTTTTTTTCCTTATAATTAATAAGTTATATCAAATTGAAAGTAAATTTTTAAACCTAGTGTGACGCAACGATGTCTATTTCCCCTCAACATTACAGTCAGCTTATACGAGTGTTTTAGTTTTTAATCAACTTATTCTTGTTATTATCATCAGTGTATTGATAAATTTCTTGAAAATATCACATCTAATTAGTTATCGTGCCTGAATGTACTATTTTGTACGAATACTACAAAAACACTTCCGAAAAAAATGTTTTTTAATATACCGCAAAATGTTAAACGTCGATATTAATCGTTCCAAGCAGCCCGACGTATTAATCCTAAAAATTTTTACAACCACCTGACCTTAAATTTATACCAAAGATTATTATTTATAACATTATATCATTTTTTTATATTTGAGTATTTATTCCCTGCTGAAGCTACATAATCGTGACATTGAGTGCCTTGAATTTTATTAGTTTTTCATTAATTATTAATGAAAAATGGGTAATGGTAAAAATGGTAAGAATGGGTAACTGTATAAGTTTTAGTTAGAACTTTATGTTCTGGACATACACGCCCTTTCCTCTTGCAAATGTAACTTTTCCGGTCAAATTGAACATAACCTATAGCCTTGTTACCGTAACTTTCGCGTGACCCCATACAAATGATTTAATTATATTTAATAGAAATATTTTTTTTCTTATTTTTATTTGCATTATAATTTTTTTAAAAACTTAAATTGGTGCTTTAGCACCTCGAACTTTAACTGAATTGAACCGAATATAATTTTTTAAGAAAATCTGTGACCATAATCCACACCAGGTAATATTATCAGAATTGGCCTTTATGAACCATTTGTCACACATTAATGAATTAAATTAGTAACCAACAATATTTTTTTTGTACTAAACTTCCATAATTTTGACAGTATATATACAGGTAAAAACCGTTGATAGTACTTATGTGAAAAAACTTTGACATAATGACGTCACAGACATGGCAGCCAATCGTGGCGCTTTCACAGTCACGTGATTTTATTAAAATTTTATAAATATTAATTCATTTATAATTAATTGCTAACAATTTTTTAACATATTTTTCCATCGATTATCGATATTATTTATGATAAAGTTTTAAAATACAGTAAAAAAAATCAATCGATAATTTTTTTTTTCAAAAACCAAATTCTTGATCAAAGGCTACACATCTACAGGCACACTATCTGGATCTCATCTACAACAATGCTTATAAGTAGAATATAGCGTGTACTTCTAATAAGTAGTAATTCTTAATAAATAAAACTAGTAAGCTCTCCACAAGCACGCAATTATCGTTGTATAAGATCTTGGATCCATACTTCTTCATGGATAGCAGGCTTGGCTACCTATATCTCCTATCCATGGTTAAATATCTTTAGGTGACCCAATATTTTCCACTTTCCACTTCTCTAGACGCCCGTTGCATTCTTAGGATTGCGCAAATCCACAAGGAAGAAACAAATTCATATATTCACATATTCCTATGCACGCTGATGAATACAGTCTAAACCAAAGCACATTTTTATGGTAAGCCTTTGATGAAATTTCGATAACATAACTGCCTACTAACTTGTCCAATTGAATATATTTGGTTTACTGCACTAATGAACCAAGGGCCAACTTAAAACTCCATGAAAAGTAAAAGAAAGAAACCAGTCTGGCATGCTAGACAGGCGTTGGATTAAGAGGAAAAAGAAAGCTCAAATTAAGAATTAATGAGTTCAATAATCATTATATCCATTACCGGCATGAAAACTTTTTGGATATTACATTAAGTAAGTTGTTTTATTGAAGTAATCCCTCTTTTCTGTCATTTATTCATATATATATATATATATATATATATATATATATATATATATATATATATATATATATATATATATATATATATATATATATATATGTTAGTTCGTAATGTTTCGCGGATGGAAGAATACGCTAGACTATTAGTTCGGGATTATCCGATCGTTTGTGTCCCGTTTGTTGGGAACGTGCAGACGTTTCGTCAAGATCACACTTGGCATTCTCAATGCTTGTCTGAAGACAAGCTGAGTCTTCAGACAAGCATTGAGAGTCCCAACAAATGGGACACAAACGATCGGATGTACTCCTGGACTAATAGTCTAGTTAATATATATATATATATATATATATATATATATATATATATATATATATATATATATATATATATATATATATATATATATATATATATATATATATATTTGTATTTTTGATATATTTTTATATATAAATTTATTGTGGTTCCATGATGGTAACACTTCAATAGGGTTGTAGAAAAACGAGTTTGAATTCCTACCAGCTAAACGATTTTACAGGGAAATTGTATCATCAAATCAAATCGCAGGTCACAGTCACAGATCAAAATGACAGGTATTCATGTTGGTAAGACTAATTCCATAACATCAGCAACATCGCAGAATGGACTCTGGATGACTAAGATCATCCTCCTAATATAAGGTCATCAAACACGGGTGGAAGAGATAGAGGCCTAAGATTACTTGCTCTTTCAGATGGGTATAGTACCTCCAAAAATTAGTATACAAGACATCATACCTTTGTATTGCAATAGTGTAATCAGTGAGTAGTTTGGGATGAAAATGACCTAGTTATATTTTGGACGAATCTCGCCTGAATCAAGCCAGTTATAGATGAATTAGGTGTTGAAGAAGAAAGCCTAGGCTAAAGTACAAGGTATGACTATTAAATAACGAGACTGACGCTGTAAAACATTTTATTTTGAATTCATATATGTTTACTTATTATCACCTTCAATATACACCTCTCTTCTATCTTTATAACACTCCATGCGAATCTTCAATTGTCCGAAACAGTGCTTTTCTGTCAGCTCCTTCAGAACGCGTGTCGCTTTCTCTCTTACAGCTTCAACGTACTCACATATTGTTCCTTTTAATGCAGATTTGACCTTAGGAAACAGATAAATGTCGCACGGCGCAAAATCCGGTAAATAAGGTGGATGGTCTAACACTGGGATGCTGTACTTGGCTAGAAACCTCTTGACAGACAATACGGAATGAACCGGCTCATTGTCTTGGTGGAGAACCCATAACTTGTTTTTTCCGTATTCTTACAAGGAGTTCAGCAAGAACGTGAAGGTAGTAATGTTGATTAATAGTTTGACCTTCAGGAACCTAGTGCAGGCACACAATCTCATTAATATCCAAAAAAAAATTTCATTGCTTTGAATTTTGGCTTGCTCATTCGAGCAATTTTGGCTCTCGGTGAATTTGGATCATAAGTAAAAGACCATGATTCGTCACATGTTATCCTTTCCAATAAGTGTGAGTCATTTTCAATGGCATTCAAAGTGTCAGTACAAACATTTTTGCGATCTTCTTGTTATTCAAACCTGAGAATTTTAGGCACCATTTTGGCATATACTTCTTATATGTTAAAATTATTATATAATATTTGCCGTACGCATTCTTGGTCAATTCCAACAGTTTCAGCAATTGCACGAATATTTAACCGACGGTCAAATCGAACCAGATTACCGATTTTTTCGATATTGTCATCCGTTTTTGACGTGGAAGGTCGATGCAGGCGTGGATCATCTTCAATGTCTTCTCGGTCATCTTGAAAACGCTTAAACCACTCAAAAACACGTGCACGCGATAAACATTCATTACCTTACACTTATTTCAATAAATTATAAGTATCAGTAGCGGTTTTACCAAGTTTCAAGTGAAATTTCACAAAAATGCGTTGCTCTATTGTTACATTTAACAATTTCCCGGGGAAACAAAAATGCAACTCTAATGCGAAAGTATGCTATGGTTATACGGATTTATTTACAGAAGCGAAAGGTATTTCATTCGAAAGAGAAAACCTTACGCTAAACAGGTGTTGCCGCATGCGTACTTCTTTTGTAGCAGCGTCAGTCTCGTTATGTAATAGCCACACCTCGTAAAGTTGTTCTCTAGTATTCCTTTAAGATCGTTTAAATATTTTAATCCGCTGAAATCAAAGTATATGAAATCGCATGGGTAGGAAATCTATTATTGTCTTTTTCTGTAAAGCCAGTAATTTTTTTAATGAAAAGTAAATCCGTTAATTATTTTCAATTCCATAAGCTGATGTATAAAATTACAATCATATATTATATTACAGAAACTAAAACACTTGACTAAGCTGAAATTGCAAATGTCATTAGTTTTTTTTTAGGTTGTAATAGTGTACCTTTTATTAGTAGAGTGTATGCCTCACAAAGATAGTTTCACTAAAGTAATTAAAAACAAATCTCCGAACTTCTCGAACGACAACTTCTAGCGCGAACTTTATCGTTGGCGTACGCATCCAAATTATAAATTGAAATCATGAATAGTGTTACTGCAATCACGCAACATTATTTCAGGGCAAAATAAAGACGTATCCTGCAGGGACTATCTCGGCGAGCGAGGCAAAGCCGGAATTATTAAGATCACGCGGAGTGAGTTTATTTCCATTTGAATGAAATCCGTAATTCGGTCTTGAATAATTTCAAAGTTTGATTGCTACTGTATTACCCTTTCGCGAATGGTAAGGTGTGAGGGAGAAGGGATCGACCCTTTTCTATCCTAACAAATTAGGCCACACCCCACTTGCTTCGTCAAGAACACTCGAAATATAAATATTAACAATGGATTGGTGCTTTTTTCAGTTCGATGGTCAGGAGGGAGCCGGCATGTCGATTGCCGTCACGCGTATTTTTTCGACAGCAACCGAACTGAAGTATGAGGGTCGATATATTTTAAATGGTCGAAACTGTGAAATATGGCTCAGTTAAAAACAAAGACAAATGTTTAATGGCAATAAATTTAAATTGCAGGGGAATAAATTACAAGAGATGGTGTGAAACAATCGTACCAACTATGAAAATTGTAGGTTTTATCAAAATGGTTGGTTGTAAAATATAGTGATTTAATTTAAAGGAGAAACAAAATGTTAATGTAATGTATGCAGCTATGCAAATACAAAAATCATTCTTATACCGTTTTTGTTCATATCGAAAAAAAATATTATGCTTCAAATGGAACTACGTAAGACACTAACTAATTTTCGCAACATTTATACCACTCAAGTAATCAGTGATGTGGTAAGCGGTCATTTTTAGAAATCTCGTTTCCGTTGATTTTCTGAGTGAGAACAGGAGTTAAAATCCAGGATACTCATGAACTTTATTTTGAAAATTCGAAAACAAAAATAAATTATAAGGTGATAAATCAGGACTATATGACGGAACAATTCGATGATATTTATTGATGATTTGCGGTAAACGATCTGTTGTATACCAATTTTTCTATTGGGACCTTTGGAATGAAACTCTAAACTCAAAGAGGTCTACCACACTTATCTTATGGCCCACATTAGATATGAGAGAAAAGATAAATCTTGTGTTGCCCAACTAGCATTCAAACAAGACCATGATAACAGGTGTTTCGGTTAATAATGTCGATTTTGCTAAGTGATGGCATTACTAATACATTTGTTGTTATGGACTAATGACGTCTATGGCATTTTGGAGGGTATACATACGACATTAGAAGCCAGTTCGTTATTAATTGTCATTGTGCAAAAAAATATAAATTTTTATAGCTTTGAATATGTTGATTTATGTAGCAGAAAAGGTGTTTTGCGGGGAAGTTTAATAACCTACTGTTCTTTGACGAAAACGTCTGCTGAAATTTATCGATTGTTAGTTGAAGCTTATGGTGAGCATGCTTTAAGCAAAAAAGCTTGTGAACAATGGTTTAAATGCTTTAAAAGTGGTGATGTTGATATAAAATATAAGGAGCGTCCAGGATAGCCGAAAAAATTTGAAGATGCAGATTTGCAAGCATTATTGAATGAAAACTCAATTCATATGTTGAAATAATTGGTAAAAGCATTGAATGTTGCCTAATCTACCATTTCCGAACGTCTACACGCATTGGGAAAGATCCAGAAGGAAGGAAAATGGATTCCATTTGAATTGAAGGAAAGATACATTAAAAGACGAAAAACCACACATTGAAAGAAAGACGACCAGAATATGACCACAGATACGATAAAATAATTTTTTAACATCACAATGCTTGGCCACATGTTGCAAAGTGTGTAAAAAACTATTTGGAAAATGTTAAATAGGACGTCCTACTCTACTCGCCATATTTACCGGATATAGCCCCTTCGGGCTACTACTTATTTCGATTGATGCAGTACTGACTTTCAGACTTACAGAAGACTTACATTCTTACGAAGAACTCAAAATTAGGCTTGATGATCGGTTGGCCTCAAAAATCAAAAGATCTTTTGGCGCGAAATCCATTCTTTGACAGAAAAATGGGAAAAAGTAATAGCTAATGATTGCCAATACTTTGATTATTAAGGTTATTTATTTTGTTACGGAAATAAACTGGAAATAACTGAAACACGTGTTATAAATATTAGTAACTACAAATATTTAGCAGTATAAATAATAATAGAGCTTTGGATGCATATGAAAGCATCCAAATAACAAAATGTAGGAAAACTATAAATCGGGGTAAACGAGCCCGGGGTTCCGTATAGCCTACCTTTTGAATTATTTATGTAACGCTTGTTTAACTTCACGCTTCATTAGATACAGTTGTCATAAATATACTAAAAGTATAACATAGTTTAGTTTTAGAATTTCATTGAATCATATCCTGATGAATCCACATGATTCCACATGAAAAAAACTAAAGACTTGATATCAAAATTTCGATTATTTAAAAAAAAGTGTGATCATTGTTTCGACACACAGTGCCTTCTGCATATACGAAAGTATAATATTACAATTTTTAGTAAGGAATTCTTTTATATAATAGTTACTACCTTAAAAGTAAAATAACACAATAAATGATAACGGTCGGAAATGCCATGTTCAATATCTAGATGTGCAATAAGGGTGAACCATTTGTCTACCTGGTCATTTAGCAAAATATTCAAATTTTTCCTTTTGTTAAATTTTTGGGCCTTCTTACATTTATCTCTATTTATTTTTGAGACCCCTTAGATTTATTTACATTATGTGGGATTTTGTAAATATAAATTTGCGATAAAAATATGATTTTCTGAAATTAAATGATTAGCATCATGGGAATATATGTGATCCTTATAGTAACTTTTTATATATTCGTTGAGCCTAACCGAAAAAATGACCAATATATCCTTTTGAACTAGAACTTCACTCAATTAAGTAAACTCCCGATTTATAAAGATAAAGTTTAAGTTAAGTTACATTTAATATTTATTTTTGGTTTTGAAAGCTATTTTTATATTGTTCGACTTAGATAATCTAAGATAAACAAACTAAGGATTTTTCTCTTTTAACACATTTTGTAGCAATGTCATTTTCTCAATAAATTTTAAACAGGAAATTTATATTTAGTTGACATAGTGTTTCACAAATCCCAAAAAAGAAAATGTGAATAAATATTTGGTAGCAAAATATTGTCTTTTTTATACCGTTTTAACCAAAAATAATATCAAAAAAATAATTCGTCCATAAGTTTTCCAATTGCAGATGCAGAATTATATTCAGGCAATTGAGATGTTCAGTTAACTTAGCTAGAAATGCAACACCTCTCAGCCAAGCAGGTTCAAAAAGTTCTGGAACTGGTTTCGACCTTTCCGTTATGAATATATTAGTTTCATTTTAAAATTCAAAAAACCGTTTTAACAGTTTGCTACGACTTAACTACCATACTGCATTGTAGTATAGGAAATCAATTAGATTTTCTTATTTAATTTACGTTAAAGGCTTTAAATCAAGAACTTTTCCACATAAAAACTGTTATTGATGTATGAAACAGTGTAAATTCATTTATTAATGGACACTTTGACCATAAAATAATATTTTAATTCTTTCAATTAACTGAGTGATACAATTGATCTCCTGACCTCGAAAGGTGTTCTTCGTTGTCAAAAACTAAGTGTCGCGCAAAATTGGAGTGTAGGTGGGGGGATATTCGGTGCTGAGCTAGTGTCATCATTAAGTACTTACAAGTCCGAGCGGATATTACCGCTAAACCGACAAGTTCGGTCCAGAGTGGGTCGGGCGAAAGCGAGTTTTTGGCGCCTCAAAATTGGAGACACTCAGCTAAGGGAAGGGCAAGCCCTGAAAATAAACTATGCCTGCCTGTAGGGCCCAAGGTAGCAACTTCACCATTAGGATCGGATAGGTTTAGCAAATAACAGGTCCTATTTTAAATCATGTTAGAAATGTTAATATCAGAAAATCGACAGATCGTTTGTTGACCACTTTGGCTTGTAAAGGCTTTTGGCTTGTAAAGATAAGATTACGTTTTGGCACATTTTGAATGTGCCTACAATATCGGAAACATCATGCTTGGCTCAAGCTGCTAAAAAGGTTAATTATTATAGATTAGATCTTGAACTTGTTAAAGGTTCGATAAAATGGACAAAGTGAACCTTATGTTTCTTCGGATGAACTCGGAACGGATCAACTATTGGTTTATAGTGGATGAAAGTAGCCCACATAAAAGCTCAGTCGGCATGCTGCTGAACAAACAGACAAGAAACAGTATTAGCTCCTACAAATCTATAAGTGGCCGAATAATGGTCGCCAGTTTTTATAAAAAAAAATGGGAAAATCTCCATATTTGCTGACAATCTGAATACTCTTGCTCTGACAATCTGAATTTGCTGAATCTGAATTTGCTCTTTGCTGACAATCTGAATACTAATCTTGAAAGAGCTATAGGTAAACACGGATAAGGTGAAATAAATGAGAGAGAGAGAGAGAATTTAGTAGTTTAGGTCGCATCGATATCAAGATCATTTAGCGACCATAAAATCATATCATGAGTCTATTACTCATGGAAAAGATAAGGATTGGATATATACATATATATATATATATATATATATATATATATATATATATATATATATATATATATATATATATATATATATATATATATATATAACCTAACTATGTACAAAGTGTAAATATAAAATATCTAAAAGTAGAAAATGTTAATGTAAAATTAGTCGTAAGTTACTATATCACAGATGAGCTGTATCACGAGTAGGAGTATCACAGATGATTATGTCACAATTGTTGTTATCACAGAAAATTGACTAGTTTGCTCACACTTTGCTCCAAACATTGGAGTGAAAGCGAAGCGCTTGAAATGGCTATATCTTGGTAAAATAATTTATTTCTTCTAGGTAAGCAAGTGTATTACACATGTTGGCAGAGTAAAGGTTTTTGGAAAGATTTTGACTTAAGCCGAAGAAGGATCTGAGAGGAGATAAGACCGTGCAGTCAGTCAGAATGTGTTTAATTGTTAGAGGATCATTGCAATATTCGCAGAGGGGAGGGTCTTTTCGTTTTAGCAGGAATTCATGAGAAAATCTGCAGTGGCCTATCATAAGTCTTATCCATTTAACTGTGGCTTTTCTATCCCGCAGCCGCTCTGGAGGGAATTGAGAGAATAAAGATTTAAGGACTCTCAGTTTGTTTGGTCTCTCATGATCCTCCCAATATGACTGCATTAAAATTTGTGTAAAAGTTCTTGCAAAAGGGAGATGATCTTTTGGGTGGAAGCTGCGCATTTATGGTAGGCCGTGTTCTATTGAGCGCTTTGCGACCTGCTCAGCTTCCTCATTACCTTTGATGCCGTTATGACCAGGGCACCAAACATAAAGAATAGAAGAATCCTGAGAGATGATGTCTTCTACAAGATCTGTAATTTGTGCAATAATTGGATGAGAAATGAGGAGATTTTGCATCATGGGCAGAGCATTTTTGCAATCAGAAAATACAATCCAGGAATTTGCAGGGTTTAATCTGATCTATGAGAGACATTTTTCTATTGTCACTAATTCGGCAGTGAGTATACTGGTTGAAATCGGTAGTTTAAATCCTGAAGAGGTTCTATTGTATACAAAACCGCAGCCAACTCCTTGGTCCATCTTAGATCCGTCTGTAAAAATTGATTAGCATGGGGAATGAGCATCGAGTAAGGTGTTTATAATGGATTTATATATGGAGGAGAGAAGTCTACCTGAATTAGATGAAGCAACCAAGGAGGCGAAGAAATAGGACGGATTGGAACACGGACGTGCAGTTGTGTATTTGACTCTATTAATAATAGTTGAAAAAAGATTCTGGGCTAGAGGGCTAAATTGTGAGTAGATGGAAAAGAAAGGATGGGGGGGGAAAATGGGAAAATGGAAAAATTACAGATAACCAATGATGAATGGTCTTTGCCAAAGATGTGTACCATATTTTAAGAGAAGGTAGTTTCTTCTGGTGGATAAGAGCCTAAACTCGTGATACAATGTAGGTTGGGGATTAGACTAGTGGGGAATGTTCCAGTTATGAGTCTTAAGGACGTGTTCTGTATGACATCCAGGGAGCGCAGGTAAGATTTTTGCGAAGATTATGCAGCCATACTCTAAGATCTAATTATAGCATTGTAAAGTTTAACTAAACAGTGGTGATCCGAACCCCAAGTATTGTTTGAGAGCGTCTTAAGTATTCCCATGTCCCGAGCACACTTAGCTTTCAAATAGTGAATGTGGTCTTTCCAAGATAGTTTATAATCAAATGTGAGATCTAAGAACTTGTGACACGGAATTGAGAAGTGATGGCGTGTAAGCGTAGACAATTGCGTCTTCTGCAGAAATGAACAACTGTTGATTTTTGGGAAGAAAGTAAGATACCTGTGGAATTAGACCATTTTCTCAGAGAAGTTAGATTTGATTGAATGATTCTTTCGCAGACTCTTGAATTGTGGGAAGAATAATATAGCAGGAGATCATCAGCATAAAGGCTGTGCGAGATCATAGGGCTGAGATATTTTTGGATATTATTCGTTGCTATATTAAAAAGAGTGGGACTCAGTACTGGACCTGGGGGACACCATTTAGTAGTGGGAATTGATCAGACATATGTCCGTCAATTCTGACTGCAAAAAATCTATCAGTGAGGAAATTAGAAACAAATTTGGGAAGCCGTCCTCTGAAGCCCCACTTATGAAGGGTGTTCAGGATCGTGGGTCTCCATACCGTATCGAAAGCACTGGAGATATCTAAAAAAGCTGCAACTAGGTGATTTTTCCTCTGAAAGGTGGTCCAGATATAATTGTGAAAAGCCATAATAAAGCCATTGGTCTGTAGCTACTAGTTAAGGAGCGAGGTTTACCAAATTTGTGTAAGGGAATCAGGATAGATTTTTTTCCAAGCAGAAGGATAGGTGCCACTACTCCAATATCCGTTATATAAATCCAGTAACTTTTCTAATGCTGCTTGAGGAAGGTTGCGAATCATGGGGATTAGAATAGAATCAGGGCTCGGTGCACTGTTTCTGCTTCTAGAGAGAGAATATAGAAGTTCGTCAAGACTAAAAGGGAGATTGTAATGCTGTAGGGGAGAGTCTGCGACGTCAACATTTACAATTTGAGAGGACTTATGAACTCGCTGAGAAAGGCTTCAAAAAAGAATTTTGCGAAGCAATTTGCAATTTCGGCTCTGTTGGGGATCCACTTGTCATCTATTAAACCTTGAATTGATTGAAGAGGTCTACCTCGGAATCTTTTAATTTTGTGCCAAAAGTTGCCACTACTAAGAGTTGAGTTTATAGAATTGACGTAGTCAGCACAGGAAGTTCTCTTAGAATTTAAAATTATCCTACGAGCTTTTGCACGACATATCTTATAGTGGATGAGATTTTCCAGAATGGGACAGTGTTTAAAGCGGTTTAGAGCTGACTTTCTCTCGCTGATCGCAGATTTGCATTCATCATTCCACCAGGGGGCTGGAGGTTTATGATGGAATATTTGCCGATGAGAAATGCTGGTATTAGCAGCAGATAAGATAGAGGAAACAAAGGATTCTAATGATAGATCCTCATCAAGGGATTCTAAGTTCGGAAGAATGAAGTCATCACGAAATTTGGACCAGTCTGCTTTGGAAACGTTATAGGTTTTTCTGGGCAGTTTAGAGTGTTGCCATCCAATGGGGAGATTTTGATTGGGAAATGATCGCTTGCATGTAAATCCTCTATGATGTCCCATTGAAGGATGTGATAGATATCTGGAGAGCATAAGGAAAGGTCTAGGGATGAGAAGGACAAGGAAGAAAAGCATACATGTGTATGGGCTGGAGGATTAAGGAGCGAAATATTGTTAGAAATGAAGAAGTCCTGAAGGGTTGATCCTCTAATATATGTTTTGACGGAGCCTCGCATAATATTATGGGAATTAAAGTCTCCGCATATGATGTAAAGGGGAGGTAGTTTAATTAAGATGTTATTTAGGTCTTGCAGGGAAAAGGGAGTGGATGGAGGAATATACACATTGCAAATGGTAACTTTCTTTAGCAGGTAGGTAGAAATTGCAACAACCTCCAGATTTGAATCTATTTTGATGGTAGAGAAGTCGAAAGGCTCATGTGCCAAGATGGCGACTCCACCTGATCGTAAGGCTAGTAAGGATCCCTACCTTTTCTTATTAGGTTGTAATTTTTGAAACTGGGACGAGACGATTCATTGTTATGTTCAGTTCCTATATTCAGTTATTATTTTTTATAAAAACCATTAATGTTCCATTGAAGAATGAATGGATTGAAAGTGATGTTTGAAAGTTTTAATTAGCCTATCACCAGGCTAATTAAAACTTAGATTAGAAGGAGTAGATACTACCTTTTAATGTTGGGTTTTCGTGAGGTCGACTTGCTATCTTTCGTCTTCGATTACGACAAGCAATCTAAGTCCATATCTTCCAAAGTGGAGCATTTATTAGAAGATTGAGATAGCGGTCTGGAACTTTTGTGTTACTCCTTGCGCTGGGGAGATTTTAACGCATGTGTAGTAGAGGTTTTTGACGGAATATGAGTAGAAGAAGACGGAGGAGGAGCGCAAAGTTTGTGAGGAACATGTAGGGAAGATTTGGAGATAGGAGTAGGAGAGGATGGAAGAGTAGAAAGAAAGAGGGAGGAAATAGGGAATCACGAGGTGAGAGAAGTTGCACCTTAACAGATGCTTTGGGAGGGCGTATATCAATATTGAGGTCACATTGAGTGGAAGTTGACACCATTGTTTTGCTGCGACTTGCTATGGTTTCATAGCTAGACATATTTGAGGGAGTGGAACTTTTAACTTTCGCTTTAGCAACAAAGTAAGGAATTTTTTCAGAAACTTTGATTCATTGAATTTGAAATTCTTCCTTATAGACTGGGCAACCTCTATACCTTGGAGAATGATCGCCCTCACAATTGGGGCAAATTTGAGAAGGGAGACATGGAGAGTCATTATAGACGGCTTTACCACAAGACGGGCATAGTGGAGAAAAGGTGCAGTTCTGCGAAATGTGGTCAAATCTTTGGCACTAATAACACCTCATTGGATTCGGGACATATTGTCTAACTTTAAGCGATAAATAACCAGCTTTGATTCTATCAGGCAAGGAGGATTTTCTGAAGGTTAATATTAGGCTGCTAGTTGGAACAATTGAACCTTTTTTTTGTGAGTATTCTCTTGACTGTTTCAACGCCAAATTGTTTCAGGTTATCTAGGATTTCTGACTCTTCACAATTTGAAAGATCTAGGCTAGAGATAACTCCCTTGCAATAATTTAAAGATTTACGCGTCTCGACCTTAACATCATATGTATGAATTTTTTTGAGATCTAGGATGTTTTTTGCTTGTTTGGCATTTGAGACTACAGCTAACAGTGTTCCGTCTTTTATTTTTTTTAATGATTCCAAGTCGCCTACATTTCCATGAATAGTTTTGTGGATTATAAATGGAGAAACATTTTTTAACCTTCAGTACTTTTAATTATGTAATATTTATCAAAATCAGAACCAGTATTGTTCCATTCTACAGGAGACGCGATCCGAGGTCTCTTTGACCCTAAAGATAGGGGGGAAGTTGAATTGATGGACATAGATATCCCACGAGTATGGAAGAAAAATACGTCGACAGCAACAGTGCTCCTTGTTACAGCAACCCTAAATACTCCAAAGGGGCGGAGGGTACTTTGGAGGCCCCGTTCGTGACAGCTGATACGCTCAGCTGCCACTCAACCGTCACCACGGGTTGCACAAAAATTTGGCTTAAGGGAAAACAGATAGTTAGGACAATACAGAACGATCACAAATAGGACTAGGGTACCTCGTCAGAGGAAGGAGGAAACTCCCCCTCTGAACCCCTGAAGGGGAAATAAATTAAAACAGTGAACTTCTCACAAATTTTTGTTCAACTTACAATCTTGCTACTCTGCTCCCTGTTGCTACTCTGTTCCCTCATAAAAGTGTTTCCAATATAACTTGGGTTTCACTTGATCAAAGGACTTAAAATTAGATAGATTACATCATTCGAAGCGAAGATCTACTCCATCTCCCAATTCATTTTATAAATGTAATTTTTAAAGGTGCGTTACTTTGACTATTTAGAGCGTTTACCAATTCGTACATTCTCAAATATCAGTGTCATTAAAAATGCGCTATTTAAAGTTTAGGTAAACTATTTTCCAAATATATTAAACAAACACAAATATCCACACCGAAATAGCAGGAGGTGAACCCGCTACCGCTATAATGTATGGGAACGGTCAAATATCTCGAGAAAGCCTTGGGGTTTCTTAATGAAATTTTGTACACAAACCTCAGGAAATGTTTGGCACAATGTAACATTAACTAATGGCACCCCACACCATAATTCCAACAGCGTGATGAACATGCAACAAAAAACTGTAGATCTCATTGTTCACCACGTCGTCTTCTCACTAGTACCCGGCCATCATGCATGTCTAAACAAAATCGAGAATCGTCCCTAAACACTATTGTGTCCCACTCATGATCTCACAATAGCTGTTCTCTACACCACTCAAGTCGATTGCATCGATGCTCTGTACTTAGAGGTAGTGCCCAATGCTCTTCTTCGTGTTCTGCAATCCACTGATTTGCAATTACCCTAGTAGTAGAGGAACGATCTCTGAAAACCAATAGCCTCAGGCGGCGATCTTGGCGTTCTGTTGTTCTTCTACATGGTCTTGCACCCCTGGCTAGATCCAAGACCTAGTCCTGTCTATAACATCTTAATATAATATCCAGCATTCTATTAACTCTATGAGTAATTTCCCGAAAAGAGAGACCATACTCTGGTAGTCCAAATATCTGTCAAACTCGGTAAGTTGATGAATGTTTACGTTTCTTCGCACACGAGGATGGTAAACGATTGAAAAAAAAACGTTTAGGAACACACTCTGTACATATTAGATATTTATTGCAGCTACAAATTTAACCTACTGCCCATGCAGCGCAAATCATAAAAACCCTCGCTAAAAAAAAATTTTTAAATTGATTGAAGGTTGAAAATTTAATCATGTTTTGTTTTTACCATGGTAAACATATACACAAAAAATTATTAAAATTAAATCAATTTTTCTGGCTGTTCGGAGAGTCAACTCACTTAATAACTGTACTTAATTATTAACCTGGCAAATGTTTTCGCGATGTTGATACTTATAAAAGGACTGTTCCTACAATTCATTTTTTACTAGTTACGAGAACATTCACTGTATTGAAATCACTGCACAAGCAACATATTTTTACACTAATATTTTCTCGGTACAAATTCAATTAATACTAAATCAGTAAAATTGAAAATTTTTCTTTAAAAAGCGAACTCCCAATAGGCAATTTTTTTTAGTCAGAAAACCGTGACCATATCGAAAAGGTGGATTTAGACCTAATAAGAGACGCAGAATATAAATTCGTTGTTAACATTATTTAAAACTCTTCCATTGCCACGTCCTGTCTTTTGGAGAGCGGCCGACGAAATTTACTTTCTCAAACACAATTCGATTACAAGATAACGCACAGCCAAAATTTGAATTTCAATAGTGCTAATTTATGCCGGGCCTGCTCTATCTTCGTCCCGCTCTTATCTAGGCCGGGACTGAACGGGACTCTTTTACGTGCCCTTATTAAGATAGCAGATAAGTTTCAGTTTTGGGTGATGAACTGAATAAAGACGAGAAGGGGCTACCCGAAACGAAACACGTTCAGTTGATCAGCGAAAAAAGGATTAATTTTAACAATAGTTCACTGCTTCATTTCTTGATATGATGATCTCTCTACCATTTTTGAGAGGATACAGAATTATTACCAATTTTTGCATGCAGTCTTTCGGTTAAAATTGTCGATTATTTTCGCAAAACTCAAGCGTTTATTTCAATGACAAAATAAATTACCTTAATAATCAAATTATTTACCATCGTTAGCTATTACTTTTTCCCATATTTCTGTCAAAGAATGAATTCCGCACCAAAAGAATTTTTGTTTTTTTTAAGGACAAATCAAGCCAAATTTTCACTTTTTTGTAAGAATTTAAACGTAGTTATGAATGTCCGTGATGCATCGATTGGAATCGGAAAGTGGCAGTCCGAAGAGGCTAAGTCTAGTAAATTCGGCGGGTTGGGTAGGACTCTCCATTTAACGTTTTCCGGAAATTAATTTTTACACATTTTGCAACATCGGATCAGGCATTGTCATGTTAAAAAATGACTTTATCCTGTATTTGGCGAATTCTGGTCGTTTTTCCTTCAATGCTCGGTTCAATTTTATTAATTCTTGTCACTATCGATCACCAGTAATCGTTTCACCAGGTTTCAGCAGTTCGTAATACGCAACTCCTCTCCTATCCCATCAAATACACAGCAAAGCCTTCTTTCCATGTATACTGCACGTTGGCTGTGATACTGAAGGCTGACCTGGGGTCTACCCCTGATTTTTTTGCTCTTTGGGTTGTCAAAATAGATCCACTTTATTACACAATTATCTGTCATAACTCGATGCAAAAAACCTTTTCTTTTCTATCCGGCAAGAAAAATTTCACAAGTGGTTTTTTGCTTTTCAATGTCTCTTTCTCTCAATTCATCTCGAATCAATTTTTCAATAATGCTCTCAAATCTGCATCTTCAAACTTTTTCGGATATCCTTTATGCTTTTTGTATTTTATGAATGTATATGTTGAATGTATTCCGGAGATCCAATTTTCGATTTCGAAGATTTGTTGATTGTTTGTTTTTGAAAACAAAAAATTTAACACAACCCCACTAAAAATATCCCAGTGGCGTGAGATCGCATGATCGGATGGCATTACCATTTCACGAAATAACTTTACTTGCAATAAATTGATTGTCTGGCGAGATGTGTGATAAGTCCCACAGTCTTGTTGAATAAAAACATTATTTATATCCACATTTATCAGTTCAGGCCGAAGATATTCTGTTAGCATATTCCTATAGGGTTCACCATTAACAGTAACTATTTACCATTAACAGTAAAATAAAGTCCTTTTACTCCTTCAGTCCTAACATACCACCAAACAGTGACATTTTGAGGATAAAGAGGTCCCTCCTGAATCAATTGACGATTTTCATCGGCTCAAATCTTGTAGTTATGTTTGTTCACAAAACCATTCAGCCAGTACAAAAAAAAGTACGCGAAAGATTTATTTCCCCCAAAGTGGGGATTACCTTCTAACTTCTCTAGAGCCCAATTGTTGAATGTTCAACGAAAATGAAATAAATTGACACAATGTTCTAATCGCAGTAGTCTTTGATATTTATATTTTAAATAGTGTTTCAAAATCCTGATACTGTTATTGGAGAACTTTAGAATTGGAATATAAACATGGGGAAAACCATTCTGAAATATCTTTCATTGAAATTTACGATAACACTAATGCGTTTTAATATCCCTTTGCATGTTATCAAGACATTTAACCACGATATTTGATAAAAACAATACCACTATCTTATGCATACCACATAAATAAGTTCAGATTTATTTTTAGTTAAGCACGAATAAGCAACTAGGATTATTGAGCAATTAGACCTACAGCTTAAAGTAAGCTCCGAACTGCGGTTGTCAACTATCAATTAATATCGCTCCATACTGTCCATGAATGATCAACATTTCGTTTATATATACGCTATCCGACGGGAAGTCGGCGAAAACATGGGTTGTTGACTGTGGATAGGGTTTCCCTATTCTTGATGGTATGGTGTATGTCGGCGCCCTGATGAGTCTGAACCTCGAGAGACGAAACGTATGTCATCCAGTTGAAGAGATAGGTGGGGCTCCTTTCCGGTCAAGCAACCAACAAAAATGTTCATTTAAGCGGAGAGCAGGTTGTTGTGTGTTCCACATGAGATTGTGGAACCCAACGGTTGGGTGTGTGATGAACTTCAGCTACTGCTGTCTCATTGGGCGCAGTCCAAAAAAATCTAACACTACATATATACGCCATCCGACGGGACGTCGGCGAAAATATGGGTTGTTGGCAGTGAATAAGGTCTCCCTATTCTTGATGGTATGGTATATGTCGGCGCACTGATGAGTCTGAACCTCGAGAGACGAAACATATGTCATCCAGTTGAAGGGGTAGGTAGGGTAGGTTAGGTAGTATATATATATATATATATATATATATATATATATATATATATATATATATATATATATATATATATATATATATATATATATATATATATATATATGTCCCATTAAGGATGGATTGCGGCCGTATCTTGAAAACTATTTATCCCACAACTTTGGGGAAAAAAACATTATACTAAAACTAACCGTGAGAAATTCACCAAAAATATTTTTAAGCTTCTAAAATGACCACAAGAGGGCGTGATGAGCTAAACATTTTTAAACATAAATTTTTTGTGTATTTTCAAGTGTTAACCGAGAAAGAAAAATTCTCAGTTATAATGAGCAAACTGTCTCCTACAACTTTGTTTTATGACATTTTGTCGTAACTTCGCGAATAAAGAAGTGGGGGGGGGGGGGGGGGGGAGTTTTACCTATTTAGATAAAAAGTCGTCTAATGTCCGTTTGCCTAAACCGATTTTCCTACATTTGGATTCATTTAAAAGGCAATTGCTGGGACAATCAGATAATCTGAGAGATAAATTATTTAGTTTATAAATGAAACCGCGAGGTGGCGTTACATTCAACAATAGTTTTTTGAAGTTTTGCTCAGTTTTTTCAAATGAAATCGTACAGCTTTTATTACATGGTTAGAAAGGTAATTTAAAGAGGAATCATCCATTGAAAACCCGAAATCGATATCTCTGACATGTCAAGAGATATTTCGATTTTTCTGAAAAAAACAGTTGGTTTTAATTTTTACCGTAATATTAAGTTATAAATTGGTCTTTATATGGTACAGCTTTTATTACATGGCTAGAAAGGTAATTTAAAGAGGAATCATCCAGTGAAAACCCAAAATCGATATCTCTGACATGTCAAGAGATATTTCGATTTTTCTGAAAAAAATCAGTTATTTAACTGCTACTATACTACCTGCATTAAGTTAAAAAAATATTAACTTAATGTTTGCTTTCCTTCACACTTTATGTACCATATTAAGACCAATTTTTAACTTAATATTGCGGTAAAAATTAAAACTAACTGATTTTTTCAGAAAAATCGAAATATCTCTTGACATGTCAGAGATATCGATTTCGGGTTTTCACTGGATGATTCCTCTTTAAATTACCTTTCTAGCCATGTAATAAAAGCTGTACCATTCCACCTGAAAAAACTGAACAAAACTTTAAAAAACTATTTTTGAATGTAACGCCACCTCGCGATTTCATTTATAAACTAAATAATTTATCTCCCAGATTATCTGATTGTACCAGCAATTGCCTTTTAAATGAATCCAAATTGAGGAAAATCGGTCATCATCAAACTGACATTAGACGACTTTTTTTCTAAATAGGTAAAACTCCCCCCCCTCCTTTCTTCTGTATTCGCGAAGTTACGACAAAATATTGTAAAACAAAGTTGTAGGAGACAGTTTGCTAAGTATAACTGAGAATTTTTCTTACTCGGTTAACACTTGAAAATACACAAAAAAAAAGATTTTTAAAAATGTTTAGCTCGTCACGCCCTCTTGCTGTCATTTTAGAAGCTTAAAAATATTTTTGGTGAATTTCTCACGGTTAGTTTTAGTATAATGTTTTTTTCCGCAAAGCTGTGGGATAAATAGTTTTCAAGATACGGCTGCGATCCATCCTTAATGGGACACCTGGTATATATATATATATATATATATATATATATATATATATATATATATATATATATATATATATATATATATATATATATATATATATATATATATATATATATATTATCGACCGTGTAAATAGTAAAGGAGCAGAATGTCGGGTATGCGTTCTGTTCTTATGAATTAATACATTCATTCATTCTTTGATAACCGTCAATATATTTCGTCAGACTTTTTTCTGGCTTGTTCAGGAGGAATAACAGCTACAAAAATTTCATATTTTCATATATATATATATATATATATATATATATATATATATATATATATATATATATATATATATATATATATATATATATATATATTATTCCATATAAAAAGTTGTTTGAATTGCTTTGAAATCTTTTAAACTACGAGGTGAATTTTTTAAATATGGTCCGTTTTTTAGTAAGAAGAAAAATACTATAAATATCATAAATATATATTTTTTTCCATATTCTACATATTTTTATCTACTTTTCTACATATTTTCCGTTTTTGTTCAAACATTTGTCATACTGCTCGACAAGTTTTTAAATTCCGACGCCAAAGAAATCTGCCGCCTGTGAAGAAGCCCAATCATCACTTTTAACTTCTTCGTCGTTGAACCGTTGACCGCCAAGGAACTCCTTTAAGTACCCAAACAAATGAAAACCACTGAGTGCAAGGTCTGGACTGTAAGATGGATGATTCATTACATTACATTATATATTAACCCACCCATCCTTGAACGTTCTGACCCTCTTTCGATCTTTACTGTCACTCATACTATTACCACCGTAAACCTCACAAATCTGATGGTGAATTTCTGCTGTTGCCAAGTTTCTTGCGCTCATGAATCGAATTACAGATCATATCTCACAGTAAGAGGGCGACTTAATTTTCTTAAACATTATAAACTTCTACAGCTCAGCACACAGACAGACGATACGGCTGCAAATGGCGCCTAAACGCGCAAAACTTGATGGGAGCAGACGCGTAAGCGCACTGCAGCGATTGCGCGTCATTCTCACTCTCTTCCACAAACGGACCTTATTTAAAAATATCCCTCGTATAATAATCCCAATATTATTGGGAGTTTTTCAAATAATTATGGTTTGTTTTCTATTAAAATTCTATTAAAAATAGATACAATAAGCTGAAAATTTACTTATTAATACTTCCAGTGAAGTCTTATAGCACCGCGTATTTGTTTGGCTAGGGTGTAACCAAAGTATTTGCGTGTTCCTCTTTGTTTATAAATATAGGATTATACTTCACTCCTCGAAGGTTTAATCCAAGTTTTTGCTCGGACAAATAAGCATTCCACGACGCCGCTCGTGGCATTTGCAAAGATGAGGGTATACCGTATCAATACCGTATGGTACCGTATTAATCCGCACTGCTCAGCTCTGATTCAAAAAGTTCCAGGAGGGGACATGAATATTAATGATTGGGAAAGGATAGGATGAGCTCGTCTACGGTCCCTTGATGTCGACGTTTTTAGAGCACCTGTAGCTGCAGATTCTAGAATAAGCACTAGAAAGCCCTTTCAGAGGAATTAGAAGAATCTAATGCTACCGTTAACCGGCATTGGCGATGTATAGGAATTGTGCTAAAGAGCTATTGAAGCGTCCCTCTTATACTGGCGCCACAACAAACCACGCTTTGGCTAGTTGAGAGTTGAAACTCTCAAAAACCCTTCTGATTTTCGATTCCTCAAACGGATTGTTCCCTGAGATGATAGGTTTATTTTTTATAATTATATTATATTATATATATATATATATATATATATATATATATATATATATATATATATATATATATATATATATATATATATTAAAAATATTAACATATACAACTGTATATTATATTACAACATAAATCTATTTGTTATTGTTGGTGGATTCATGCAGTTGTGGGTTGTATCCTTCTTCATCTGCAACAGTTTGAAGTCTTCTAGGTCTCTCTCTGGGTAGATGGTATCGAAGGCGTCATGGTTTTTTTTTTTCAACTGTTAGTCGATGTCGCTCAGATCTTGTGTTCTAGTAGTAAGTATTTAAGCTTCTTTTTAGAATTTTTTAGGTTTAATTTTATTATGTCTTTCGATATCTTGTTGAATTTTGCTACAGTTTCAGTTGTGAGTTTTTGTGTGAGTCTTACTTGTGTATTTTTATGAACTCTAATGTCTGATTTTCTTCTGGTTTCGTATGTATGTATTTGTTTGTTTGTCGTGAATGTGATAGTTGTCTTTATTAATTTATTTTGAATTTTGTATAGCAGCAGTATATTGTCATACTGTATTAGTTGTCTGAAGTTTAGTTCTTTTGTTTTTTTGTATAGTTCTTCGGTTGGCGTTAGTCTGTTGAGATTATATAATATTTTCAATGTCCTATTTTGTTGTCTTTGTAGTATGTTTAAGTTTTTTTCTGTAGTATTGCTCCATGTATTAATCATATAAGCATTTTTAGATGAGAATAGTGCATGGTACAGTGGTTTCTTCATTTTTGTTGGTATGATGTACTTCATTTTTAAGAGCAAAGTAATTGTTTTGGCATTTTCTTTTTTTATTTTATTTATATGCTTATCCCATTTTAAGGTAGTGTGTATTTTAATTCCTAGGTAGTTAATTTCGGAAATTTCTTTTAATTTTTGGTTTCTTATCGTTATGTTTAGGTCTCTTGCTTGTTTCTTCTTGTTAAATATTATGTATTCTGTTTTTGTTTCGTTTATCGTGAGTGAGTTGCTAAAACACCATAGTTCGTACTTTTTCATATCGTTATATATATTATGTTGTAATCTGTGGTAATCATTGTCAGAATACAACATGCACAAGTCATCAGCGTAAGCATACATTTTTCCAGTAAAGTTTTCTTCGAATAAATCGTTTGTATAGAGTATATATAGCAATGGTGGCAGGTTACCTCCTTGCGGCAAGCCGTATTAGTGTTGCTTTCTGTCTCTCCTACTTTAGTCTTTTGGGGTCTGTTCATCAAGTAGCTTTCAATTATTCTTATGTAATTATCAAATCCATATGCAATGAGTTTTTCTAGTAATTTTTCTTTATTGATTGTGTTGAATGCTTTTTTCATGTCGAAAGATTACGAAGAGACTACGACCGTGTGTTTCTTTTCTATGCATTTTTTTATATTTTCTATCAAATCATAAACAGCTGAAGTCGTGCTCGATTTCTTTTGGAAGGCATATTGTGCTATATTTATGATGTTGTTTTGTGATATATGCTCTATCATTCTGTTGTGTAAGATTTTTTCTGTTATTTTATTCAGTGCTGATACTAAAGTAATTGGTCTGTAATTTTGTGTTTCATTCTTTTTTCCTTTTTTGTATATGGGGACTATTATGGATTGTTTTAGGTATTGTGGATATATTCTTGTGTCTAACATTTTATTTATTAGCTTTGTAAAAATTGGTTTTAAGGTTTTCTTATTATTCTTGATCACGTCATTTGTTATTTTGTCAAATCCTGGGGCTTTATGTCGATGCAAGTCTTGTATTATTCTTTCTATCTCCTCTTGTTCTAGATTTTTAACATCAGATTTATTATATATTTTATTTGTTATAGTTATTGTGGTGGTTCTGTTCCTTCCCTGTATTTGTTTATCAGCTAGTTTTTGACCTATTGTGGCAAAATAATTATTTAGTTCGTTTGCTATAGTTTTTGTATCGGTGCTACTAGTTCCGTCTTCCTTGATAATTTCTATAATGTTATCATTTTTCTTGGAGTGTATTTGTCTATTAATAAATTCCCATGTTTTTCTACTGTTTTCTCTATATTCATTGAATTTTCTTTTTGTTCTATATATCTTACTATTACAAGTTCATTGTGTGGATGTTTTCGATATTTTTTGTAAAGTTTATTCCTTTTTCTTATTTCTTTTATTATATTGCTATTTATCCAAGGGCAGTCGTTTCTTCGTTTTATTTTCGTAATGCACATATTTTTTTCTATAATACTCTGTAGCATTTTTGAAAGATCTTCATATGATTTAATTTGGTCATAGTTTAATTCCGATATCATTTTATTTGTTTTTCCATTGTTTCTTTTAATTGCATGCAGTGTACATAGGTAGGTCTTTTTTTTGTTGGTGGTTTTATTGTTACTTTAATTATATTGTGGTCTGATATATCGGAAGAAATTATGCTCATGTTAACGAGCTTATTTTCAATATTTATAATTACATGGTCAAGTATGAGTATGAGTACGAGTCAAAATTGACATCGGGAGGGTTATATATAAGGCTTATTGATATATTTTCTGAAGTTAATTCTACATTTATTATTTCTATTTTATTTATGATACAGTTTACTTTTTCTTTATATTCTATACCATTTCCTATATACATGAATATACCTCCTCCTCTGGTTTGGCGTGATCTAAATATTGCATTGTAGCCGTTAATATTATATAAATCTTCCTCATCTGGTGATAACCATGTTTCTATAAGGGCAATTAGGTCCGGATGGTTTTGTGTTTTTGGGATGATCTCAATTTCTTCAAATTTGTTTCTGATGCTTCTTATATTTTGCATTATTATGTTAATCATCTTGATATTTGTTATTATGTAGTTGCATGTAATTATTATTGTATTGCCAGTTGTATTTATTGTTCTAGTTTTTCGACATCGGACAGTTGTTTAATTTTTATCTTATCACTTGTTTCGGTTTTTCTGGCATATACATCACCATCTCGAATGCATGTATATTTTTTTTTCCTTTTTTAGTTGTCTAGTAGCATAGAAAAGTTCCCTGGTTAAGTTTGTTATATGTTCGTTTACATAAATGTCTATATTTTTGCCCTTTGATGTGACATTCTCGGGTTTGTAATGTTCCAACTTCCTTACGTGCTTTTATTATGTCAATTTTTGTTTGTTGTTTAGTGTAACTATGATTGGGTTATTTTCGTTATTGATATTTTTTCTACAACAGTTTTGTATATTTTCAATGGTGTTTGTATCACAACACATTTGTTTAATTATTTTTATTACGATCTCCTTTGTGTTCTCATTTTGCTCGGTTTTGTCCACTCCGCTTATAATAATATCATTTTTTATTTTTTCTCTTTTGCTTTTTTCTAAAATTCTTTCTAGCTTTGCCATTCTGTCCTTCAGCAATTTGTTGTCTTTTTCTTGATTTTTTAGGATCTTTTTTAATTCTTTATTTATCTTGCATTACATCAAATTTTGCTAAAATGAATTCTAAACTTTTTTGCATTTCATCTAGTTTTTTGTAAATTTCTGCATTTGAAACAGTCTTGTCGATTTCCATTTTATCTACGTCTGCTATTGTATCCTGTTTGTCTTGCTTTGTGCGTTTGTTTTTCATTTAGTTATTGTTTTGTGTTCTTATTTGTTTTTTGTCGTATGTAAACACGCAGGTATATAGGAAAAAAGACAGGGACACTCACTTCACCCTAGCAGTGCCTGTTGCAGGGAATTTCAATTATTATATACAAAAGGAAACAGTAGGCAACGGACAAGGTCTTTTGTGTTGGGCAGTATATAGAGGTAGGAGATCGGCGACGCGGCAAACACGCAATAAATGCGGAATGTAGCTATTTTGGTTTAGATAGGATACGTGTTAAATTTCGGTTGATATTTTAATAACGAAATGCAATTATTTACCTTATTTTGTTGTGTTATTACTTGTTATCGATGCACTCAGATCCACTCAGTACATGGGTTTATTTTGGAGAATTTATTTCTTTGTCACTCACTTATTTCGCCTTGTTTTATAATAATTCTAAGAGAGCTCATTAAACACGTCCACACCGACTGACACCCCGGACGACGACCGATCATTAAGATAATTTCAATTATCTTAATGACGTTAAGCAGTTGATTAACGACCGGACAACCAACTCTTCCACTCCTGAGGCGAGACAGATTTATCAAAACGGCCATGCTGTGTGTTTGGTCGAATTTTGAAGGTATAGTTCGCTTTGAGTTGATTCCTGATAGTAAGACGATAAATTCAGAACTCTACTCAGCTCAACTTGAGGAACTACATGCTGTTCTAGCTAAAAAGTATCCAGCTTTGATCAACGATAAAAAAGTCGTCCTACAGCAAAATAAACACACTTCATATCTAAAAAAAATAACAAATGGGACTTTGAACTTCTCATTCGCCCAATATACAGCCCCAACCTTGCTCTGTCAGATTATTATTGAAACTGGCTGCGTGTAGTTTTTCAGTTCCAAAGACTTATCCTGGTACCGAAGAAGAATAGAGTTACTGGCTTGAGATCATCGAAAAGGGGCCTATATTTCGAAAAATAACCTGGAGCTGTACATATTTTAAACAGTGAACATCTAAGTACCTTAAAAACGCAAATACTTTTATTACACTTTAGTATTATCAGGCCGTTTACAAAATCTATTGCACAAATTGTAGAAAAAGGAGTTGTTTTCTAAAGACAGGCCTACATTATTCATGTCCATGATAATAATTATAATTTGTTTACCTTTACAATATTTTAAACAAATTACAATGCAATAAGAGTGCAATTTCATCTTTAATAAAAATAAAAGTTTATAAAGGTTAAACCTGTACTAGTTAATTTAGCAAAACACTACGGTTATTTTTAAATAACAATTTATGAGTCAGAAGTCATATCATAACTGAGTCATGGTAACATAGTAAGAAACAATAAATATATTTTAAAAACATTGTGTTAATTGGATATTATTTAAAAATTGTCTTATTACATAAATAGTCGTATTACTCAAACAAAAACTATTGGAGTTAACATAATGACATAGTTTTACAAAGAAGTACTATTAATTAAGGGCATTAGGATCATAGATTTCCTTCTTGATGCCCTTTTGGTATATTGTTGGAAATATGTTGCAGTAAGTGAAAAAGACAAAATGGCGATTGGGCAGATTTAAAAACCCGTGCAATCTAATCAATATACAATGTATTTCATATGAAAAGTATATTTTTCTCTCTAAAATATAAATACAAGCAACTTCATATTATATTTTTATGTATTACATACCCATCCTTTTTTTTTAATAAACAAATAAAATCTTTTTAAATAGACCAAAAAAATATACAGAAATTAGATTCAGTCATTCAGTACAGGTGGATAAAAGTATTCACAGAATTATAAAAAATATATGTTTATAAAAACTAATACTTCGTGGGGCCTCCTTTCTTTTTATGATTTCAGTAAGTCTTCTATTCATTGAATGAATCCAATTTAAAGTATAATTAGGCCCGATATTATTCCTTCTTGCAGTTGTATTTGTAAAAATTGTTGTTTGTAAAAGTTGTTTACTGGAAATGTGATATTTTCTGATCCGTTTGCCTAATTCGCTTCAAATGTTTTTAATAGGATTGATGTCAGAAGATCGTGGAGGTGTATTTAGGGAATGTGCTATGTTATAGACTATCCACTGTTTCACTGTATACGCTGTATGCTTTGGATCATTATCTTGTTGGAAATAATAATCTTCCGTTAGCTTTAATTTCTCAGCACTATTTTTTAAGTTTTCTTTTAAAATGTTTAAATAGTCATTTTTGTTCATTATATCATCGATAAATACTAGATTGCCAACTCCCCCTGATGCCATACACCCTCACACTAGAACAATGTTTGATGCAAATGCAAAATTCTTTTGTTAACATGGAAGAAATTTCATAACATGGGAGCTGAAGTATGAGGTTTTTTTTTTATTTCGTTCACTATTTTGTTCTCTTTCTGACAGTTTTGACGAGCGTCCGATTCTCGGTTGATATTTAAAATTGTCAGCATTTTCAAACCTATTTATGACACAACGTACAGTAAATTGGCTTTTCTTCACTACTAGGACAATTTCTTAAATTTACAATATTTTTTCAACTCGAACTCTAAACGTAATTTCTGGACCTTTCCGACCAATTTCAACAATTAAAACGCTGAATTACAACTAAACAACAACGAAACAAATAGTTTAGAATTTGTTATCAGTCCAGTCAACATCTTCAAAAATGTTGTGATTTTTTTGCATTTTTATACCTTATCTAAATAAAAAATTTGAAGTGTGCCAATACTTTTGTCCTATTCTGAAAGATGAATCCTATTTCTGTATATTTTCTTATTCTGTTTAAAAAGTTTTATTTTGTTTATTAAAAAAAAAATAAATGAGTATGTAATACATAAAAATATAATATGAAGTTACTTGTGGTTACATTTTAGAAATAATATTACAATTTTCATATGAAATACATAATACTTTTATCCCCCACTGTATATTATCCAATTTGTATTGTGTAAAATTAACTTATGCATTAGATTTTTACCCTAAAGAACATGAAGAGTTGTTCAATAAGAGTGTCAGACCTTAAAAATGTGATAAAGTGATAGCTACAAGTGATAATCGGGTAATTTTTACTATATCTTGAAGTAAAAATAATGGCATCAGGTTTTGAAAATAATCTCATTAACATGTCCTCTTTAGTTTCGACTGGTGGAATGCATTTTGGAGACCCGATTTTCGATTACTTTTTCACACATATCACCCGATATATTTTCAATGGTGCCCTAAATCTTTCTTTTAATGTCAAAAATTACTCTGGGTTTATTTCTGTAAACCAGAGATTTAACGCAACTCTACATAAAGAATCCAAAGACCCGAGATCGAATGATCTTGGTGGCCAGTTGACATTACCATTTCGCGAAATAACGAGTCCAGGAAACTTTTCTTGCAATATATTCATTGTCTGGCGTGAAATGGGACAGTCTTGTTGAAAGAAAATCAGTTCAGGCTAAAGATACTTTGTTAGCATATTTCTATAACGTTCGCCATAAATAGTAACACCATTTCTATCATCGACTTCAAAAAAAAAGGTCCTATCACTCCTTCAGTCCAAAAACTGCTCCAAACATTGACTTTCTGAAGATATAGAGGTAGCTCCTGAATCACTTGAGAATTTTCATCAGCCCAAATCCTGCAGTTATATTTGTTCACAAACCTATTAAGTCAGAAGTCGGTAAAGATTAATTTTTCCCCAAAGTGGGTGCGAACTACACACGCTTTTTGATGGTAAATACGAATAATTTCTACGCATTGTTGAAACATGAATGTTTTCATGGTTAATTGACACAATATACTGAACACAGTAGTCTATGAGTGATATTTACCTTTAAAAGAGTGTTGCCGCTTTTACGTTTCGAAGTTGTGACACTCTTATTGGAAAACTCTTCATTACTTGATTGTTCGGTGATTAGTTATGCTTTTTACAAATAGATAGTTTTAGGTAAATTCTTGCATGAATACCAATTCAAATTACCAAAATGTATTGTTTCATGGTAGATGGTGCTCGTATCGATATTCAGTTAAAGTACATTGTCTATGATCGGCTGTATTACACATGATATGGCAGAGAAACGGGCAACTATAAAAATCCATTAGCTAATGAAAATGCTTTAATTAAAAAATTCGAAATATATCATATTACATATGAAAAAAAGCTTAAGATAAAGTCTGAAAGGTGACTTTCAAACGTCTGACTACATGAACACTTCAAATCTCAACCGCACATTACTCATTGCACAGCACAATATTTCTATTGAAATTAGGTTTATATCTTGTTGAATGTTGTTCTTCAGATATATAATTCTGCATTCAATATAACATATATATATATATATATATATATATATATATATATATATATATATATATATATATACCATCCGTGAAAATATTAGATGTAACACACACACACACACACACACACGGATGTGTTATTCGGATGGTTTATAAATAGAGTTTTTTGACTTCTTTGGACTGCGTCCAATGAGACAACAGTAATCAGGAGTTATACACCCCCGACCGTTGGGTTTCACAATCTCATGTCGAACGCACAACAACCTGCGTCTCCGCCATAATGAGCAATGGTTAGTTGCTTGACCGAGAATGGGATGGGACCTGTAAGGGATGGGTTGGGCTTCCTCCCGGTCAAGCAACTAACCATTGCTCATTATGGCGGAGACACAGTTTGTTGTGCGTTCCACATGAGATTGTGGAACCCAACGGTCGGGGGTGTATAACTCCTAACTACTGTTGTCACGTTGGACGCAATCCAAAGAAGTCAAAAAAAAAAAAAAATATATATATATATATATATATATATATATATATATATATATATATATATATATATATATACCTCCTTGATCAAAAAGTGCTTGGAATGACCACCGTATGCCGCTCTCACTCACCCGATTAGAGTTCTGTTTTTTTACTAGGTTGCCACATCTGTCATTGATATTTCCACCAAATTTCAGCATTATAGCCCGACATTTTTAAATGATACACAGTTTTGAGTACATCGGCCTCTGTGCGTGTTTTCGATTTTTACCACGGAATTGCGTTTGCAACAACGAGTTTGTATTAAATTTTGCGTTAAAAGCAGATTCAATGGTGTAAGAACCTTGGAAATGTTGAAATTTCGGCAACGATACTCTAAAGAAAACAATCGTTTATCAGTGGCACGAACGCTTTAGAAGTGGTTGTGAGTTCGTCGATGATGACGAACACAGCTGCAGGCCGTCAACATCGAAAACCGATAAAAACATTAATAAAATTAAAGAAATGGTGGTTAATAACGGCAAATTAACCTCAGAGAGCTAGCCGAGGACTTGAATATTGCTTATGGATCCGTTCAAGACATTTTAGTTAATGATTTGGATTTCCGCCGTGTTACAACAAAGTGGGTGCCGAAAGATTTGATTCTCATGCAAAAAGGGACCGCATTGACATCGCCAAATACATGACTTCCTAGGTTGAATCTGGCTCAACATTTATCAAACGTATTATTACTGGAGGCGAGACGTGGTTTTATGAGTACGACACGAGTGAATGGCGTTCACCCAATGAGCCAAGACCGAAAAGACCACGTCGTTTTCAATCGAAAAAGAAAGCGATGTTCTCTGTTTTAATATGCATCATGAATTCCTTCCGGAAGGTCAGACGGTTAACAAGGAGTATTATTTGGGTGTTACGAGACGTTTGTGGGCCAACTTGTAGAATTTGCACCACGATAAGGCCCCGTCGCACAATGCCATCCAACAGTTACCCAGTTCACCTGATTTGGCTCCCTGCGACTTTGTTCTGTTTAATCAAATCAAAAAATCACTACAGGGAACGCGTTTAGCAGCCGAGAGGCGGTTTTGGAAAAATCGAAGACGACTCTGATGGCCATATCTAACACCGAGTATAAAAAATGTTTCGAGAATTGGATCAAGCGCTGGCATAAGGGCGTTACAGTCAATTTTGATGAATAAACTTGTGTTTTGTATTTTCTGAATAAATTCCGAGAACTTTTTGACATAAGCTAGTAGTTTTCCTATTCCAGTTAATTCGTTTTCTGTAGATCTATCTCTTTCACATCTCTCCATCTTGATCTTCACCTGCCTCTCCTCTTCTTGCCTCTTATAGTACTTTCCAGATTTTTTTATTTGTTCTCAAAAAATGTCCTACCCATATCAGTTTTTGGTATTTCAAAATTTCTTCTCTTATTCATACGTTTATAATATTTTCTTCTAATTTTATAATGTCTTTCAGGTCCTAGTTTTTCGTCTCTGCTATCTATCTTCAACTCTTTAACCTCTAAATATCTTTCTCAGTAGCTTTCTGTTTACTTTAATGTAATGTTAAACACTTTACAACATGATAATTTTTTAAACCGTTTACTTTGTCATATTCTTGCATTTGCATTCATCAATATAAAGGTAAACAAGCAACAAGGTTATCAGTTTTCACTTTAATTCAAATATCTATACTGGACTGTGATGCACTTATAATCTACGTTTAAACTAAATTCTGTTTAATATTTTGGGAAACTCTTTGAAACACGAGAAAACCCAAAAAATCCCACTTTTTAGATACCATTTTAAGTCAATAGATGTAATAATAAAAACATCTATTAATTAATTAATTAATTTCAATCAATAATGTGTTTGTAAGTTTAATCTGTCTAAATAATGACGGTTGAAATATATTTTGGAAGATAATGGTATATAGATGGCATATGCAAAATGTGATTTATGATGAATCAACATGAAATTGTGTCTTGAAGTCGGTATTTTCGGTTGTCAGTAGAGTTTCTAGATACCCTGTATAATTTTTCATAGGTCATTTATGAAAAAAATTAAATAATAACAAAAACCGCCATTATACAATATTTTACACAACGTAGTATTTAACGTTTCTGTAATATAATTGTTCCTCGGAGCTTCTTCGTTTTAATAAATTATATCTGGTCGTACAATTAGAGCTTATAAAAGCGTGTTTTATTATCTCTTTAACCAATTAATGATTTGTTTCATTTATTCGCCTTTTGAATTCATCTAGATAACTTGATTTACGTCCGTCGGATTTAATTTTACGTCGTTACAATAAAAAAGCTAATAATTGGTGCGAACTGTTGCATTTTTTGTCGATTAAACTTTTCGAATATATTATAATGGGAATTAACATAATTCGTTGGGTTTTCATTTCGACGATTTGGCATAAAACCGGTTCGTGATTTTTTAAACTGGAATGAGGTAATCTGTTTTCATAGAAAATCAGTATTTGTTATCATGATAGACGAGCACCTTTACACCGTAACCTCAATATGTATAGTTCGTAAATATACTGCTATGATCAAAAAGTAAGGTGACCTATTTATTTATTCATCTTCCTTTATTAATCTACTCTCGGTACAATATACGTTCAGTCAAAACTCCTTATTTGCGGGGAATGCCGTAAATACGAGGTGGGGCTATGAAATAACGAGACTGACGCTGCTACAGAAGAAGTACGCATGTGCCAAACGCCAGCGACCAATAACAGTCTAGCGTGACTGCTGTAGGAAACTGTAGGAATTGATATAAAATGGATACGGCAAATTTTACATAACAATTTTAATATGCAAAAAGTGTGTGCTAA
The DNA here is from genome assembly GCA_031761425.1 of Cosmopolites sordidus. NCBI lineage: Eukaryota > Metazoa > Arthropoda > Insecta > Coleoptera > Curculionidae > Cosmopolites > Cosmopolites sordidus. The sequence continues at coordinate 287,047 of JARFXV010000305.1, forward strand.
AATGGTACCTAAAACTCTCACGTTTCAACAACAAGAAGCTCGCAAAAATGTTTATACTGGCACTTTTAATGCTTTGAAAATGACCCAAACTTATTGGAAATGATAATAATATATGACGAATCGAGGTTTTTTAAAAATCAAAGCAATGCAAATCAAGCAAAATTCAAAGCAATGATGATTGTTTGTTTCGATATTTATGAGATTGTGCAGCTTCACGAGGTTTCTGAAGGTCAAACTATTAACCAACTTTACTACCTTCACGTTCTTGTTGAACTCAGTGATCAAGAATAAGAAAAAAAACGGCCCGAATTGTGGAAGGACAAGTCATGGGTTCTCCACCAAGACAATGCATCGACTCATTCCGCATTGTCTGTCAAGAGGTTTCTAGCCAAGTACAGCATCCCAGTGTTAGAACATCCACCTTATTCACCGGATATTGCGCCGTACGACTTATATCTATTTTTTAAGGTGAAATATGTATTAAAAGGAATAAGATTTGAGCCCGTTGAAGTTGTGAAAGAGAAAGTAGCACGCGTTCTGAAGGAGCTGACAGAAGAAGACTTCTAGCACTGATTTGAACAATGCAAGATTCTAATGGATCGATAGAAGATGGGTGTATACTGGAGGTGATATTAAGTAAATATGTATGAAATCAAAATAAAATGTTTTACAGCGCCAGTCTCGTTATTTAATAATCACACCTCGTATGCCGCAAATGCAGAAATCGTGAATACGGAATGGTAATTTGCATGGGATTAGAAGGGATATGTTCCAAGGTTACAAAATAAAAAGACCAAATATATAATAAAAGCAATTTAATGAGTATTTCTTTAACAATATTATTAATCATTATCAGGCTTAGGCAATGGTTTAATGAATTGAATATTTTTTCTTGTTTTGTCGTTTTTAAAAAGTCTTTCAATTTGGATTAATATTCAGCTGTGGCATTAACAATTTGCCTTTAAAAACAAGACTACTTTCCATAGACGGATCAATTTTTATGGTGAAATCAAACAGCTCATTTGTCATTCGTAAATTTTCACTCCGGTTGTTTAGGTTTAATGTCATATTTTCAGTGCTCGTTGGGGCTTCCTATACAATGGAATGAAGATTAAGTATTTCCTCCCAGTTAGTTTTAGTCAAATCTTCATCTCGCGATTCAAGCAATTCTTGAATGTCACTTGATTCTATCTGTTGGAAACCATGTCGTCCTATGCCATTAGCAACTTGAGCAATGTTTTCAGTTTGAATTAGCACGAATTCTTCATTATTACCGACATTTAGATCAGGCAACCGGTTTTTTTCCGCATGATTTCATTGTGTATGGCTTCAGTTCTTGTAATGATTTTTTATGCTACCAATGCACTTTGCCATGTCAAAATTTTTTATTAGGATCACATTCATATTAGGATCACATTCCACGGTATCCAGTATGATTTTAAAGGTTTGTCCAATGTAATAGAGCTTAAAGGCCTGGATTATTCCTTGGTCCATAGATCGGAGTAAGACTCTCGGGTTAGGAGGCACAAATATCACTTTTATATTTTATACATAGCTTCAAGCTCACGACGGTAACCTAGAGCATTGTCTAAAACTAGAAATACCTTGACATCTAAATTATTTTTCTTTAAATAAGTTTCAATTTCAGAAACAAAACAATCCCGGAGTCAATCACATAAAACGACATTTATAACCTACGATTTCTTGCTTGAACACCAAAACTCATTACTAAACCAAACAGAGCTCCATTTTAAGCGATATGTCTTGCGGTGTTCTAAGAATGCATCGTCATTGCAAATAATTGTCGATTAACAATCACCCTTGAAACAATCCTACTAGTATCTGCTACAAAATCAGTACTTGCCAGATATTTAGCCAGAATGTATTGAAGGTGGTTTGTTACGTCCTTGAATACTTCTAGCATGAAGAAACTCGTACGTAACGCTGATCCTCAATCTAATCATTGTCCACATCATGGCAGAAGCAGCTATGTCTATTTATTGTCTCGCTATTCGAGAAGCACTTAAACCAGCCCCTTTGGTACGAATATTTCCCTCATTTTCAAATTCGGATAATTATCTGAAATGACATGCTGCGCAAACTTTAAATTCATTTTAGTAGCATTTGGTAGGCTCATCATAGTGTTTAATAACAAACTCCCATGTTGTACACATATTCCAACATCTTCATCAGTCGTCGAAATAGTTTTTATACTTGACTTTTAGTATTTCTTTCAAAGCCGCCAGTGAACTTCCTTGAATAGCTTCTATGGATCAATTCTTCCATTGGAACCTTTGGTGTGAAACACTAAACTTGAAGAGATTTACCACTAAACACCAAATCACTTTTTTTAACTGCTCGACGCACGTTTCGCTAACCATGATTTAAGTTTAGAGATGATTAATCTTTAATTTTTGACTAAATCATCTCCTAATGATGCTAACATCGTTAGCGAAACGTGTTTCGAGCAGTTCAAAAAAAGTGATTTGGTGTTTAGTTGTAAATCTCTTCAAGTTTAGTTTCTCTGGAGTCAAAACGGTGCTTACAAACTGGTTTTGTCAATTAGGGGAACAGGAATAAATCACACGGTGTCATTTCTGGTGAATATGGAATGGTATTTGTTCGATTTTAAGCGAAACATTTACAGTCCCGGTGGTGGGTTATCGTCATGCTAAAACCATAAATTGTTTTGCCACAAATCTGGATGCTTTTTATTGAATAGACTCGCGCAAATGACGCATAACGCTTAAATAACATTCTTTATTAACTGCTTGATTAATTGGGAGGAACTCTTTGTAGACCATAGTACCGTAATCGAAGAAATCATTTCACATAAATTTGATTTTTAACCGGGTTGGACGTGGTTTGTTCGGCTTAGGTGCATCTTTATACACATTTGAATGTCGAGCTGTTTTTGGGTCATAAGCATAGATCCAGAATGTCATCATCCAAAGAAAGCATCTCTTCAGCAACTTCAACACGACGATCTTTTTGAAAAAAAAGTGTTTCCGGAACAAGACAAGAAGCACGAGACAAGTCTAAATTGTTATTCAAAATTATTTCACTTGATCCAGATGATATTACAGTAATAGCTACAATGTCTCTAATACTTAATCGATGATTACTCAGTACAAGATCTTTGATTTGATTTGATTTTTTTGATTGTTTTGTTCCTTGATTGACGTAGAAGACCGTGAACGAGGTTCATCTTCAATTGCTTCTTTACCATCTCTAAAGTCCTTATATAGTCATATATATATGCTCATATACGGTGTCGATCCGTTGGTTCAGAGAAGAGCCACGACGTTTCGCTAAAATCTCATTTGGCATTTTCCAGAGAAGAATTCAACTGACCTGCACGGGTCGTTGTGCTAGCTTTAATAGCCGACCGGCGACTGCGCAGATTATATCGGGCAGTTTGGGACTATTGCAGCCCTCGGCAAGGCTATCGGGCATCCATTTATTGATTTTTCCACCTCACTGCCACGTTGCCGCATTTCTTCTTTTTTCAGAAGGGATTTCCATACTTTTGAAATGTTACGAGCGTCGTTTCGCGTATTTAGCTCACCCCTTTTTTCTATTTCAAGGGATTCTCTGATTGTTCGGACCTTGTAGTTTTCAATATTTGCTATTTCTTTGGCTTCTACAAAATTTATTTTATGTCCTGTTTGTAGATGTTGCTGGAATAGAGCGGAAGTGGTTTGTTTGTTTTTAAATTGTTTTTATGTTCTTGTAAATACAGCGTTTAAAACTAATTACCGATACGCTCGGTCGCAGGCAAAGCAGTTAAACTCCCGAATTATGACAACCAACAAAACATGTTGCGTCAACGACGAGATAAGATGATGTGGCGTACGGTCGCTGAAGGAATTGTTATCCGCATTATTTGGTGGGACTGGTCGACAGACGTTCTTCTACATTTGGAGATTTTAATTTTTAATATCTTAAAATGAGTTAAAGGAAAGAAACCGAACGAAAATAAAATATGGTGTTTTGCTCTGAAAAATTGTTTACTGTGATAACAGCTGGAGGGGCGGTGCCCCAACACCCTCCCTCACGAGCCGCCATTGATTGGCCATTCTTTGGAGATATCTTCACCACACGAGGTGTCTCTATTCTATATATTCTTTTATGGATTCTATGTCGAAATCTTCTCTAATTATTTCATTTCTAATTATGCCCTTCCTTGTTACATTTTTTACTCTTCTTATTTTACTTTTTTCATTTTAAGTTAGCATCCAGGAAGGATTCACATCCGTATGTTAGGATAGGTTTATATATATATATATATATATATATATATATATATATATATATATATATATATATATATATATATATATATATATATATATATATATATATATATATAATCTTGTTTTATACACTAGTATTTTCATCTTTGTCTTGCTAATTCTATCTTGGAAATTATTTATTTGCTGTATCTTTTCGTTTTATAATATTATTTCAACTTCTTTTTTTTTCTGGCGAGACAACATTACTTTTGACTTCGATTGGTTTAATTATTCCATTTTTCAACAGCATGTCATTCCACGCTTTTAAGTTTTCATTTAAAGTTCTTGTACCACTTGTAAACATTTTTTTTTGACATCGCTTTATGGCCGGAATACTTGGTTAACATTTTTAATGCATCAGGAATATCAAATTTCGTTTTTTATAGATTTTTGTTTCCGTTTTTATATTGAATTCTCGGAAAAAATATTTAATAATCACAAAAATATAACGTAAAATAAATTAACAAGCGAAATGATAAGGACAATCATACCAACTAAAAAGACAAATGCTTGTATCGATATGTAAAGCACGCGAATTTTTGAATTAGTACATTTGATGCATCGAATCATGATTGCAGACACAAAATGGATATATTCGAGAACCCAAAATGCAAAAAATTGTGGACTGAGCTAGGGCAGCCATCAATATCGACCGCAAGACCGAATCACTTTAAAAAGGAGACAATGTTGTGCATTTAGTGGGATCAGAAGGGTGTCGTACACCACGAGCGTCTGAAACCAGGTGAAGCAGTTAATACCGTTTTTTTTCTTTTTTGGTTTCTTTCGCCACGAAATATCTGTTCTTATGTAAATAAGAAAAAAATATATGAACACGTCACAAGCATTTAGACAATAGTTAATACCGTTTACTACCATCAACAAATGATAAATTTGAACTATGTATTGATCGAAAAACGACTAGAATGTGCTATAAGGCACAAAGAAGGCACGACAACGTCCACCACATACATCGAAAGCAGTCAAAGGCACCATTTCTGCACTTGACTGAGACTCTTGCCCCATCCGCCTCAATCATCAGACTTGGTCGCTTCCGACCTTTTGTTTTCATCGATGTCTCATATACTTTTTATGGAACACTTCAACAATTACCGATATGTATAAAACTAGCTTGATGACTAGACCAACTGAAAAGTTTTTCTGGGAGAGCATCCATAAATTGCCAAGAAATTTGAAAATGTGGAGCTAGCGATGGCGCATACTTTGAATAAACCATTTTTTACCTTTCTCCCAAATTGAACGTGTTTGTTTTTAAGAATTATTAACCTCTATACCTATTATGGCATATTACTAAAACATTTAAGCTACAGCTCAAAATTAAACATGGTAAAAACAGTTTCGTTTCACAGTGGCTTTATATACCAATGGTTTGTTTTCTGGGGATTGTTTAGACTTAATTCAGCCTCTGCATAACGAAATATCGATCAATTCAGCCATTTAATTGTTAATTTCACAAAATTGTTTTTGTTATTTTTATAAAATTCTGCACTAATATTACTATTCCACCGATGTTTCGGTCTGACCTGCATATATTTGACTATTTAGATAGTCTCCTTTTAAACCAATTTCGTTTTTTTTACGATACTCGGTTGTCTCAGATCTTCGCTCCTTACTCTGTACCTAAATAGCTTGTCGCGAATTATTCTTAGAATTCTAATCTCCACCGTGGTTCTCATTTGCAAATCTCCTACAAGTATATTTTTTTCTTCATTTGATTATAACTAATTCTATTCTCCGCTTTTATTCTCCCTTTATTGGAGTTCTGTAATCATTTCTATAATAGAATGCTTTCCATTTAAAGCTCTGTTTTGCTTTCCTAACATCTTAATAGAAATTCCTCATATTCTCGTTTACCTTGTTTAAAGTTCTTCTCATTTGCGAATCTCCTACTAGAATATTTTTTCTTCATTTAATTATAACTAATTCTATTCTCTCTTTATTAGAGTGTTGTAATCATTTCTACGCTGTTTTGCTTCCCTAACATCTTAATAGAAATTCCTCATATTCTTCTATACCTTGTTTAAAGTTCTCCTCCATTATTTCTAATTTGTGCCTCATCCATTTTTATCATTTAATTCTTAAAAATAATTAAAGTTTGTTTCTACATTTTTTATGTTTCCTTGTTTTCTTTAGTATTACTTTATATTAGGTTTTTATATTGTCTGATTTTGTACTTTAGATATTTCTTTGCAATGCCCATCATATCATTCGCGTTTCTATTTTATGAGGCGATTTCCTTGAAATGCCGTTGATGTTGTCTTTATAGTTTTATTCTATTCTCGTCCCCTCTTCTTCCATAGTCCTTGGTAGTATCTGTTCTTTTTGCAGCTTGTTTCAACATTCTTGATTATTTATTAGGATTCTTAATATTTTCTCAAACTATTACAGTTTGCTTCTTTTTGGATTTGCTTATTTTAATTGTTGTGTTACTAAGAAATGTTAAATGTTACTAAGAAATGATCACTTCACGCTTCAGTACTTTTATTACTTCTTACAAATTTTACCTTGATTCGAGATGTTTTCTCCAATCACTACATAGTCAATTTGATTTCTTGTTAACACATCAGGGTATATCTACGTATTTGTGGGAATATAAAGTAACTAGCAATAATTTAGTTCTTTTCTGGAGTAAATTCAATTACCCTGTACCCGTTGTCGTTTAAAACAACTTGTTTACTAGGACTGTATCATGTATCATTGGTTTATACATGTCGTTCTTGCCCTCTTTTGCATTAAAGTTTCCGAAGACATGATTGAGAATTTTGTATAACTTAACAACTTCTCCATAATACTGTGTTTTTATTTTCATTTCATTTTGTTTTCAGTAGGATTCATTCACTATACTTAATTTTAGGTACCTAATTCCGGTCCTAAATTTATACAGTATGTCTATAACTGGATTAAAATCAATTATATATCCTCCAAAGTTCTACAGAAGACAAAAAAGTACAAATCAATTTAAGATTAAATCTATATTAATTATATTATACGTTTTTATGTCACACAATAAAAGTTCTCCCTGACAAAATGTATATTGCAATTATAAGAAAACTCCATTAAGGTAAAAACAGTGCTTTAGTCAGTAATATGTTATATTACATTTTATAATATCGGGTTTTCTGAAAAGCACGTATGGATTTTTCATTAACTGCTCTTTTAACGCTGGTAAACAAAAATTTGTATCGAATTAGTAATGTTTATCTACATACTATAAATTTCTGTGTTATTTACAATGTTTCGTTCAGAATGATTTGATTTCTCTTCAGTTGCGACAGTTGCAACAATATCAACTTCAGTTGCGACAATAATGCGACCTAAATCTCAAAATTATCTCTCTCTCTTTTCAAGAACTGACGTCCAGTAATTAAAAGCCATTATAGCCGAAGTTCCATGCACAATGACTTAAAGACAGCAGATAAATGTCCACAAATCAATCTGGAGCATCTAAAAATACAAAATAAAAAATGGGCACGTCTGTCGATACGATGTGTGAGTCCTTCATGAACGAAATTGGCTAGACCAAATCTCTTCGTGCGATTTTTTGCTGAAAGAATATCTGAGGCTTTATTTCTGAAGGTATGGTAACTGGTGATGAAAAGTGTACAACAACGTGCAACGAAAAGAAATTATAAGGGTTATCAAGGTTGCCAACTATTTGCTTTTCTCTTTCTCTTAAAAAATTCGTACTAATCTTCCGGATAAACCACAAAACAAAATAAAAATAATTTTTTATTCTACGTGTTCCCATATAAAAGTCTCCAGCTTTATTTATTATATTACATATTTAAATTACACTTCTTATGTGTTTAATTATTATTTTGACATAAACTGATATTTATGAAATATATAGTTTCCAGTCTCTGAAAGACGAAGACTAAGTAAGAATTTCTGAATACAATAAGTATGCGTGTACTAATTATGAGTAATAATATAACTAAGCCTAATGTTTTGTATATAAATGACTTAATAAACTAAAACGAAAGAAGAATAAATTAGGGAACGAAATAACAGAGCGACGTTTTCTAAAGTTTCCGAAAAATATGGCACGCCAGAAATTAACTGCCCATTCAGAAGCCGAAAAACCAGTAATTATTCGACATTACAATCAAGATTAATCCCGAAAATATACCTCCGCCTCGACCAAAATACGAAATAGTTTCGCGTCCCTACCAAATAAATAACTATAATTAAAACTTATTTAGATCAACATCGCACGCAAATAACTGGAACCTTCGAATTTAAATTTTTAATTATTTATGCGGCGATAAAATGCTGGACAGATGCCGGTCAGCGAGCTCGCTGTTGAAAGGTGCGTAAAAGAGGAAACGGAACGTACAATAATACTGTATGAAAATGCTAATGGTTTCCTTTTTTCCCTCTTTTACTATTAATAATGTTGAACTTGTGTTAGAACAGAGTAGTGGAGAATTACTTTTAATTTTAAATTTGCTATTTAATTAATTCTGAAAAAAGAGCTAGCTGAAATTTTATTACGATAAATGATAGTGTACTTGAAAAACCATTGTAATAATTTTAAATAAATGATTATATATTTTATGCTTCGGAAAGTAAAATTTAAAAAAACACACAACGAATTGAGATTTCGATGAAATTTGTTTTTCATTTTATTGCTTACACTTTGCCATTAAATGTGAAATACATCATTTAAATGCCCACCACGTGACTGCTTGCACGACTCAATCCTTTTGAGGTAATTTTCGATGACTTTTCCGCACATTTAGCACACAGAGCGAATCTAAACGTAAATAATGTAAATACCACAGGAATTCCTGTAATCCAAGTAAATTCACAATAATATGTGAATAAACATTATTATTCAATACAGATTTTCGTTCACAAGAGTTAAACGAGCAACTAATGGAAAATCCGTACGAATTTTCCGAACAACCCAATATACCATATGAAAAAAATAGAACTTCAATGATCTATGCAATTATTTATTTGATAACACAACATTTGATAATAGAGTGAAATATATTTTTACAGCACACAAGCAGCTGCATCCATATTTACTTCAAGCCACTTCCAGTATACTCTCCAGACCTTACGACAAGCAATATTAATCTGTTTTATATATTGACACGCTTCTTGTATGGACGAATCTCTCATAATCAATACGAGGTTAAAACAATACCGTGAGTTTTTACTTCTGCGGAAGAAAAATTAAATTTATATTAAAAATACCTCCATTGTTAAACTAATATAAAATAGTGAAGTATTATGACTTTTTAGTGTAAAATATAGATAGTGTTTTTTTGTAGTCTCTGTCAATTGTAAACACATTGCAAAAAGTAATAATTTCATTTGAGTCGATAATTCAAAGTCAATAGCAGCAATAGTGTTAATTTCAATTGTTAGGTTATTTTAATTTCTTTTTGATAATACATAATTGCGTTGAGCTTATTATTTCATCTATATTTTATTTCTTCAAATTTTGTTGGGAGCTGTGATTTTCAGACTTGAAAAGTTGATTTTTCGCTAAATTTACTTCTACTGATTCAAACTACTGCTAGAGAAATAGCTCTAAATATCAATGATGTTTGAAGCCAAGAAGGCGTCAGCAAATTCACAGTGTAATGTTTGTTAAAAACAGTTTGAAATGGTGTTCATTCGAAATGGAAAAGATTCGACATGGAAGTGACTTGAAAGCATCTTTCTAAAATCGACGACGATATATTGAACGTGGAAGCACATCATTGTACAACAGTCTGACAATTTGCAAAAGAAACTGCTCTGAGTAAATCCGTTCTTGTCAATTATTTATATCTGAAAGTTAAAGAAATTCCACTAGTAGAATTCGCACAAGTTAACAGAATATCAAAAAAATCGTCGTTACCAGATCTACTCCACAGTGCATTTATAAAAAAATTAGATTCATTTCCCCGTCGTATTGAATCAGGATGGAAAACAGGTCTTGTACAATAATTGTTGACAAGAGGTTGAATTACGATGAAGATCTCGACATATTCCCAAGTCAAAACTACACCAAAAAAGACTTGCAGCTGTGAAGTACTGTCATTAAGTCGATTGAATGCACACCTGCGCCTAACATCAGCCAACAGAAAGAGTGCATTTCTTGTCCATGCCGGAAGCTTATCACACAAATAACGTTGCAGAAGAAGGAGGCGAACTTTACATTTTACCCCACTCAACATATTTATTCGATTTTTGGCCAAACGACTACAACTTCTTCAAGCATCTCAACAACTTCCTACAATTCTTACAATAGGAATACTACCTACTTCTTACAATAGGAATACTAACGGAAATTAATAAACCTGTCAAACTTGTTGCCAAGAATGTGTTGATGGTAATTATTTTTATTTTGATTTACAAAATTAAGTTTGTATACAAATGCAGGATTTCGAAGATTAAGTTGGAAGCCCGTATTGAATTTTTGGACAATCTAATATACAGCGTGTAAGGGAAATAATTTTCGAAAATTTAACCAACGGTTATTACATTATTTTGAACAAAAAGTTTCCTGAAAACATGTATCCAAAATGCTACCTTTTCCGCGGAAAACATTTTATTTTATTTTCGTAACAATTGGCAATGTCGCCAATTGTTGGAAAAAATGAAGTTGTTTGTTTCATTGTCCTTAAGGTAATAATTGAAAATAATATAGAATATTTTTATAGCCATTCATTCTATACGTTTCAGAATAAATGTGTTTAATTTTTTTTTACAAAAAAAAGAGGAAACACATTAAAGTCGTTCAATGTCAAAGTTAAAATTACCAGTACTAATTTTTCATACCATAACGCTATAACACGTTTTAAACGCTTTTCATAATGTAATTCATCTGAGTCTATGCAAACCTGGTACTGTTCTAATACGTTGAAAAACTCCTAGTGTATTTCTTATCTGTTTGGCAGCAGCTTCTTCGTAGATCGGAAGCATATCGTGATATTCGAGTACAATTTTGGTTTTAAATGGAATTTAAATACACACACTGAAATAATTTTGTCGCCAATTTTGTAGCTGATTCTTAATTTTTAAAAAATTGTTTTAAAAATGTTCATTAGTTTATTTGTAGTTTATTCGTTAAATCATAACCAATTATTACTTTTCTTTCAAATGATATGAAGTATCTGTATATCTAATATGTATCATTAACATTGATTTTATGGAACCACCCGTTGTTCTCTAAAATAAACAGAAGGGGTTTAAGCTTAGAAAACTACGTCAACTTTGTTTTTATATATTTATAATTAACGTTTCCTCCATGATACACAACAGTACACATGCTTTTTAGTTGTTATATCCAAAGTAGTTATTGATAAATAAATTATACTTGTTAAAAATTTCGATAAGTAAAAACAATGGTATTGAGAGAACCTGGTCCAAATGAGGCAGATTTTCTTGAAAAGCATTGCTGTAGGCTTGATGGTATAATAGTTTGAGGGCGTAATCTCTTTTGAGCTGGTCGCAAATATACTGGCCTTTGACGGAAAATGTTGATCGACCGAATATACGAGGCAGATAAGAGTAATCAAAAGCTGATGCGTTAATGAAAATGGTGCGTTAGACACAGAGACCTATCTTTGATTTGTTTGATGAAGTAGTTCAGATCACTTTCATTAAATTCTTTTGGAACCAAAGTTAACAAATAGAGCTGTAATACAATAAGAATAAATTTAACCGAGGAAATGGCCGATACTTAATGGAAATTCATTTTAAATAAATAAGCAAAGATTAATATCTAAAAATTTCCACATTATTTAAAATTGTGTGTGTAACAACTGTTTCAACACACAGTGTCTTTTTCAAATACAAACTATGTTAAACTAACAGTAAGAAAAGTAATTACAATTTAAGCTGTCCATCGGCCTAATAATACCATAAAAGATGGTACAATGGCATAAAAGACAGTGGGAAAACCCATTTTTTCAAGGTCTAGGAGGGTAATATAAGTTTAATATCGGTGAATTTTTCCACATTATTATTCAAATTTTTCCTTTTATTAATTTCTAGGCTCTCTAAATTATTTAATTTTTTGGATTTATTTTCATTACGTGACATTTTAAAATTATTGGTAAAAGTATGATTTTCTAACATTTAGTTTAACAAAATGAGACTTATTTTGTTGTTTTAGTAAAACTTTTTTTATGTTCATTGAGCCTAATAGATAAAGGCCTTCATTTAGGCAATACCTTCCTGTTTATCTAACATAGACTTTTGACACGACCCGCACTCAATTAAATATATTCCTGATTGATAGAGTTTATGTGTTTGATTTTTATTCTTTTAATGAGGCGTCCAAGACTATTGTTTGTATTGAAAGCAATATTTATATCGTTTGTTTTGGATTAATGATTAGATACTAATTTTGTAACTTTTTCTGTATATGTAATTGTTTTATACGCTTCATTCTGGATATTATTTATTATTGATGGGATATATTAAATTAATGGTTTTACTATAACTTTTTTTATTATTTATTTTATTTATAATGTTTAGGTCGTATCCGCTATTTACTGCGATCTGTTTGATGGTATTCAATTCTTTATTATAATTACCTATTGACATAGGGATATTTAATAATCTATGTGTAAATTAGTTCACAAAAGATGGCAGCATTTAACTCATTATACATAGATTATTAAATATCTCTAGGTCAATAAATATTTTTACTAAAGAATTGAATGTTATTAAACACTCAACTTTTATAATAAAACAATTAATTTAATATGTCCTGTTATTATTGACAGGATTAAGTTATCAAGACCGTACAAAATATACAACGTATACGCTGCATTGATATTGATGCCTCATTAAAAACAATAAAAGTCAAACAAATAAACTCTATAAATCAGGAATTTATTTAATTGATTGCGGGTCGTGTCCAAAAGTATATGTTGAACAAACAGGAAGTTCTTTGTCTACTAGGCTCAATGAGCATAAAAGAAGTTATTCTAAACAACAAAATAATTATCATTCAGCTAACCCCTTAATATTAGAAAACCATACTTTCAATGATAATTTTAAAATGTTATATAATGAAAATAAATCTATAAATTAAAGCTTTTTGAGAGTCTAGAAATTAATAAAAGGAAAAATTTGGATATTTTGCTAAATGATCAGCTAGACTTGAATCTAGCCTTGATCACCGTTATTAAACTTATATTGTCGTCCTAGACGTTGAAAAAATTAGTTTCCCCACTATGATCGTTTATGATATTTTTAGGTCGATGGACAGTTTAGGTTGTAATTATTTGTCTTACTGTTAGTTTAACATAGTTTGTATTTGAAAAATGCACTGTGTGTCGAAACAATTGTTAGACATACCATTTTATATATGGTAGAAATATTTAGATATTAATCTATAACGTTTTTTTTTTGATACGTAATCTAGTACATGCTTTTTCATGTTCATCTTAATATGTTTGAAATTAAATATTGGTCGAAAATATTGTAGAACTTACCAAAACAATTGCCAACGTTTAGGAGATCTAGCATAAAAGAAACAGTTGGCATTACAAACATGCCAAATATTTAATGAATAATTTCCACTTTATTACTAACAAATATCATTTTGTACTAATCAGAGTGTTCTATTTCCTTATAGGGCCCACAATCAAATTAGGTGGATTTTAAAACAGGATGAAGCTACATCACCAAAATGCCTTGAAACATCTTTATTTCATATTAAATTTCCTGAAGAAGAAATTTCCTGTGTTCTGTTGATAATGTTAATAAACCCACAACAGAAATTCCACGAATTTGACATCAATGGATTTACTTTCTTTGAGGACATGTTAAAATAAATGTTTATAACAATAATCTCCAAATAACCCATATACGAAAGATCAACATCTGAGGTATTATTGATGAAATAGAGGGTCAGTTATTTTAAAACGTGATTTTACAAATGATTCACCATCTATAGATGTGAGTTATATTATTGCCAAAACGTAAATACCAACTGCTCATCTTAAAATAAAATTTAAAAAAAATCAGATTTGTTCTTACTCAAAAAAAAATGTTGTCGCAATACCCTAAGTAAATATGGCAAAAGCACACAAATTACATCAGTAAAAGGAATTTTTTAATGCAACATAATAACGCAAAGCAACATACCGTAAGCAGTTTTAGAAAAGTACTTTATAATAATACATCTGTAATATAATATCTCATGCATCAAATTCACTAACAAATTCTACCTGCAGTAATTGATCCTTCTTTGAAACATGTGTAAAAAATTATTCGACAGTAAAATGCCGGTCAGCTAGCGAGCTGTTGAAAGGCGCTTTAAAGAGGAAACGAAACATACAATAATATGAAAATGCTAATGATTTCCTTTTTTTCTCTCTTTTATAATTTATAACGTTATATTTATGTTATCGTGTTTTTATTTAACTCTATCTAGCGAAGAATTCTATTTAAATTCAAATTTTCTATTTAATTAATTCTGAAAAAAAAACGGTTTTGAATACACGAAAAGAATTAATGATGCTAACGTTTAATGGGTGTGACATATTTCGAATATTATAGTTAAAACTGAAATAATGCAGTTTTATGATTGCTATGAACAATGTGAAAGTATCTCGACTCCAATTTTTTTTATCTCTATATCTATCTATAGTTTGACTATAGTTTATCTATAGTCTATGTGTAGTTTATATATAGTCTATGTGTAGTTTACCTATAGTCTCTGTGTAGCTTATATGTAGTCCATCTATAGTTTATCTATAGTCAATCTACAGTATATGTATAGTTTGTCTATAAAAAGGAATAAAACAATTTTTTACTTTGTTATCTATCACTTTTATTTATAATATAAGTGTATAATAAAATATATATCTATAAAAATATAATAATTGTGATAGATAACAAAGTAACAATTGTTTTATTTCTGTTTAAAAAATGAACTATCACAAAGTAACGGACAAATCAATCAATAGTTTATCTATAGTCTATCTATAGTCTATCTATAGTCTATGTGTAGTTTATCCATAGTATATCTAGAGTATATCTATAGTATATCTATAGTCTATCTATAGACTAGCTATAATTTATCTATAGTAACACATCGGTCAATAAGTCCCCAGTCTGACAAATAACAACACACTTTTTTTCGCAAATTTTGACATTTTTATCAATATTATAATCAATATTCCCTTGAAGAGCAATAAAGAGAGAACGATATCTCTTTGGTTTTTCTCTTGATTACCTCTTCACTGGAGTAAAATGACTTTCCTGCGAGCATATCTGAGAACAAGAAATTGTTACTGGGGGTCAAATTTGGAGAATACGGCGGATGAGTAAGAAATTTGAAGTGTAATTCACCAAGATGTTTAGCCATCGTTGCCAACTATTTGTGATACGGTGCATTGTCTTGGTGTAACAGTACTTTTTTTGTTCATTTGTAGCTGTTTTTTGTATTTCGTCCTTCAAACGCACCAGTAACGCTATGCAATATTCGCTATTGATGGTTTTACCGTTCTCGAGATAAACAATATCCCATGCGCATTCCAAAATATAGAGGCTGCTCAACTGAGCGGGGATTTGACTTCGAAGTGTAGTGATGGGTCCATGTTTGTATTTTATTCTATTCTAATCTATTATCACATACCACATGAAAAAATCCTTTTTATTTCACTTAAACAGCTCCAAACATTGCTCAGAATCATCAATAGGTTGTTTCTGGTCCGCTGTGAGCAAACGCGGTACCAATTTTGATAGCAATTTACGCATTCCCAAATGTTCGTGCAAAATAGTGTAAACACTCCCTTTCGTTATCTTCATGATATCAGCTATCTCCTGTACCTCTACTTTACGGTTTTGCGAGATAATTTTCTGATTTTTTCTGATGTTGTCTTGTGTAAGTACCTCATTTGGGCGTTCAGAGCGTGTTCAACATAATCGACGGCCACATTTGAATTTAGCATACCAATAAATTATAGTCGATTTTCCTGTCCAGCGGTATTTTTTATCATTAAGAAGCAATGCTTAGTGCAACACACGAAATTTCTTTTTTTATTGTTTTGAAAATAACAAAAGTAGCGTTACTTAAAGCACAACAACTCAGAAACTAGTAGACAGATACTCATGAAATTTTGAAACATGACGTTTGAAGTTTGAAGGTGAAGCCATCTATATGTCAACTTATTGACGTGTGTGTTATATGCATAGTCTATAGATATTTTATATATATCATTAAAATTAGAATGTTAAAGAAAATTATGACTACATGAAAATAAATGTTATTAAAAGTAAAAAAAACATAGGAAACCATTTTTTTGATAACATGCTCGACATGCTGATTAGAATTTGAAGAGTGCACCTCTAGACTTATGGTTTCCTCCGAATCACAGTTATTAGTTCGATCGACTAACCTCGGCCAATCTCGGTTTGTGCTTAACCTTTAGTCTCTGAAAAACTTATCGCCTAGCGAGTAATGAACGTAGAAAACCCCTCAAGAGACTTCCGATCTTACTAAACCTGGTTACTAACGTGTCGGAGGGGCTTTATCAGATTTTGCAAGTTGGGTAGTACCATTGAATTGTGCAACTTGTGGCTGGTATTCTTCTAATCTAGCAATTAAGTTTTGAAAAAGGCTTCGGCACATGGCGATTCGGGTTCCGACTATTTCTTGATGGATATTCTCTTTAAGTGAGACTGTACTGATCGATTAGCTATACAGTACTATACTATCTAACTAATGTCGTATAATGTCATGCAATTTATACTCTATATAGAAACAATGTCGAACAGTAATGTACGAATCATAATTCTGGTAAAAAATTCGGCGATCTCAAATATTCCGACCACTCGCATGTTTTCCTACATTAAGAGCAAACATTAACGGCCAACTCTATATAACAAATTAATCTGTTTTGGTTTTGGTATAAGCGAACTAGCTGGTTATTAATACATTAGAATGAAATGGCCTTGTACTTTAGTACTATATATCGCGAAAAACTGCAGAAAGATGAAAATAGAAAGAACTGCTGAAACTGAAACTATATAAGAAACTAATACAGACGGAATAAAAATATATAAGCTAAATAGGAAAGTTATCAAAACTGTTATTGACTTCTTGCTCATCTCCTCTATTTCATCATTCATTCATTCATTTCATTTATACCCATCTTCTAAATCATCGAAACCTTCAGCCTCTTTCAAAGTCTTCCTCCTTCTAATCACATCACTTCCACATTTCCATATTCCCTACTCCTTCCATCTCCAACATACCTCAAATATCTATCTCTCGCCCTGCTTCCCTGCTATTATAATTCGAAACCATTTCACGCCTGCCAAGCTTACTTTCAGTAGAAGCGAAATGGATCTAAACCTCCCCACAATGGCCACACAATCAAAGATTAAAAAAACTAATTAAGACTAGCTCAAAACCCTCATCTTCTAGAGAAAAGGAAACGACTCTTTTAGATAAATCACTCAACATCCCTCTGTTTTTCTCATATGCAATTTAATTTTTCTCTCATTTAGGTGAGTCGAAGATCTGTACTGTCAATTATACATCATTCCTACTTCTCTACGACAAACCTGAAACCATCTTCATTTCCCTTTCTGAAAAATTATAATATTACTTGTAAAAACTGAACGATATTCTAACTCTGAATGCATTGTAATAACGATTAGGGGAAGTCCGGTGTAGTTTTTTTTTCACATCGTCGACTATCAAAACATTTTCCAGAAGTTTAAAATAAGCATCTACCTCCGACTTGTTCATACCATTCGATAGCGCTAAGGAAACACCTTCTGTCTTGCTGATTACTCTGCCTTTTCAGTTTCCTTATCGAATCTGTGTTTAAAATTTAATTGTTCAGCCAGCAGATAAGCGATCTTTCTAACATCATCAATCGTTAAAGGAAAACCTTTCGCTTGCATGACTTTAATCTGGTTTGCAAGCTGCTTTTTATTTTCTTCGCCAAAAAAGGAAGTTGGTTCCATAGGTCCTTTTTTTTCATTATTGTTTTTGAAACACCTTTCTAATGTTGTTTTTGGAATTTGATATGCTTTAGCAGCGGCGTGAACACATTTCACATTTCATCATTTTACAAAACGTTAATTGCGACTTTTAATAACTCTTCGTTCCAATTTCCATGGGTAACTAATGATTTCCTTTTGGCATTTATTTGACATCTGAAATTAACACAAACATGTTTATCTTAGTTCAAAAATTATGAAAACATCGCCAGTAATACTGTGGCCATCACACCCTGACCGAATGTGGCAATCTTTCTCAATTTTCCAGGAGAGATCACACCATCCACGTGACAAAATATATGAACCTTTGTGGTTATTTTGAGGTTATGTTCAAGCCCAACTTATAAGCCATTCTGAAATTACTTAAAAGGACATCAGTTTTCAAAAACTACGTAAAGACAAGTTGTAACATGAACTCATTAATTAATTTTCACACTAGGCAAAAAAAACAGTTTTACATCCTTTGGTATTTTTAATTTTAACTTCCTTAACTTTATGAAAATGCAATCGATTTATTTTCTTAATCGAATATGCCAGTAGGAAAATATTATAGAGTTCATCGAAAACAAAATGTTCTGATGAGCGTATAATATTCGAAGGGCCAACAGGTGAAAATAAATATGAAGAAAGAGTTGAATAATTCAAGTGGTGATAGAAATAATATTAATTAGGGTACAAGGAATTGAAAAAGCATTAAATAAAACATTTTTTATAGAATATGAAAATTGGAAAATATTGAAGTGACTCACCAAAAATAAAACGTTCTTATGAGAGCCTATTATTCCATTTGGAATATACGTCCATTATTATATAATTATCTTTAAGATGTATCTTCATTTCAAACCCAGATTCCATCACGACACTTAAAAGTTAACATTGAAAGCTTTTTTAGATGATTTTCTTAAAGTGCAACAACTTAAAAACCTTTTTTTTGTTTGCTAGTTTTGAAGATAGTATAGATAACTTAAATTCAGCTGTACCATTTGAAAATTATGTTACATAATAAGGAAATTTGTAGTCGAAAAATCAGTTACCAGTTTTAAATTTGTAAGTGTTAAATAATGATGTATGTGTGATGATATAGCCTGTATTATATGCCAAATATTGTTGAACGTCTAACGTCTAGATTGAATCATCTTCTGATGATGCTAACATGATTCGAGAGAAATGCGCATCAAGAAGTTAAATAAAGTAATTTGATGTTTAGTGGTACATCACTTCAACTTTAGTGTTTCACACTGAAGGTTCCAGTAGAAGAATGGAATGAAACCATACACTTATAATTACAATAGATTGTGAATAATACAAAAGAATATTTAAAAAAATACAATTAAATAGAGAGTGTCCAAATAGGTACTTGTGGTCCTTGGGTGTCCAAATAGGGATTTTCTTTTTAAATAAAACCAACAATTTTAGAAAAATGTTTTAAAAATATTATTCTCCAAGTATCCTCTCGCCTATTTCTACATATGGCCATTCTAAAATGCGTAAAATTGCTAATAACGATTTGGCAATTGCGATTCAATTTCACCAATAAATTGGCGCATATTTTGCTTCAGGTCATGAATAGTTTGCGGATTAGGAAAATAGACATTGTCGTTGAGGAAACCTCACAGGAAAAAGTTGATGGAGGTTAGATCGCATGATCTTGCAGGCCACTGAATTATCTATTTTGAGAAACGGCGCGGTTAGGAAGACGTGCTCGTAATAAATTCAAAGTTTCTCTCACCGAATGACACGTGGCGCCATTTTGTTGAAATAACATACTGTTAAGGTGCATATTATCTAATTGGAGTCATGGAAAGTTTCTTAACATAGTGCGGTATCGTCATTTTCATGAAAAAATTACCCTATAACCCCTCCAGCACACAAAACACTACACTGTTACTCGACGAGGACGTAAAAGTTCTTCTAGAATCACTCGAGGATTTTCTCTTTCCCAAATTCTACAATTTTACTTGTTCACATAAGCTGTGTATTCCTCGTCGGAAAACATAATTATTACAAAATTCTGCATTATTTCTAACTTCGTCAAATATAAAATTAGCTAATTCACGACGATGCCCGTAGTCTGGGGGCTTTAACACTTGAGTTGGTTGAATTTATACGCGTGAAAGGCCAATTCTTTGTTCATAATTCGATACATAGACCTTTTTATTACGTTCCATTGTTGAGACTGATTGATGACGAACTGAGGTTCTGGAATTTTCGCCAACACGTTCACTAACCCTAGTGACATTTTCATTGGGTCGAGTACTACCTGGATGCTCTGGCACCTTTAAATCAACAATCGATCCAGAAAACTCACATTTTCGAATTGGATTCCGAACTGCAATGTCTCTTGGGACATGATTACGCTTAAAATGTATACAACGTTTACAAATTGTTTTCACTAATAATTAAATTACCCGGTCTGTAGATGACAAATGCTAGATATAAAATTTCTAGGATAAGTCATTGAAAAACGGTGCTAAATGCAACTCCCAAAGTACCTATTGGGACACCTTATATAATAACATTAGTGAATTGAACAACTATTAACTTTAAAATAAGAAAATTTTACCTTATATACCATATTTACTTCAGCTCTCAGTCTCTCTATAAGCCTCAGCCTCTTATATTGCAGAAAGATTTTAAGTAACGATATTTTTGATAATATATTATTTTTTTTTATTCTTTTAAATATATGATAACTATATTTTGGTTTCGACTTTAATTTTAATTTAATTTAATTTTAAGGAGTTAGGCCGAGTAAACCGCCGTGGTTTTCAACCGCGTTATTTTGTGAATCAAGAAAACTAATACAAGCGGCCGCACTTGCTGTTTTTTCCCGCGACTGATTTTAAAACCATGAAATATGGCTCGCTGGTAAAAATCGCGCCACAGTTTGTAAACAATAGAACTCAGTCAGCAATTTATGTTGACGTCTTCTTTTTCTATTTCTTGGTATTAGAGCAACAATCCATACTGCTCTCTTGAAATCCATCTTCAAACTGTGAAAATCGCGGGCAGGTTAGCGGTTTTTAATCGCAGTGTGTGCGTCTCGAGCGATTTCGCGGTCATAGCGGTTAAAAAACCGCTTGCGGGAAAAAACCGTATTGCGGCCTCGGCCTTAAAAAGAGATAAGTAATAAAAAAAATAGCGTCATTCAATTTGATACAGCATATACATTTTTTGTAATTTTATTATATGTTTTTAACTATAGTTAAGCCAACGAAATTGTAATATACAGGGTGCGGCCATCAATCCCTCATTTTTGAAAAAGCTGTGAAAAAAATGTTTTTTTATAATTTTGTCCTTGCTTCTTCTACAAAGAAGCAAGTTCACTTTTTAAAAATATAATCAGTTAGGTGGTATCCATCGCAGTTGATGCATACTTGCAAGCACCTCCTGAAATTCTCCATCACGTCAAGCTACATTTGTTGAGGAATGCTCTCAATTTCTTACCGGGTTGTTGTTTTGAGTTGCTGACGTTATGAGGTCGGTGTTCGTGGGTACACTTTATTCTTGAGGTTACTCCACAAAAAATACTGACAAACTGTAAGGTCCAGTGATTGAGAAGGTCAAGGAATGTCTCCATTCCGGGAGATCACGAGAGTGACTTGTTGGAATAACGTTTCATCGTTATTTCAATTGACCTTGGCCGAAAGAAGAGGTTTTTGATGGAGTTGATGAGGGTTGTCGCAACTCTAGTATCTGAAATTTTGCCTGTTTACATAACTGGACAGGCCGTAATGCGCCTTATCACTCATCCAAATGTTGTGGACGATATCCGAATTTCCTCAGCCGTTTCCAAGAACCTTTCACAAAAAAGCCGTCGGGCAACAACATCGTTTTCATTTATGGCCTGAGCCACTTGGATTTTATAGGGGTGATGGTGAAGATCAAACCTTAAAATCCGTCGAATTGTTCTGTCTGAAATTTCGAGCACAATGCTTTGTTTACGTGCCTATCTGCGAGGGCTTCTTAATGCAGCTGCTCTCACATGATCAATATTCGCGGGAGTACGCACTCTTCCCGCACTACTAACTCTCCTGTGTGGTTTCTCCAGTATTCTTAAAGTTTTCAACCCATAACCTAATCGAATTAATTGAGGGAATTGCGCGATTATGATGAGTGGCTATATATGAACCGGTTTGATAAAATGCCTCCACGGAGAACTGGCGATGTTGTTTCGACCTCAAATGCTTTGAGCTAGGGAACACAATGGTGGTATTATTTCGTGACCGGGCTTATAGTTTAATTTAAGCTTTAAACCACGGTCATCAACTATCGATGAAACCCTGGTCAGCAGCTATCTCAAAGACTACCAATCTTAGATTTGTGCAGAATCTTTAGTTTTTAGAAAGGTTATCGACCAGGTGTGACCAACGTAGAAGACCTCTCAAATGTATTCGGCCTTACTCAGCCTCGAACTGGCATAACTTAGGAGCGATTCGTTGTTGGATTTTTCTTTTTGATATTGAAATACACTACACAAGTAGTTCTATCCTTAGTGGTTACATCCAAGCACCAGCTAAAATAAGCGTCGGCATCAATTCTCGTCCTGACGAATATTCAAAAAAGACTTTATAAGCAGGAATTACCAATAAATATACAAAACGCGGCTTGGAAAACAATAATTTTGCTGGAAAGCTCACAACAGAACCTTAATTGCATCTTAGCACTGAAGAAATAATGGAAAAAATTAAACTTAGGAAGCAGTTAAGTTTAATTTAAATAGTTAAATTTACTTAGAACAGTAGAGAATAAGAGAATACGTAATAATGCAATTAAATAATTGAAAAATTAAGGCTAGAACATGAAAGCCAAGGAATGAAGAGCTACTTAGAATGACATTTTTATAGAATAGACTGTGGGTAGAGTCTCCCTATTCTTGACGACACTACATATGTCGGTACCCTGACGCATATGAACACCATGAGACGAAACATGTGCCCTCCAATGAACGGGATGGGTGGGGCTCGCCCTTAGTTAAGCAACTAACAAAAATGTTCATTTAGGCGGAGACTCTTGTGTGTTTCACATGAAATTTTGGAACCAAACGGTTTGGGTGTATAACACCCGGCTAGTGTTGTTTCATTGGACGCAGTCCAAAGAAATCTAACACAGCCTTCTGGCTTCTATTTGTTTACAAGCTTAAAACAATCCTGGTTGGTATTCATTTTAAGCCGAATAAAAAAGACATGTCAACCGTAAGGACATTATCCTAAGCTTTCGGAAACCCATTTCAGAAAACAAGTTGAATTATTTGAGAGGCGGGCAACAGAAACCTAGAAATTATGGACGACTTTGTTGAAAAATAAAAGTAAGTATAGGATAGTAAAAAATAAAAGAAACTCTTTAATCAGCTATAACATATATCTACACTTAAAAATTATTTATAAATTTAATAACACTAAAATGTGGATCATTATCCGCTAATATTTCAATAGTATTATGTCAATACTGCTTGTTAAAAAAAACTTAAAATTGCAATTAATTAGGGAGCTGAATTCAGAGGCAATTTATTATTCAGCGATGATACTTGTATTAATCAATAAGTGGTCAATAGCTTTGGAACGTTCTGCTGGATTGCAATAGGTTTTATGTTTATTATTTTAGTTCGACTAACAGAAGGTTGTGAATTTGCCTAGGACTAGTCTCATTTCAGAAGTGTAATCTATGACATTTAAAAAAATAGAGTCATATATAATAAACCAACGCACTAAAATTGTTGAAATATTTTATGAAAATGGGCGTTCAGAGAAAAATTATTTTAGATAATTTCATGATTACCGTTTTTTATTTACCGTTTGCACAATCGTCCATCTTAAAACACTATCAATCGAATTTTTGAAAATATTCAAGAAACTGGTTCGGTGGAAGATAAAAGAAGAGTAATATGTAGCCATGGTGGTCGTTTACAAGGGCATATTGATTTGGTACGTGAAAATGTTGTTGACATTTCCATTAGTCGACGTTCACATCAATTTATACTTAGTGAATATACAACATAACGTATTCTACGAAAGGATTTAGCTCTGAAGGTATATAAGGTTGAAATAATACAGGAACTAAAGTCAATGAATCGTTTAAAACGTCGCGCATTTGTCAATTGGATCAAAGAACAAAAAGATGATTATTATTTTAGAAATTGGTGGCTGGTCAATAAACAAAATTGCTGCATTTAGGCTGAGAAATATCCACGATTGATTTATGAAAAACCTTTACATGCTAAACGACTCACTGTTTGGTGTACATTATGGTCAGAAGGTGTAACTGAGTCGTATTTTTTCAGAATGCTGCTGGTGAAGCTGTAACTGTGAATAGTGTTCGATTTCGTGAGATGATAACTGGGTTTTTGCGGACTAAATTGAATAATATTGATTTGGAGGATATGTGGTTCCAACAGGACGCGGCTACACCTCACTCTGCTGATTGCTACTGCTAAACAATTGATTTATTGAGAGAAAAAAATTCTGGACGAGTTATTGCAAGAAGCGGAGATGTTAATTGGCCATCAAGACCAAATGATTCCATACTGTTGGACTATTTTCTTTGGGGTTACGTGAAAAAACGGCTCTCTAAGAACAATCCACAGTCAATTCCTGAACTAAAGGATGATATTATTTGAGTCATTGGTAAAATAGAGCCACAGTTATGCCAAAATCTCTTCAATAATTTTGACAAAAGAATGGACATCTTTGGAGCTGCAATAGGTGGTCATTTGGCAGATATTATCTTTCATGTTTAAATGCTATACACTATGCTTCAGTTATCAATAAAACGTTTTTTAAATTCAATGCAAATTTTGTGGTTTATTGTAAAAATTAAAAAAGTCGGTTGGTTTAAAAGTAAAGTTTTGGGGTTAGAGGCGCATCAGCAACTGAGAAGGCTATTTAGCGACTGGACCTACAGCTTAACGTGGATTCCGAACCACGGTCATCAGCTACCGAAAAACCCGGTCAGCACCCCCCTCGGGCTATCAACCCTTGGTTTTGTGCTTAACCGAAAGTATCTCGAGAAGCCTACCGACTGGCGAGTGACCAACGTAGAAAACCTCTCAGAAGGCATCCGGCCTTACCCATCCTCGAACTGGCGTGACTGAGGAGTGATTCCTTGTCAGATTTTACACTCTTACCTAGAAACATTCACATCAATTTATAAGACCCTATATATATATATATATATATATATATATATATATATATATATATATATATATATATATATATATATATATATATATATATATATATATATATATATATATATATATATATATATATATATATATAAATATATTTAGCCGAACTAAAATAAAGAAATAAACATGAGACCTATTATAAAACCTATATTGCAATCTAGTACACCGTTCCAAAGCTATTGATCACTTATTGATTAATACAAGTGTCATCACTGAATAATAAATTGCCTTTGAATTATTAATAAACCTATTTAGCTCTCTTAAGCTCCCTAATTAATTGCAATTTTAATTTTTTTTAAGGAGAAGCAGTTTGACCTAATACTATTGAAATATTAATGGATAATGATCCATATTTTACTCTTAATAAATTTATTCAAAAATTTAAAAAATCGGTCAATTTGAAAGACCCGTTATATATATATATATATATATATATATATATATATATATATATATATATATATATATATATATATATATATATATATATATATATCTCAGGCGATGATTTAATCTAATTCTAAAACTATGCTAACATGGTTAGCGAAACGTGCGTCGAGAAGTTCAAAAAAAGTGATTTGGTGTTTGGTGGTAAATGTCTTCAAGTGTCACACAATAATGCAATTTGTAATGTAATTATAATGTAATTAAATGCAATTTTAAGATTTTTTTAAAGAGAAACAGTATGGACCTAATACTATGAAGTATTAACGGATAATAATCCACATTTGACTGTTATTAAATTTATAATAATTAAATATTTTATATTTATAAAAAATTAAATATAAATAATTAAAAATAATTAAATATAATTAAATATACCGTGTAGATATATGTTATAGCTGATTAAAAAGTTTCTTTTATTTTTTACTATCCTTTAGTTCAAGTAAAATTTTTCAACAAAGTCACCCGCCTCTCAAATAATTCAACTAGTTTTCTGAAATGGGTTTCCGAAAGGTTAGGAAAATGCCCTTACGGTTGACATGTCTTTTTTATTCTACTTAAAACGAATGCCAACCAGGATTGTTTTAAGATTGTAAACAAATAGAAGCCAGAAGGAGCCTAATTTGGTGTATTTTCTTGATGAAAAATAATTTTTTGTTTCTACCAACTGTACATTTTTTCACGGAATGTTTAACCCAGCTTATCAAAAAAACTCACAGAATATCTAAAACATAATACTATAATACTATAACTTTAGTGTACTTTCACCAGTTGTTATCCATGTTTTGAATGATGTTAAGATTCAGGAGGTAGTGATGAATTCATATTTCATCCTTAGTTACAAAAAGATGCGTAATCCAATTTATCCTTACAAAAATGATCCAAATATTAAGGATATATTTGCATTTAAAGGCATTTTTGTTTCTTTAAAAGTAAATGCAGCAACTATTTTTCACAAGGCACTTTCATTCGTATACTGGAGAACAAGAATAGTGCAACACCTAGTATATATAGTAAATGGATATATTTATTTGCTTGTTTACTTTTATGTTTCTGTATGGGATTTTTGACAAAAGTTAACAAAGTATGCCGTTAACAAAATAGTTTTTTTTTAATCAAACATAGTTTATTCTAACGATCAATTTTTCTATTGGAACCTATTTTGATTCTCCTGACCATGTCAACGTGGTTAAGAAAACGTGCGTCGAGATATCGGAAGAAGCGTTTTGATGTTTAGCGATACATCTCTTTGAATTTTATAATCGAATCATATCCTAATGGTTCTGTAAAGTACTAAAATACCACTCCACCTTGTTTAATAAAATAGCAAGACAATTAGATACTGCTGCTTCAACAGTTATAAGGACATATATAAAATTATTTGAAGGTCAGAGTAATGCAATTGATAATATTTCAGAAAATATCGATTGGGGCTTGTTGCGCTATTCACAAAAGCATGTAATCTCATAAGTAATATCGAAAAAGCAGTAACAAGTTTTTGAGCAATAGGTATTTTGCCATTAAATTCCTGTAAATTTTAAACATTTTTCCTAACTTCGGTTATACAACCTGAAACTTCACTTGTCAATGTGTCAAATTACAGACACATGAAGATTTATTAAATCTCCCAATGCCACTTTTAGATGTTGTCTTTGTATAAAATTTGTTATAAAATACGATAAGACAAAATACGATAAGTAATTATTAAACCATTATAACCATTAGCCATTAGTAAGAAAATGAGAAATATAAATTATTAAAAAACCGAAACAAAAACTATGAAAGGCTTGAAAAATATTGAACATAACAGCAGAATAAAAAAGGGCGATCTATATAGTTAGAAAAAGAAAAGACGAAGTATAAAGTAAGACAAAAATGCATGTAAAGCGAAAAATAAAGAAACGTAAAGTTTTGGAGTTTGGAGGAGAGGAGTTATCAGCAACTGAGAAGGCTATTTAGCGAATGACCCTACAGCTTAACGTGGGTTCGGAATTACAGTAATCGGCTACCGAAAAGCACCGCCAACGGGCTACTTACTCTTGGTTTTGTGCTTAATCAAAAGTCTCTCGAGAAGCCTACCGATTGGCGAGTGACCAACGTAGAAACGTGACCAACGTAGAAACGTGACCAACGTAGTTAAATAAATAAATAAATAAATACACACTTTATTTAGCATATACAGCTAATAGTAACAAAACAAAATCAATATACAAAAAAACTAAAACTAAGAAAAATTCTAAAAAATCTTAACAAAAGAAAATACAATCAAAAGGCAATAACCAACATTGTTCAAATGATAAAACACTCTATTGCTTCAAATAATAATTTAACAGTCTATTAAATACATGCACATTAGGAGCGCTCCCTATGTGGGCGGGCAAAGCATTGAAGAGACAAACACCTTCCCAAAACAATATCTTCTGGAGAGCAGTAGTTCTCACAATTGGTACATCATAATTGTTCTTAGAACGGACATCGTAAGAATGCATATTTACTCTTTGTACCAAAAAAGTATTCAAATAATCGGGCAACAAATTATGTTTTATTTTATATATCAATCGAATGTTAGCCCCTTCAATGGCCCGCGCAACTGAAAACCAATCCAATGACCGCAACATTACCTCTATCGGTGTATACCTATTACAGTTCAATAGTACACGCATAGCCTTGTTCTGTTGTATTTGAAGTCTACCAATACTCTCCTTATTACATGATATCAGCACAGACATACAATAGGTAAAATGGGGTAAAACTATAGTATTATATACAAGCCTCTTGGACCATGGTGATACATGTGACGATATACGACTAAAGAACCCTATTTTTTTCCCAATCTTTCTACATAGATAACTGACATGATTACAAAATGTTAGCTGAGGATCCAACAGTACTCCTAAGTATTTAATTTCAATTACAATTTCAATATCACAATTATTTATATTTATTTTTAACCCTAACTCATTAAGTCTTTTGCAGTTTGTTTTAGACCCTATCACCATGCACCTTGTTTTCGGTTCGTTTAGTTTAAATTGTTTAAGTTTAAGTTCTGAAACGTAGTTTCAGAAGCCATCCGGCCTTACCCAGCCTTGAACTGGCGTGAGTATGGGGTGATAGCCCATGGGCCCAGCCTTGTCAGATTTTACATTTTTATCTAGAAACATTCACAAGCTTTTAGAAAAAGTACATACCTAGTACGTGAATCGAACCCGCTCCACGCTGCAAACTGACGATCGTCAAGCTACTGTCTTAGATACCGGAGCTAACGTGGTTCCTTAATTATAAAAACTATTTAGAATGAAAAACTAACTAGAGAAATGTAATGAAAATCCCTCCCATTATTTTGAATGCCGTTCATATAAAATACACCAGTTGCGGAAACACAACCAAATTTCTATGTGACTTTTGTACTAGTTAACTTTAACGAGCAACTTGTTCGTGATTATCTCAAACAGTGTTCGGGATTAGCTCACACCTACCGGATAATTGTGGACATTAAAGATTATGTTCTTTTTTCATCAGTTTTTTTTCAGTTTCATCAAAGATGATTATGAAAGGAATAAACAATTTTATACTTTGTTATTTATCACTTATATTTTTAAATTTGGGTGACTATAGTTTTGCAAAACGATTTTACATTCTCAAACACTACTTTGAAGCTAAGGTTTACAGCTCTTAAACCGTTAAAC
This sequence comes from Cosmopolites sordidus, assembly GCA_031761425.1. Taxonomy (NCBI): domain Eukaryota; kingdom Metazoa; phylum Arthropoda; class Insecta; order Coleoptera; family Curculionidae; genus Cosmopolites; species Cosmopolites sordidus. The sequence goes on from JARFXV010000305.1 coordinate 316,656, forward strand.
AGCTATAAAACCTTAGTTTTAAAGTAGTGTTTGAGAATGTAAAATCGTTTTACGAAACTGGAGTCACGCAAATATAAAAATAAAAGTGATAGATAACAAAGTATAAAATTGTTTTATTCCTTTAAAAAAAATTAACTATCACAAAGTAACGGACAAATCAATCTATGATTATGAAAGTTTATGACTGATTGTGATTTATGGTAAAAGTTTATGACTGAAGAATAAATTAATAAACAATAAACGTATTTACTTTATTAATACATGTTTCGGTATGATTTTTGTAACATTCATGAGAATGCTCTTTTTGCGTTTCATTTAGTTAATTTTTAAAATACCTTTTCGCAGAAATGGTACGTCCCATTTTCAAATACCTTCTTCTTCTTTATATCATAAGATCATTGAAATTATTTGTACCTGACGTTAGAGTACAAAGTTAAGGATTACTTTGAAGTACTTTTAATTACTTTTTTAAGGATTGGCCTTACAGAACTTCTTTAACATAAAATATCCTCCCTTGTTAACGCAAAAAAAGTACTTCATTCGCTTCTTCATATTATGCTGGAACTAATGAAAAACTTCCTTCCAAAGCCATGGGCAAAGAAGGTAATGGCTTCAAGTATATAAAAGAAATATTTCCTCAATTAAGTGATGCAAAACTAAAAGAAGGCATATTTATTGGAGCTCAAATAAGGAAGCATCGAAGTGATTTCCGTTGTCAAGGAAAATGAAATTCAAAGGGATTGGCAGCTTGGAACTGTTTTGTAAGTGTAGTGAAAGGATTTCTGAATAATAAGAATCATGAAAACTATAATAACCTCACAGATGAACTCTTGAAAGCCTATGAAATAATAAAGTGTCGCATGTCCTTAAAAATACATTTGGATTTTTTCCGGAAAATTTTGGTGCAGTAAGCAACGAATAAGGAGAGAGGTTTCACCAAGACATCACACAAGACATCAGGACGATGGAAGCAAAATTCCATGGACGCTGGAACCCATCTATGTTGGGCATCTGGTTGGTTTTTGAAAAGAGATGATGCTGCAGAACACAAAAGGAAAAAGTGAAAGTTTTTGTCGCTATATGATATCTTATGTTATATATTGTTTATTCATATAAGCCTCAGTAATGTCTTTGCATAGATTTAACACGTTTTACATGTTTATATTAAATAAATATTAGATTGTAAAAATATGTCGTTTCCTTTTTTTCCCACCACCGACCGCCTGTAACAAAAAAACCGTACGCATTACAGTAATTAGCTTATCATTTTCGGATTTAGATCTATAAAATACTTCATATACACTTATTTTCATCAATGTTACCTAAAAAAAGTTTAAATTTGTTGACCTGTATAATTAGGATTTGTGATTGACCCGCTCTTCCCTACGCAAATAAGCATTTTCTCAGTTCTAACTCTTTCCGTATCATTTTTTGCAATGTTTAAAAATTTGTTTGTTAACAAGTTGTCAACATTTTTATTTTACAATACTATTTCCACAAAGATTTTCATATTATAACCATTTAAAAGTTCGATTTTTTTAGGTTGAGTAATTAGCTAAGTGTGCCTAATAATGAGATCTGTTTGAAGCTTCAGTGAAAAAAATACAGTTCACGTTGTTGATATAATTGATATCACAAAACTATGAAATTGATATTGAAATTTTCAGAGAGCATTTTAATGTAAAATTCCGACAATGCAGAACCGATACCCATAATAGTTACGCTATATTAACATTGCTCAGGCACAATGGCCACGAACGTATTCCAAAAATGCGTTCGGTATATCATTACGAACCTAACCCATATCCTGCATTTAAACTCATATATCAGTTGTTGAACTGACAACAATTAATCCTTAATTACTAATTAAAAATTGATGTTGGAACGCCCTTTAAGTTCAAGGATTTGACACGAAATTATGGGTATCTATTCAATGTTCCGTGTCTGTTCTAAAATTAATGATTCAGATAATTGATTCTGCGTAAAAGTTAGTGGATTAGCCCGTTAAATTATATAAATCTGATGTTGTGTTCAGCTCGTGATGGAATGGGATAATAATAAAATGATTTTTTTGTAGAGTCACGTATACATTTTTCGATTAATTAAGTGTGTAAATAATTTGATTGTTAATATTATGTCTCAGTATGAATACGAGATGAATATCATTATGTAATTCAAAAATTTCTAATATTAGAGGTTTATAATATACTGCGAACCTAAAAACGTGCAATAGTCCGTATATATATATATATATATATATATATATATATATATATATATATATATATATATATATATATATATATATATATATATATTATATCATCATCATCGTCAGCATGGGAGCAACTTTTGCTGTCGGGAGCTCTCCTCTACCAATCGGGTACAATGTACTTAATGATGTCATCAGTCCATCGTGGCTTCGATCTTTTCCGTGGACATTTGCTATCAAGTAGTATCTACTCTAAGATTGCCTTGGTCCACCTGTCATCTTATCGCCTCGCTATATGACCTACCCACCTTCATTTCAATTCCCTTACTTTTCTAATGATGTCACATAACCTTGTTTCTTCTCCGATTCGTATGCACGGCTTTCGGTCTTGTCTTGTAATGCCAAGCATACATTTCTATTTTCCTCTGTACCACCCGAAGTTTTTGAACTGGCTGCGACATGAGTGTCCAGGTTTCATTCCTGTATGTCGTAACAAACACAGAGCACTGATCCAAGAATTTTCTTTTCAGACAAAGTGGTAGTTTATTTTTAATCCCTATGTTAAGCCTACCAAATGCCTGGCTTAACATGCAACTTTCTTCTGAAATGTCCTCCCAATATATATATATATATATATATATATATATATATATATATATATATATATATATATATATATATATGTAATGATCTACAACTTCCAAATCTCTGAGCAAAATTTGTCCTGAGCAAATTTATTGCACTTAACCTGACACCTCTTCCAGTATATTTTCAAGCCAAATGGCTCACCAGCCATTTGCAGCTCTTATATGTGTCTTTGCCGCTCCTCGGGGCCTTGAGAAAGTAAAACAATATCATCCGCGAATCCAAGATGGCTTAGGTATACACCATTGCTCTTTATTGAATTATGTTCTCAATCCAGATTACGGGACACCTCTTCAAAGCAGGCTGAGAAAAGAAGAAGCGATATTGCATCACCTTGCCGAACACTCCGCTCTGCATTAATTTCAACCTCAAGATCATCAAGGTAAACTGTCGCTGTAGCTTCAGCATATATCGATCCTAGTAGGTTTACGTAGGCTCTGTCTACACCGTGTTTAAGCGATGCATCCACTATGGCCTACTTTGAGCTTGAATCAAATGCTTTTTCATAATCGATAAATGCCAAGCATAGTGGCCTAATGTATTCGTTGTGCTTTTCTAGAACACCATTTTGTAACAATGGAGAACATTAATAAGCTATAATGAAAAGCTGAAGGTAATTTTGTTTGTGTTTTGTGTGTCAATTTGTGTAATATTTAGGTTACAGCACTGCTATGAAGAGTGCGTTGTGTCCTGCGCGATGTCCTGCGTTGTGGCTTCCCAAGGAAGTTGTGTGGCTTCACTTTTGAAGGAGACAATGTACGTACGTATTTAAACACCTGATATAAACAAATAAATATTAACTAACGGCAATCGCAACAAGGAAATAATAATGGCATTATTTCAACCAGACAACCTATTGTTTACCAAACCATATATTTTATTTTTGCTCATTTTGCTGCCTAACAAACTCGAACTATTAGTGAAAGTAATTGGAGATATGATTTTAGAACCAGCATGGTTACCTACACATATATGTATATATCAACTCTTAGCATAGACGGGCTAAAATACTTTTCTACGTTCAGGGAAACAACATACGCCTATTTCGTATTCATAGAATTAATTTAATATTTTTCTTTCAGGTCTTTTCACGCAGTTGGTTTTTAATAGCGCAACATTACATGAATATGAATTGATTCATTTTTGATAATGAACGAAATAAATAAAGGCGAATGATCGTTTTTCTCTCGCTTTCAGAACGAACCCGTACATCAAACAGAAAAATGCGTAAAAGCGAGTTTGCTAATGGGAAGCTACGAGAGTGATATGAAAAGATTTAAATCAACGAAATTTATTTTATTCTCGTTCTATTACACGGTCATTCGTTTTATTTAGATGGGGAAAAAGTTTAATATTTTTTTGATAGGATGTATTACTGTGATCAAAGAGTAAAGTTACTTTAATTTTAAAAATTCGCCGGTTTTTGTATCGATACAATCATTAAAAATGTTAAGAAAAGATTACGGTCATGAAGTTATGTTAAACAAATGTTTACAAGTGGTACAAGGACTTTAATGATCTTAGAGAAGCAGTTGAAAATGAACCTCGGTCAGGTAGACCTTCCGGTTCAAGCACTGAAGAAAACATTACCAAAATCAATGATATGGTACTGAGTAATCGCTCATTAAGTATTGGAGACATTGTAGATATTATTGGAATATCATTTGGATAATTTTAATTGATTTTGAAAAATAATTTAGGCTTGTTTCGTGCTTCTTGTCGTCTTGATCCGAAAATACTGATTTTTTTTTAAAAAGATCATCATATTGTATAATAGTTGATGAGAAGATGCTTTGATTGGACGATGATCCTGGTGAGACATTGATCTATGCTTATAACCCAGAAACAGCTCAACAATCAAACGAATATTGTGCTAATTGACCTTACGCTGAAAAAAAAAAGACGTCTGAGGCGATCAAAAATCAAAGTGATATAACTGTTTTCTTCAGTCACCGAGTTATTGTCCACAAAGAGTTCCTTCGAACTGGTCAGACAATTAGTAAAATATCCAGATTTGTGGCAAAACAATTAATAGTTTTTGCTTCACGGTAATATCTACCTAATTCTTAATTTTTCACTAAAAATCGAACATGTGCTATTTCACTAGCACCATATTCACCAAATATGCTACTGTGTGATTTTTTCTGTTCCCTCGCAAGCCACTTCATGGATGCCGTTTTTAGTTAAAAAAGCCATTCAATGCAGTTCGCTGGACGTTTTGATGGAAAAAGCAGAAGTCGAGTATAAAAACTGTTTCGAAGACTGGAAAACACGTTAGAATAACTGTTTTCCCTGTAAGAGGGGATTACTTTGAAGGAGAATTTGTGTTTTATTTAAAAAGTCATCGTTGTTTGTAATCATAGTAGAATGTGGATCTGCAAACTTTTTGTTATGAGTCATAATGTATGCGATGAGTTCCAAAATAATAATTATGGCGAAATATTCCTGTAGCTACGAAAATAATTTGTGTCGTTTTGGTGGAAAAAGTCTGCGAACAGCTGTATCAAAGGTTTCGAAATTCAGAATGAAAAAAACAAATATTACATCATTGCATCATGAAAAATCGGCCATGTAGATGTAGAACAACGTTCGTGTAAAGACATTGATGAATCTATATTGATGAATGATATGTTCAGCAACTTATGAATAACTCCTTTGTATCATACGAACGCATCAACTGCTTCTTCTGGTGTCGAAAATCGTTGACTACGTAGTTTATTCTTCACGGACGGGAACAAAATTAAATCATTGGGTGTCAAATCAGGACTGTACAGTTAATGATCCATGAATTCGATGTTTTGACCGGCCAAATATTGAGTTGTTTGGTCCGATGTGTGAGAGTTCATTCATTACAGTGGCACTGTAGCCATATGTCCACTTATCCCAAAAAAACAGGCGATCATTTGCTTCGAAGTGATTCTTGCGCGAACAACTTTTGCTGGGTTTAGCTCATTTTGAAAGACGCATACTGTCGATTGCTATTTATTTTCAGCCTCACAGGCATAGATCTAAGATTTGTCGCCTTTGTAGATGTTATACACGGCTTTTGACGAACAACGATTCTATTTTTTGAGCATTTCTTTGCATCAATTGACACGTGTCTTGTTTTGAGGGATTGTCAAGCTATGCGGAACCCAACGGACACAAATATTTTTCACGGCTAAATGTTCATGTAAAATCTTGTATATGCTTGTCTACTAATGCCTTAATCTCACGGTATGTCACATGAAGATCTTGCTTTATCAGTTCGCGCAAAGTATCTATGTTTTCTCTCATAACAACCGAGTTTGAACGACCTTCTTTATATTCATCTGCGAGCGAACAACGGCCACTATTTAATTCACTAAACCAGTGATATACAGTAGTTTTAGATAGTACTTCATCGCCAAAAGTCGAAATGATTTGATCGATACACTGTTGTTAAGATAATTCACGTAGAAAGTCGTAGTAAATCATCGCACGAAAATTCTCACGAGATAATTGCATTTTTGACTGATATGAAATTATCAAACGTATGACAAAAGCATTTTGAGTACGTACACAGTCTATAATATCAAATATAATATATATATATATATATATATATATATATATATATATATATATATATATATATATATATATATATATATATATATATATATATATGTCAGATGGCGCCACGCAACACCATTGTTATCAATTCCGGATACATAAATAGTAACTCTAGTACTTGTCGAATTTCTTCACGAAATCCAGGAAGACGGTACCGGTGTGCTTCTTTGGCTGACGTCTGATGTATTTCCTTCATCATCCTGGTTGCCCGATTAATAAATGAATGACCCCGCATGGAATCTGAACTATTTTTTTAGAAGTATTCTCTATTACTGAAGTCATTAAGTTATTAGCAACATAGATACATGGTCTGTAATCTGAAGAGTACTTGCTACAACCCTTTTTGGGAACGACGACTTTGTCGACTTGCTTTCATGAGGTTAAAAAGTGTAGCAATTTGAAGATCGAGTTCATAATGTTTGTTGTCTCGTGACCTGTTTACTCAAAAGTTGCTGTCATATCTTCTTGATGTCTCTGTAATCGTTAATAGTGTAGAACAATGATCTTTCCTTAAAAGGGAAAGGCTACCTTTAAAAGGGAGTTGATGAGTTGATCTGCTGTGATCTAAAAGAGCGCTAAAACCTTCCTAAAGAACCACGACTGTAAGGAAACGCTTCCAAGGCATTGGAAACTGTTGGGATCTGAAGATGGGGTTTATAATCTTTACAATATCTACGATCTACTTACTCAGGAGTTTTTGATGTTATCTGGATGTAGCTTTGTTATCTCAATTATAAATAAATATAAATTCTTTTATTGAAATATTCGGAGTGAAACACTAAACTCAAAGGGATTTACCACTAAACACCAAATTACTTTATTTAACTCATCCCACGCGTTTTGCTTACCATGTTGGCATCATCAGAAGATAAATCTGTGAGATAGAATCATCTACTGATGATATCAACCCTCTTAACGAAACGAGCGTGTTTAGTGATGAATCTCTTCGAGTTTATGTGTGTAGTTATGTCATAACAGTGAAGAATAATTACAATCAGCAGTACAAAATATAACATAGTAATTTCAAAAATAGCTGAGTGTGAGTTAGGTGGACACCAAGTGTGGCCTCTAATAACATACTAATGATAAGTATTACAACGAATATCTTTTAAAATTATCCCGGTATAAGTAAACGATCGTTATCCTCTCTCTTTCTAAACGAAGCCGTGTATCTAATCAGAAAAGTGCGTAATAGTGAGTTGACCGCGGCGAACGTATACGAACAGGCATGGTATATTAAACACGGTATTAATTTGAAGTATACATAAATACCGTCTGAAACTCAGCGTACCGTAAAAATAACTCTTTTTTGTTTATAATGGCTTGCCACCCGCATTTCCCTCAATATAATGCTACGAGAAGAGATGCCTTTTGTTATAGCCAGACAAGAACCAAATTGTTTCCGGCCCTGGCTAGATTACGAATCTTACTTTTTTATGAATTTCCAGCGAAATACGGAAATGGATCATTTAAATTTATGCCTTCGGGGTGAGTTTAGGCATTTCCTTTAAGCTTTTCAATCTTGTCGGGACGACGGGCAAATCAGGTTTATATTTTTTTATGATTTTTGCGAGAGAAAAATGGTTATGACTTTTGCAACATCTAGCTTTTTTATTCAGTCAAATAAGGAAACAAATATATAAAATATTAGTAATCATGTTGAGTGCTATACAGAGTAAGTAAAATTATTTTAAGTGGTTATCAATATTGACATGAATATATAATATAAGTCCCTGACTGAACTAAATGATACGAAAGGATTACATTATTATATACAGTTTTAGTTTATTTGTTATTGAAAAATAAACTTATAATTTCTAAACATTACTCTTAATGTTTTGGGTATAACTGGATACACATAGAGAGAGAAAGAGAGATATTAGAATTCATCAAGTTTGCCTCCTATATATATATATATATATATATATATATATATATATATATATATATATATATATATATATATATATATATATATATATATATATATATATATAAGGCTTTTAGGTTGCTTGTTAGGTTTTTCAGAATATTGATTGCGTGAATATGTGTTGGTAGTATATGTTTACATATCGGAGATATTTTACAAAGTAAATAAGCAATATATATATATATATATATATATATATATATATATATATATATATATATATATATAGAAGGCAAAAATAAGAGTAATATTTAGAAATTATAAGTTTATTTTTTAACAACAAATAAACTATAACTATAATAGTTTATATGAATATACAACAAATGAAGTAATAGACTGACATATCAAATAAATATAAACAAAAAAATAACATAAACTAAATTTAAAAGCATTAAACCTAAACGTAAACATAATACCGTAAACTTTAAATTTAAAATAAAAAAATACATAACTTTTAATAAATAAGTTTGGTCACCAAAATAAAATTGTTTAGAAACAGCACGCACCAAAAAAAAAGTATAAAAAAGACAAACTAGTCAAAATTAACTTATTAGTTAGTATTTTGTTGGATAGTCTTTATTTTTCAAAACTGCGACACATCGTCTAAGCATGGAATCTAAGTCGTCTAAGCATGGAAAGATTACGGCAAACTTCAACCGGAATGGAATACGAGATTCCTTGAACAGTCTCCCATAATATTTTTATATTTGATGTTTTCCTTAAAGTTATACGCGTCTTCAAAATTTTCTATAGGATTCATGTCCGTTAACTGAGAAGGCCAAGGTAAACAAACAATATTGTGGGTATCCAACAAAGTTTTCACACTTTCGATGGTGTGTTTAAGATCATTGTCGTGCTGGAAGTTCCACCCTAATTGCATTTTTTCGACATAAGGCAACATAATGTTCGATAAGATGTTTAAGTTCATTTCTTTGCTCATGTTTTGTTTTATCCAATCAATTAGACCACATCCGGCATATGAAAATCATCCCTAAATTTTAATATTGCCACCACCATGTTTGACGCAACCAATAGTATTGTTTGGATTGAAATGTTAATTCACTCAACGTCCAACATGTACTCTTCCATCATTACCAAATAAATTAATTTTAGTTTCGTTGGAAAAAAGAACATTGTGCAAACTCCGGTTTAAAAACATCTGTTTCAAGTGTTTTTTATTCAAATATGGAACTTTCGTTGCAAGTCTGTCATTATAGCCAAATTGTTGTCTCCTAATACTTCTCATACTGATTGGTAACTGTAATCCCCATTTGGCAACCGTCTAAGTTAACAAATGATTTTTACACAGTTCGCGAATTAAACGTGCATCTTAGCGACTAGAAGTTTTTCGTTGCCTCGGGACTTTGGTTTTTACTCCATATTTTTTTCTTTTAATACTTTTGAAACAACGCAGGTAGATATTTTCAAAGTTTGACAAATAAATTTATCAGATTTTTTCTGTTCTAGCAAATGAAAAATTAGCCGACATTCTTCGTCAATGCAATGTTTAGTACGACCCATTGTTTTTAAAATATTTGTATAAACAGACATACTAAGTATATAAGTATAAACTAACAACGTCAAACAATAAAAACCAATTTATGGTAAAATGTGAACTAAAGTTATCAATATACTTATCAGTGGCGGCTCGTGGGTTTTTAAAGTGGGATAGAAAAAAATAGTGCTGCAGAAAATTTTTTTTTGCTTTCCCCTTTCTCCTTTTTACTTTTCGTGCTATTAAAACCCTATGCAGGAGGTGAACCAGGAAAACATTAAAAAATTTTATTGTTACTACTTACAAGAACATTGGAGGATGGGTTGTTGCTTGTTGCGCAGATAAAGGAATGAATAAGTAGGTACTTACTTACTTAAGTACTGCAAATAAACTAAGGAACTGCAAATCAATAGAGAGAAAATTTAAAAAAGTTTATGAGAAGTTTGAAACGTTCAAAAAAATATCAAAGTTTTATGACAAAAAAGGGTTATTTTACACATTTTTGTCGGTGAATAGCATCTCGCTGTTTGCTAGTTTTTAACGGGAAATTCCATTCGCCTGTTTTTGTTCAAAATCAATTTTTCAATAACTTTTTCATTAAAGTTCGGAATTAGTTCGACTATAGTACTCTCGATATTTAACATACCTAAAGCATTTAGTCTATCTTCTCCCATTGAATTTCTAAAATGTTTTAATCAAGTTCAAAGTCGATAAGCACCTATCGGCTTCGGATGTGGTCATCGGTATAGTCACTAGTATTCTCAATGCCTTAGTGATTTCTTTAAAAGCTGTATCCAGTCCCAAATTTATAATAAAATTTAATGTCTTTAAACAGCCTTTAATATCTTCATTTTGACAAATCTCGGGCCTTGAATAAAAAATATCCAATTCGGTCTTTAAATCTTCTTTTTCTGTCGTCGAAAAACTTTCGCAAAATTTTTCTGTCATTAATTGGAAGTGTTTTTTGATATTCTGGATAAATATCAAATAAGAAAAGTCTTGCCCATGAAAGATGGTTCAGATGAGATGAGATGGAGATGAGAAATTTTCATCATTTAATTTTCGTTTTTTCTTAAAATGCACACTATCCTGATCAAAAGTAGGTGTTTCAGCAGATGGTAAATTATTTCTGATCTCCCTAATTTGTTGTTCAAAATATTTTATTGCGCAGATATTTTATTGCGCCCAGCGGCTTTCAAGGTAGTTTCTGCATTATATTTTTTTGTTTCCCCTTGTTGTTTGTTTTTTAAATCTAAAAATCGTCACTATTGTATGGAATTGAGAAGTTCAACGTGTTTGTGATCATCTGGGTATTCGTTTGTTACAAATTTGTCGTAATGCAACGCATAAAAAATGGAAATCGCATTTATGTAAACAAAAAATTTTTTAAAACTTGGTGTGCTTGAAACAGCTTGCTCCAACAATTTATTAAGCTGATGAGCATAGCAATATAGAAAGTGTGCATTTTCATACACATTTTTTACATTTACATTCACACTTCCCAAATGACCACGCATAACAGCAGCTCCTCCATAGGTTTGAGCTATTAATTTATCTGGGAAAGTTTTAAAAATAGGTTGTTGGAAAATACATTCCAAAAGCTGCTCAGCATCTTGTCCAGTTGGATTTGAAAACGATCAAAACTGTTCAAAAATGCAACCATTTAACTCGTATCGGAACACTAAAACCATTATTGTAGTAAAAGATGATTTTTCAATTTCTTTCACAATATATTGACGGCAAATTTCTAACATAAACTGCAGTAATTCGTTTTAAATGCTTTTGGATGTCCCTTTAAACACTTTCGAGTCATACATATGTTTTTCTATAATGGAATCAATTTTTGTACTGTACTTTATTAATCCTAAAAACACGTTCTTATTTAACGAATCTGTTTTTTGTCGTCCCCTTGAAGATGAAGGTTATGTTGACTACAAAATTTCAAAAGATCAATCATCGAAATCTTTTGGTTTTTTTTACATTTTCATTAGGCTTGCTTATTGTTTTCGCATATATAGAACTTAATAATGAACCAATGGTTACTTTACTCAACAACTGGAAGCATACTAGGTTGCTTTTATGTTTACATGATTTCTCGTGCTTTTTAATATTGTCTAACAAATGTTTTAGATCCTTCACTCCTTCGCGAGTCCATTACTGCTCACTGCCAAACAATAAATACATGAAACAAAACAGAGAAGTAGTGTCTTCAAAACCACAGCCAAAAAATACTATCGTATAGTTTACTATCAAATTTTCATGTAAAACTTGTCCTACTTTTATATTCTTTTTGAACTTGACTCAAATTCAACATCGGTGTGAGACGATTGTTAGTTTTTAATTCAACTTTCTCCTTCAAACTTAAATTTGTCATTATTAACGGTTTTAAATCAGACACACATTTAAAAAGTACTACTCGGTGTGAATAGACGTAGCAAATCCCAAATCAAAACAAGTATTCGTGAGGCGAACGAAATACGCGACGCGAGACATATCAGACGCTAAGTAGCCGTCAAATCAGCGTTTAAAACTAATTACCCATACGATCGGTCGCAGAGAATTTACGTCCATATTGCATATTTTAAAAGTAATTAAACCCCGAACTCTGTCAACCAACAAAACATGTAACGCCAACGACAAGATAAGATGACATGATGTACGGTCGCTCGGAGGTAAATGTCTGACCAACGATGTTAAAATTGTGGCGAAAGGATGGAATTTTTATCCGCATTATTTGATGTGATGAGTCGGCAGACGTTCTTCTTCATTTGGAAATTTTAATTTTTAATAATATCTTAAAATGAGTTAAAGGAAACTGAACAGAAATAAAATATGGTGTTTTGCTCTGAAAAATTGTTTACTGTGATAAATGCTGGAGAGGTGGCGCCACAACGCCCTTCCCCACGAGCCGCCACTGATACTTATACTCAATATACAGCACTTATTTTTTTGGCTGCATTATTTTTTAAATGACATTCTCGAATTTATTTTATCTTGCGATTATTTTTGGGTTACTGGCCAAGGAATCTTATTGGTCCCTTATCTGAAAATGATATAATTTGAGAAAAAGCTGTCTATCGGCATGTATCGGTACCCTACCGGAGGATAAGTGGTCGTTCTATATTGTTAAAACATGTGCCATCATTAACAAGAGGAGCCTAATAGTAGTTACATTTTCATTGGCATCTGTAGAAAAGTAAGGACCAATAATGGCAAAAGGTAATATTGAACACCACATTGTGACCTTTGTACTTTGAAGATTTTTTATCACAAAATTCGAAAGATAAGAACCCCTACATCAGACATAAATAAATTGTGAATAAGGTTTCCATTTTCGCCTAAAAGAACTCATAATTGGTGATAAAAATATATGTAGTTGATAATGTTAAACTCTCAATGCATAGAATATTAATCGCTATCTGGCTTTTCAAGTCCTATTTCTAGTTCTAGTTCCTAGCTGAAATGTTCAGTAAATCAGAACGATGTGAATTATATCGAACAGAGGCTCTGACTGTTTTTATGTTTGCAAGCGTATGTACAGTTCCTTTCGCTACCTGAAGGCTTTTTTTAGTGCAGAACTAGTTACTTGAAAATTTTTGACTCATGTTTTGATAGCATGATTGCCGGTACCGGATTATTATGGTCAATGTTGAATTGACGACGAAATAACGGATGAGCTCTTCCAATAAAATCATTATATTTGTAATATATGTTAAGGTCGAGTGCCCGTTGGGAAACGTTTGAACCCGCGCTTAAGTTGGTCACTTTACCCCTACATGCGTGAGTAATTTTATATTGAAAATCGCCTTCAATTGGCATATGTTCACATGCATGAGTGAATATCGATTTTAACATCTTTTTAACTTGACCCCTTGACCTTTGACTTGACCGATCGCTATGTTTTATTTTTTAAGAATTTCGTTTTTATTTGTAATGAATTTCATTGTATTTTTCTGTTTTCTAGTCATTTATTATCTATCTAATGTATTTCTATTTCTGCGGTTGTTCTAATTTAATATCGTATATTTTTAAATCATATTTGCGATATTTTTTTCCAATTATCATTATCTTCCTTTTTCATATTTTTTTTATATTCCTTATTATATTCATATTCACTGTTTTTAATTCGTTTAGAAATATTTTTACTTTTCATTGAACGCCTTTCTATTTCTGCAACTACGACTATATCGCCGTCATAACACATATTTGCTATTTATATTCTATCCATTTTCCGATAACTTACGTGGAATTTCTTCATCAATTTGTTGCAGTTTTTTATTGCTTTATCTGACGTCAGGTGAAATAATTGAGGGCTAATTATACCTCCTTATAGACCAATGTTAATGATAAATGTTTATGACAGCTCGTTTTTCATATATACATCACACTTTCAGTGTATTCATACATGTATAATAGGTCTTTTATTTAATTCACAGTCCCTACGTTTTATCGATACAGAATCGGATTTTTTTTCTTTGCCATATAGTTATTTTAAAGCGCTATCTTCAATTTCAACAACGAGGTGAAATATACGAACCTACTGTGTATATAACGCGAATAATTAGTTGTAGATGCGATGTCCTTCGCAAAGTGTCATTTGAAGCGTTGCCTTATTTTCACCTTTCAACTGAAAAAAATGCTGCGAAAACTCAGAGCATGATTTGTGCGGTTTTGTAGTCCAGTTTCCAAGCTAGGAAAAATTCAAAAGAAAAGACTTTGAGTCACCTGTGACGCTTTTATGTTGTTGTCTCTTCAGATTGAATAAAATGGACTTCCGGTATAAGACCATGACTTGTGATGAAATGTGAATCCATGTACGATAATCCAAAGAGGCGAAAACAGTGGGTTAATCTTGATGAGCCATCAACCAGTACCATAAAACTAAGTATCCACGCCCAAAAGGTGTTGAAGTGTATATGGTAGGATGAGCTGGGCGTCATGCATTATAAGTTACTCCTATATAATCAAATGCTCACTGTTGACCGTTATCACTAGCAACTGATTCGCCTTAGTAATGCTCTCGAGGAAAGAAGGCCTTATACTGCCACGGGAAGAAGGGTATTTTTTTTGCTTCATTTTTCTTTCGGCAACACACAGCAAAAAAGACCCTGAAAACGATCAATCAAGTAGGGCTGGGAAATTTTTTCATAAATAATTGTCAATGGTAGTCAAAAAAAGGTCGAAAATTAAGTAGACGATCTAATAAACTATTTATACATCCTATTAAATCATCCTTAATATATTTCTTTCTTTTTTACACCTTATTTTTAATTTATGCAAGGCTTATTTCACACCAACAAAATAAAGTATTTTTTTGCATTTGCTTGTGTAGAAAATGTTGTCTTTTCGAAATTCACTTTGTGATTCTTCTAGAGTTTTCATAATTTCATTTCATAATTTTTTTTATATACTTATATGTTTTGCTGTTGTAAGGTAATATTACCAAAGATTGACCGATTTTGATGAAATGAACCGAAAAATATTTTATGCAAATTAACTATAAGAGTTCAGGAGTTGTTACATCTGATAATCTCTTTACGTAAGTTTTAGCTTACAACGTATAATAATTTTTTTTAATGTAATAATAATTAACTTAAAATTATATTTAATGTTAAAGCTAAATGCTCCAAATATTGACCACTAAACGCTAATTAATGACCACTAAGTTGGTCACATCCATTCTTTTTTCAAAATCTAAAATCGCACTTTTCTTTATTAGTTGTCTCAATAATTTATTATACAGTGCCCGTTTAAAGTCCCTTGGCCCCCTTTAACTTTTGAAATTTAAAACATGAAACAACGAAAGTTGGTTTGCATAAATTAAAGCATAAAAAGTGATACTGATATAATTGTCAAAGAGGGTGCTGTGCGCCATTTCGATGATTATTTTTACCTCATTTCAAAGCTGTTTCAAATATTGATTCAAATGTTGTTTTTATTTTGACATCTGTCTGATTTTTGAAAAAATCAATTAAATTTATTAATATTAGCATGTCATCAAGCTTTTTAAACAGGGCCTCGCTGTAAATTATAAATCTTAGTTTTTCTTTGATAGTAGTCGTACAAAAACTTACTAGTTTTATATATTCGAATTTATTCTGTATTTACATTTAGAAATTTTCTTTAGTTTTGCCACGTTCGAGTAAAATGGTACGTACCTTAGAAGAAAAAGCTAATGCAGTTGTAAATTTTGGCGAGGAGACTGGAAGAAATCTACATGCAGCTGAAAAAATCTTCAATGAGAGATATGCCCATCGCCTTGTGTCAACAGTATACTTGCGACAGCTAATGCAGCAGTTTCAGGCACTGAACTGGTCGCCCAGGAATTTCAGATAACCAACATATAGATATTGTTGCTGAAACAAAAATCGTAAATCCTACACAATTTACATCTCAAACTGCAGTTGTCTGTGGGGTATCTGCAAAAACTGTGTAAAGGGTTTTAAAAAAACAAAAATTTCACCCCTACAAATTACAAATGACTCAACAGGTCACTGAAGATCGTAGACTTACATTTTGTGAAGTGATATCTAGAAGAATAGCCTAACAATCTGAATATACAACAGCAATTTGTTTTAAAGATGAATCTTCCTTTTATCTGAATGTCAATGTGATCAGAATGTAAGCTGCTGGAGTGACTCGAATACTCGTTTCTTTTGTGAGAACCATACCCAATTTCCGAGAAAAGTCAACGTGTGGAGAGGGATCTTGGGAAATCACATAGTTGGACCTATTGCAGCTTGCTGTTGAACCGCTAATTTCAGAGATTTTAAAGAAAAATCCTTATACATTTCGAGATCTGGAAGAGACTTTTCAACAGGATGGTGCTCCTTCACATTATTATGGTGCAATAAGAGTTTATCTGAATGGGTAGTATCCAATAGATGGATTGGCTGACATGGGACAATAAAATGGCCTGCTCGATCTCCAGATCTAACACCCTTAGATTTCTTATTATGGGAGTATTTAAAATCTAAGGTATACGTTACGCAACTCGATAACATAGAGGTTTTGAAGCGGAGAATTACGGAATAATGTAAGTTAATTTCTACGGAAACATTTGAATGGGTAAGAGAAAAGTTTTATAACACACATTTTGAGCATTTATTTTATTTTAGTTTTTGCAGGACATTCTTGAAATGCATGTGGTATTTAACAAGTTTATATTTTAAACTAGTATTTTATTTCAAACTGTAAGCTTGACTGACTTTCTGTGCGATTTCTATCAGAAAAAAACTAATATTTATATTTTACAGGGACACAATCTTTAAAAAGTTTGATGATTTGCTAATAACAAATTATTAGATTTTTTCGAAAATCAAATGACAGATGAAACAGCTTTGATGAAGCAGATTTGAAACAGCTTTGAAATGAGGTATTACTAGCGCACGGTTACCATTTAAAAATAGTTATTAAAATGGCGGCACAACGCCATCTTTGACAATTATATCACTGCCTTTTAACTGAAGCATTTTTTTACGCTTTAATTTATATATACCAACTTTCGTTATTTTATGTTTTACAGTTGAGAAGTTAGGGGCTTTAAACGGGCACTGTATATGATAAAATGTAGAAAATTATATCTCGTCACAAATAATAAAAAAATAGTTTTTAGTGCATTTATTATCTTTAAATTTTTATTTAAGTATTCTGATTAGCACTATCAGAATGAGAAATTATAATTTCGTACCGTTTTTTTGAAAAAGTAGTCTTTTTCGCATCTATGTTACTCTTTTGGAATCTCTATTATTGTCTCTCTTTATGCATTTGTCTTTTACATAATTCTTCTTCTTTTCTTTTGCACTTTTATAATTTTTCTTCTTCTTTCTGCGTCTTTAATATAAGTTCTTTCTTCTTTTCTCTCTCAATTATTGTTTTTCCTTTTTAAATTTTTTTAGCATCACGTTCAGATTGTCGTTGTAGTTTTAATTAATTTTCTTTGATTTCAAGCTTAATATTCCTATCTCCATTTCTTTATATATGAGTGATGTAATGGCATAAATTAATTCTGTCTTATCTTTTTTTTTGTTTTAACTTTATCAATTTTTGGATAGCGTAAATGTTTTTCTCAAATTTTACTAACATTGACTTCTGAATATTTTACTGATATATTGTTCTTTTGTATGCTATCATTTTTTAGACTATTCATTGTCATATTTATATTTTCTCCATTGTCATTAGGTACACTGTCTACTAAGATATTGTTATTGTTAGAGCTAATATTTAATTCCATATTTCCTTGTTATTATTTAAAACATCATCGGAGTTAATTTGATTACAGAGTTATTAATATTTATAACATCTTTATTGTCAATAATATTGAAAAATCATGCATAAAAATCTAATTATTTTTGTGCATAACTTTAATTTAAATATGATGCTATAAATTAAGAACAGTTTATTTGTAGCGGCACATTGTTTTTTTCGCGACCCCAATTATTGACCGGTGTTTTATTTTAATTATTAATACGAATTTAATAAATAAAATATCGAAAATTAATCTTGGATATTTCATTGTTAATATTAGTGTTTACTAATTTATTACGTAGTCATCAAAACTAAATAGAATAATTAAAATTAAAATAATTAAATTGAAATTAATTAAAAAAAATATATTAAAGATACTTACCTATCACTGCGAGGTTAAGTTCCAATAACCGGTTCTCACAACTTTCGTACACATGAGCATACACTTTTTTTAACTATTAATATTGCGCACAGTTCTGCGCATGCAGTTTCACGTGTTAATTAAAAACTAATTATTATATATTCTCTATAAAATTAATTCACCCGTTTTTTAATATTTAAGTTTTTAAGACAACTGGTCGATAAATGGAGCTCAGTCAATATTTGGTGCTGCTACCCTACTTCCTAATTTTTTTCTTATTTTTTCTGAGTTACTTAGTGGGGTTTATTCTCTTATTGAACTTTAGAATTATTATTTACATTTTTATTACCAATTGTTTTTTAATTTTTTAACTATTAATTTAATTGATCTTATATTTAAATATATCAGACATTTTCATAGCTTATTAAATGTGATATTTCATGAACAGAATATATTTTGTTTATTAATCTCTGTTAATATCAAATTCATGGCTGAATACACAAAGATTGACCAGTTATTTTAATAAGATTTATCTCTGAAGATCAAACCAGTCACTATAGCGACAACTGACACAAATCATATACATAGCATACATATTAACTGAACTATTTTAGGGTGAAGCAATCATAGTTTCCAGTTCCCAACAGTAGCAAACGCAGAATAAAAAAAACTAGAAACCAACCATTCGTGAAAAAAAAACACCATTATCTTTCCTGTGCGGCAGTTAACATATCCTTAAGTAAGTCTAATTTTGCATAATGCCCCACCCAGAGGTCCAGTAGCCATAAGGGCCCAGAGCCCTTTCCTTTTATCCGAGATATAATAACTATAACGCATGAATTTGACGCAGTTGGGGGCCGATATAGTAAACTGGGGCCCTATAAAATCCTCTTATAAATGCATTAGAGTATGGCAGCAGCTTTGTGAGAGAGTTTTTAAAAATACTATTTACTTAATACTTGCTGAAACATCTGGTGGCGTTTGTTCTACTTTTTTCTCTCTGTTCGTTCTTTCTCGTTCTGTTATTTTGTATGTACGCGGTTATTCCATTGATTCAGCTTACTGGGCAAATAGAAATTAGATTGGCGTTTTAATAGTTCGATTTAGTCGGTTGGAAGTCGTTCTTATGTCACGGATCAGTTCATAAGCAACAGCACACATGGCATATTTTAATAGTATGGTATATCAGTTATATAATCAGTGCAAAAATTATATGATGAAGCTAAGATATTAAAATTTCCTGTAGATTTTAGCGCTGTTTTCCACTACTGTGCACACACGGAATTTTTGAATGATATAATCAGCTAAATAATATGACAGTATTTATTGTTGTGATCTATAAGTTTGTGGGTTTTATAATTAAAATTTCTATCATAAATCTTACAAGATCTAAAAAAGATTTATTTTTTTTTGTAAATATATACTACTTGATTGCAAAACATTTTAGCCCATTGATTAAATATAATAGGTGTTTCGGTTAGTATCAGCTAATATTTTTTCTCTTTTTCATCTTTCTGTCAAATAATGGATTCCGGGGGAAAAAAACTTTTGGGTTTTTGAGGCCAACCATTCATCAAGCCAAATTTTTACTTCTTCGTAAAAATGTAAGTGCTTTTCTGAATGTTCGTGCTACATCGATTGAAATAAGTGGTAGTCCGAAGAGGCTAAGTACGGTGAATACGACGGGTGGGGTAAGATGTCCCATTTAATGTTTTTCAAATAGTTTTTTACACATTTTGCAACATGGGGCTGAGCATTGTTATGTTAAAAAATGACTTTATCGTATTTTTGGGCATATTCTGGTTGTTTTCCTTCAATGCTCAGTTCAATTTTTTCAATTGTTGTCGGTATCGATCCCTTACTATCCCACTAAATACACAGCAAAGCCTTCTTTTAATATATAGGGTGTCCCAAAAAAATATATACACACTAGTAACTGGTGCTTAATTTGATACAGAAAGTTTCGGGGAGATTCGGGAAGCTTTTGAGAGTGAGAACTTTTATTTTCAACAGGATGGTGCACCTCCATGAGGTTGGGTTGAATACCCCGCATGTTTACCTGACCTTACGCCGTTCGACTTATTTTATGGGGATCCATTAAAGACAAGGTTTATAAGACAAAATCGGCAATAGTCAATGAATTAAAAGCAACGATTGAAAGAGAATGCGGATAAATACCAATGGAAATGATTCTATATGTTTGCGATTCCATTGCTTCTCGTTACCAGCTATGCCTCGACCACGACGATAGGCAGTTTGCTCTTGTGGCAATTGGCTATTCCTTTAACTTTTTTTTGAAACCCTAAAGTGAACTGTGTAAAAATAAATACTGATTTTTGAACCAGTGAAAGTGTCTATACATTTTTTGGGACACCCTGTATATTACGCACTGGTTGTGGTGTTGAAGGCCGGTCTGAGTCTCCCCATAATTTTTTGCGCTTTTGGTTGTCAAAATAAATACACTTTTCATCACCAGTTACAACTCGATACAGAAAACCCTTTCTTTTCTGCTTAGCAAGCAAAATTTCGCAAGTGGTTTTTCGCCTTTCAATGCATCTTTCCTTCTATTCATATGGAACCCATTTTTCTTCTTTCTGGATCTTTCGTAATGCGTAGACCTTCGGAAATGGTAGACTGGGCAACATTCAAAGCTTCTGCCCATTATTTCAATACATGAGTTGAGTCTTCATCCAATAATGCTTGTAAATATGTATCTTCAAACCTTTACGGCTGTTTTGACGCTCCTTGTCTTTTATATCAAAATCACCAATTTTAAATCATTTAAACCATCGATCACAAACTTTTTGGGTTAAACTATGTTCACCGTAAGCTTCAACCACTAAGCGATAACTTTCAGCAGCCGTTTTCTTCAAGTGAGAGGAGGTTATTAAACTTCCTCGCAAGACGCATTTTTCTGGTACATAATTCGACATTCAAAGCTATGAAAAACTATGTTCTTTTCGCAATGACAATTAATACCGAACTGACTTTTGATGACGACAATTCGACATATTCAAAGCGATGAAAAACTATGTTTTTTTGCTCAATGACAATGAATAATGAACTGATTTTTGATGGCCTATTTTTACCTTTTAAGGCGCCATAGACCTCGTTAGTCTATACCAATTAATGTATTAGTAACGCCATCTCTTAGCAAAATCGACACTATTAACTGAAATACCTAGATATACGGATGAGGATAGATGGACCAGGGTAATCCTGGAGTGGATATTCTCGAGTAGAGTTGTTGAAAACACTATGGAGTGATGACATCATTAAGTATATTGAATCCGAAGGGCAGAGGAAAGTTCAGAGCCTTGAGAGTTGGAAGCATGCTGAAGAGGCCTTCATCCTGCAAATACAACACGTGATTGATCAGGGGTATTCGTATTATATATTTTATAATACCATGGACGTCAAGATGTCTAAATAATTCATGAGTTTAGCACATGTAGGATATCTCTCTTAACGGAATCCTAAAGCATGGGGATCAATTAATCTGAGATGAGATATCTTAAAAGCGAATCGATTTGATTCGATTAATGTCCAGACGAATTAATTAGTTCATAACTCATCAAGGTAGATCACTACATTATTAATTGCTAATATGCTAGTCCAATTATTTGAATTGATAATGTTTTAATTTTTTTTAATGATAAATCATTTTTCCAGTCATGCACTCATGTATCAGTTTACGACTTTTGGTTCGAGTTGAAATTGATAAAATATACATACATACTCTAATTATACTGCCAATGGGAAGGCAACTGTTCTTTTTAATTTGTACATTATAGCTGTTTAATACTCAAATCAGGCAGGCAAGTCTATACATTTTTATAAAAAGACTAAAAGGACATAACGTGTATGAACAAACTATATGACGTTTATTTATACGTATTTTATATCAATATAGGACATGCAATGATATCTATTGGGTAGATGCAAATGCTCGTCACATTTTTTTTTTTTAGAAAAATAGAAGAAAAATTATATTTATTAAAAATATCATTTAATCAACATAGTATTTAGCGTTCTGATCAATGACATTTCTCCATCTAACTGGTAGCTGCATTTTAATATCATGTTTATAGAAGTTCCCAGGTTCTCTGCTAAAGAACTGATGCAGTTGACTTTTCTAGTTCTCCAATGAAGTAAAAGCTGTTTTGAAGCGATCTAAATAAATGGTAGTTTTTTTTTTAAATTTAAGTCACGTCAATGCTCAAAGGCGTTATTTAGTGACTTACCAACACCAACAAACACATACAAATACGCACACAAACATCCATGCCCGCACCAGGATTTGAACCCGGGACCATTGGATTGCCAGGCGGGCGACTAACCCACCAGACCACCGCGATCGGCAATAAATGGTAGTTGTCAAGCCAAAGGTCAAGAGCGTAAAATGGGAATGAACCAAAATATCCCATTCAAGTTGTAAAAGTTTGTACCGGATTACAAAAGACACGTGTTGTCTGGCATTACCGCGATAAAACGCAATGATCTTCCTGTTGGCTAATTCACGTCGCTTCTGGTCGATTGCACGCTTTAATTTACTCAGCTGTGAACAGTATTTCTCTGAATTAATGACCTGATTGCAGGTCATTAGCCATACCCATCATTAGCCATACATTTTCCCACTTGTCTAATAATTAGTGTAATAGTGTAATAGTAATAGTGAGTAAGCCGCATGCGAAAGTATTTTCCAACTAAACACCTCAATCGTTTCCTTGACCAGTTTTACTGTGTTTGATGGTGCATTATCTTGAAGCAAAATCACTTATGTTGCTGTATTTGATATTCTGGGCATTTTTCATGCAAAGCTTGATTCAAATCGATAAATATTGTCGGTAGCGTTCAGTATTAATGGTTTCCAGATTTTAGCAGGTCCTAATGGATCACACCGTTCTGATCCCATTAAACACCTCTGTGTTTAATGGGATCAGAACGATTGTCAGGACAGGAGATCAGGACATGGGATCAGGACATTGTCTTCTGTCCATAGCGATTTGGCCTTGCAGTCTATGTCGATGGTTCGCCTGGAGTTACCCATGATCTTTTACGCTTAGGATTCTTAAAACATATCCACTTTTCATCGCCAGTCGCAATTTGATGGAGAAATTACTTTCTTTTGTACCTGGCGAGTAGCATTTCTCAAGTGGCTTTTCAGTTTTCCTGCTGCCTTTCATTAAGTTCATGTGAAACCTATTTTACCATTTTCTGGATCTTGTCCATGACTTTCAAACGTATACAGAAGGCTTCTTATGTCACATTTTATTGATCTGCGAGCTTATTGTTGCGTTTGAGCGTCATCCTCATCCTACAAACTTGCAATTCGCTTTCTTCGACTTTTTCGTTGGTCTTCCATGTTCTTCCTTTCTCGCGTTAAAATCGCCACTTTTGAATATTTTAAACCATTTTAAATATTATAATTTACCAAGAACATGCTCACCGTAAGCTTCAACAAGCATTTACATTATGGTAACAGAAAATCAATGCTGTCCGCAAACAGTAGTTTCCAGGTACAAAATTCAACGCTATTAGAAACTATGCTGTTGTATGAAACTTGTATTGTTGTGAGTTGAAAATCTTTGTCAGATATCAACAAAGAAAAGGGCGTCAATGGCGCAGTTTGACGATAACTACATTGACAGATAAGGCCACGTATGGGCAAATTCCGGTTTCACATTTACTGAACTGGTAAACAATTCCCTTCCTGCTAAATACCTAGCATAACCTTCTGCGGATGTAAACTGGGTTTTGGGATGGTTGAAGGAGCTTCTCGCTTAGACCATGATCTCTTACGCTTAGCATTATTATATAGAATCCATTTTTCATCATCTGTAACCCGCTTATAAAATGGATCGATTTTATCAAATTTTTCTCCATTAACTCATCCGCCACTAATTCATCGGCCTTGCTAATCATTCTTGTTGATATAGTCACCTTGACCTTATTGATTCCAAGAGCTTAGAGCGCGGCATCATTAACGGCGCCTTCACCGTACATGGTACATATCTTTTTGTGCGTCTGCGGAGCATTCATGCCTTTCCGGAAAAAAAAATTGAAAATGCTCCTTATTGTTGGCCATATTTAATGGTCAATAAAATTTAAAAGACAATTAAATAACTTAATTTTATTTCCCAAATCCGTCCATCATCAGCCTATTGCCAACTGTTGGATATAATCCTTCCTTAAGAGCTTCTACTATGTCCTGCGTCGCCTGCATTCAGTTTGTTTTGATGCGTTTTAGGTCAGGTGCGTATTTCTGTATTTGGTATTGGATCTCTGAGAGAAACTCCCAGCATTGCTCGTTCCATAGGTAGTTGTGTCACCCGTATCTTTCTAAATGTTTATTTTGTCATTGTTGAAGTCTCTGCACCATATGTCAGAACTGGAAGGACACACAGGTTGAAAATTTTTCTCCTCAAACAAACCGTCAATTCTGTCTTTAATATATATCTCAGACTTCCGAAAGCAGCCCAGACAAGTCCAATTCTTCTAGAGATTTCACCGATCTAATTGTCTCTGCTGATACTAATCTCGTGTTCCAAGTACTTAAAAGATATAGTTTCCTCTACTCTGATGCTATCGATGTAGACGCCCCCGTCAAGTACCAGGTTTGTCATAATTAGGGTTTTTGCGAAATTGATTTTGAGTCCCACTTTCTTGGAGACTTCGTTGCGATCTTTTAACATCACAATATTATTATCCAGACGATCGACTATTAAGACTAGGTCGTTGGCGAATTTCAAGTGGTTGCGGTTTCCACCGTTAATGTTCACTCCTAAGACGTTCCATCGTGTGCGTTTGTACATGTATTGAAAAGTTTTGTAATGATTGTCGATTTGTAATGATTCTGGTAAACAACTTGTATATGTGTTATAGGAGACTCATAGGTCGTTAGTTTTCGATATTCGTTATGTCTCCCCTGTTATGTAGTAATATTATCACTATTGTTTCATTCGGATGGTGTTGTTCCGTGTTGTTGAAAGACATTCATTAATTAGATAATTCTCAATACTTTGTAATAGTTTGTTTCCTCCCATTTTGATAGCTTCTGTGACTATTCCATCATCTCCCGGAGATTTGTTGGTCTTCATCTCAGATAGTGCTCGTTTTACTTCGCCCAGTGTGATATCTGGGATGTGCTCTGATCCTTGATTTAAATATCTGGTATTTTGGTTATCTAAGGTTCCTTTTGTTTGTCTTTTTTATAGCTCGGTATAAAATATTTCTACCATTTTTGGAATTTCTTCTCTGTTAGTTTTGACATTGCCCTGTTTGTCATCAGCCCACAAATGTTTATCTTCCCTTGGGAAAGTTTTCGCCTGATAAATTTTAGACTCGTATTGTTATTATTATATTATACGTATGATATTATTATACGTTCTACGAGTTTTTCCAAATACTCGCCAAAATTTATTTTGTTAAAGAACATTAAAACTTTGCACACGTGTAGTATATAGTTTATACAATTTTAATATTTTTATAATTTCTATTACCTTAAAATTATATGCGTTCTTGAAATTGATTCGTCTATAAAGTACATGTAGTTTAATATCTAGCACTGCAGTATAGAATGACCCAGTTTTATGTTTTAAACTGTTGCTTTTTTTTTAGGTTTGAAAACAATGATGATACGTTACAGAAATGGAACGCAGGCCAACTTACAATGGCCCATTACAAAAGACATTTAGTCAAGAGCCGTCCCAAATGCATAAAATCGTACATACAAAACGTACATCCTTTGTGACCAAAGGATGAAAAGGATCTATATAAACTTCTTGGTTCAAGGCTCAGAAAGCAAAAAAAAGAAAGATTGACAATTATAGGTGTTAAAATGTGTCAGCCATCCGAGACTCGAACAAATTTATACGAGGTCATAAAAATTTTTATTAGAAACCGTAATGTCCGTGAGAAAATGACGGCATATGCTACTTCAGCATTTTAACAGCCCTTGCGCCAAATTTATATTGACATATGACTCCTTACAGAGTGCTCTGCCGCGCCCGCTAAATAAAAACTTCACCCTCCCCTGTTTCCAACCAGCCCGCCGGAGTTTCGTTGAGGTTTGTATATTCAACGGTTCGGTATGTTTTATTAAAAAGTTTTGCATATTATTGTTTCCTAATCCTTGCAGCTTGTATAGTTGTTTCTGTATCCGGTTTTTCGAATTTATATTGTACATGAAAAAGGTTTATATCTATTTAGGTCTATTTCAGCATTCTGATATTAGGCAAATAAAAAAGTTCATACTATTTAGTATATTTGATATAGAATATACCCAGATATATTCAGAAATGATTTTATAAATATTACCAATACTATCGAATAATAATAATTGACCCATTTAATTTTTTTTTCAAATTTGGCGCTTTGTAAGAGCACATACCTTTAATTGACCAGGGACACAGGGACAATTGCTCGGACTAAAAAAACCCTGCAGCTCAGTAAAACAAATATGAATAATAAATAAATCTTTGAAATGTGGCACCTTACCATTGCATTGTTTTGAGAAAAAAATTATCTATAATACTAAAAATTACATTTAATCAATATAGTATGTCGATGAGCTTTCTCAATCTTTCCGGTACTTAACCCCGCACTCGTAAAAGTTCTGAGGTTGCTTGCTGAAGAACTGATCCGGGTGATTTTTTCGGTCTTCCAGGGAAGAAAAGTTTATACTACGAGAGTCGTTCAATAGGTCCTTAGGAAAAGATAAAAAAACAAATAATGAATAACAAACAATATAATGAAATTTTAATTATTCATACCATAATTTGTTTAAAAAAAGCCGTTATCTCAAAGTTTCAAGTTTTCACTTCTGTCGGTAGTCCCCATGACTGTTTACCTTTTTTTTTAATTTTTTTAACATAATCTCCTTTTAGCTCTATACACTTTTCCAAGCGTTTCTCCAACTTTTTTAAGCCGTCTAAAAAGTAAGATTTCGGAAGGTCATCAAAATAGGCATCTGTTTGGACGATGACCTATTGCCCAAATGTGAACCGTTGTTCGTCGAGTAATTTTTTTAAGTTCGGAAATTAAAAAAGTTACTGATGGTCAAACCTGGTTCAATAATTCAAATTTTAATTCCATGATTTTGGCCATTGAAACTGTACAGGTGTACACCCGTTCATTGTCTTGATGGAAGAGGATCTTTTTCTTTTTCAAATGAAGACGATTTTTCTTGATTTCTTCGCTCAACCGGTGCAATAATGACACATAATACTCTCCAGTTATTGTTTTTCGTTTTTACAAGTTATCGGTGTAGATGATTCCGCGCGCATCCCAAAAAACTGTGGCCATAACCTTGCCGGCTGATTTCACCGTTTTTACCTTCTTCGGAGCCCATTCGCCTATAAAAGCCCATTGTTTTCATTATTTCCTTGTCTCTGGAGTATAGTAGTGTACCCATGTTTTGTCCACAGTTATGTATCGACGCAAAAACTCATCAGGATTGCGACGAAAAAGAGCCAAAACAGCCTCAGGGTCGACCACACGATTACGTTTATTCTCCACTGAGTGCAATCGCATTTTTTCACAACAAATTGAAAACACTGTACTTTGCGATAAGCCTGTGGCCTCGATTACTTAAAACCATGTCGTGGATTTTGTCAATCATTTCGGGAGTAGTCACTTCCACTGGACGTCCCGGACATCAAACGTAGCCGGACATCTTTTGTGGATGTGCGGCTACGTTTAAACTCATTTACCTAAATATAAACAGTTGCAAATACAGGAGCAGATATACCATGAACTTCATCCAACTCAGCTTTGATCTCTGTCGGTGTTAAGCCTTTTAAATATAAGTGTTTAATCTCCACTCGAAATTCACTGTTTTCCATTTTGTCTAAATAAACGAAAGTTTCTTGCTTCCATCTACAATAAAAATTAAACCATGTAATGAATATATTGAGAATTAACAGCTATCTGGTGAATAATGATGCTTACTAAAAACAAACCATTTCCGATGCTACGAGCATCGATCCTCGTATCTAAGCTAGTTTGAAGCGATCTAAATAAATGGTAGTCAATAAATGGTCAAACATCCAAGTCAAATTATAAAAGTTTGTGTCGGGTAGCCAAATACACGAGTGGTCTCGTGTATTCGAGTGGTCTTATTCTGGTCAATGACTCGTTTTAATTGACATGGTTGGGAACAGTATTTATCCGAATTACTGGTCTGGTTTTCAGGTAACACCTCGTAATAAACGATTAATTTTTAGTCCTACCAAATGCATAGCATAATCTTCTTCGAACGTACAGTGGCTTTTGCGCTGGTTGAAGTAATATTTCTGCGCTTGCCAGATATGGCAATATGAAACCGAAATTTTCCCATAGATGTGTCATTTCCTTGTTGACATCTGACAAAGATTTTCAAGTCACAACAATACAAGTTTCATACAACAGCATAGTTTGTAATAGCGTTGAATTTTGTGCGTGGAAACTATGATTTGCGGACAACATTGATTTTCTGTCACCATTTGATGAAAACTGCTGCAGAATCGCATCGTTTGTCGAAGCTTACGGTGAGCATGCTCTTGGTAAATCACAGTGCTTTAAGTGGTTTAAAAAAGTTAAAAGGGATGATTTTTTGACGTAAGGAACGAAGAACGTGGAAGACCACTGAAAAAGTTTGAAGACTACGAATTGCAAGCATTGTTTGATGAGGATGACGCTTAAACGTGACAAATACTCACGGATCAATTAAATACAACACGAGAAACCATTTCTATACGTTTGAAAGCCATGGAAAAGATCCAAAAGATGGAAAAATGGGTTCCATATGAACTGAATGAAATACAGCAGGAAAACCGAAAAACCACCTGCGATATGCTTCTCGTGGTGCAATGTAGGAACAAAAAAAAGTAATTTCTCTATCGAATTGTGACTGCCGGTGAAAAGTGGATAAATTTTGAGAATCCTAAGTGTAAAAGATCATGGCTAACTCCAAGCGAACCATCGACATCGACTGCAAGACCAAATCGCTATGGACGGAATGCTACCAACTACAAATTATCAATTTGAATCAAGCTTTGCGCAAAACTACCAGAACATCAAAAAAGGCAACATAAAGTGATTTTGCTTCATGACAATGCACTATCACACATAGCAAAACTGGTCAAGGAAACGATTGAGGCGTTTAGTTGGAAAATAGTTTCGCATGCGGCTTACTCACCAAACTTGGTTCCGTCCGATTACTGCTTATTTGCATCGACATCGACATTGACCTATTCACTAATGGATTCTCAAATTTTCTCCAATCTTGCGAATGGTTTTATGCCGATCACTTTCAATCGACGCCAATATTTCGTTGCTATCAACATCGGCCGATCTACCAGAACATGGTGCATCCCTGATATTAAAAATGTTCTCACGAAACTTTCTGAACCACCGAGGCGAAGGATGAATTCAATTACTTTCCAAAGGTATCGTTATGTTGATGTTGATGACGCTTTTGCAATTTTCGATCCAAAAAATTAAAATTTAGATGATTTTATTAAGAACTTAAATAGTAAATCCCAAAACATAGTATTCACACATGAACTCAAAAACAACAATCGATTACCATTTCTGGATGTTTTAGTCAGCAGAGACAATAAAAATTCCTTAGATTTAGACATTTTTAGAAAAATCAGCACCACTTCGAGATTTCTAACGATTCGAATCATAGCTTCCAAAATAAAATGGCTGGTTTAAATTTTATGGTAAATAGATTAATTAATTTTTCCTTTAAACAAAGATAATTATAACAAAGAATTAAAGTTAATTAGGGAGGTATCCGCAATAAATAAACGCTTATAATAAGAATATTGTAGATAAATTAATTATAAAAAATAAGTTTAGATAATTATTGAAAGAATCTTCCACGTTTCAAAAGAATCAGAACAAAAATAAATTCATGGTTATACCATTTGATGTACAATTAACATGAGGACTAGACAAGGTTTTGAAAAAAGTGGACATTAAGATTGTGTACAAACCATATAATAAATTAAGAGAAGTTCTGGGTAACCCAAGGGTAAATAGATCAACATGAAAAGTGGGGGATTTACGAAATTAGTTCGAATTAGATCGAAGGTATATTGAGCAAACTAAAAGATCCAAATTAACAAGATATAAAGAACACATTACCCACATTAGATATGGAAAAAATAAAAAAAAATGTGTTACCCAATATGCAGTCGAACATGAACACAATATAGATATTAGTAATTTAAGACCAGTTAAAAGTGTAAATAACAATAGGGCTTTGGATGCGCATGAAATCATTCAAATATAAAAATGTAAGAAAACCACGAACCGGGATAAAGGACCTATTCCGTTCAGTTAACTCTTTTAATTAGTAATGTAACGCTCAGTAAATTTCACGGTTCATAATTTTTACATGCTTTATTAGGTACGGTTATCATATCAATAGAACATAGTTTAGTTTTAAAATTAGATTAAATCATCTCCTGATGATGCTAACGTGGTTAGCGAAACGCGCATCAAGAAGTTTAAAAAAGTGATTTGGTGTTTAGTGGTAAATGTCTTCAAGTTTAGTGTTTCACAAAGAAGGTTCCAATCGTGACCGGCGTCCTCACAAGACGCTGCACATATTTTCTTTACATCTCCGAAAAATTCTTGCATTTTCGGAAATATAAAACATAATATTTCGAACATGCTTATTATGCTCAGCCTTTTTAATGCTTGACAAAATTAAAGAAATATAACCAAATAACATAGTTAATAATTTAAAAAAAATTAGTTTTGTGATGATTAGTTTAGTGAATCGAATGAAAGGTTTAATTCAGTGAAATCATTGCAATTTGGTATGTGGTGGAAAACTCGTTCTAAAGTTTTTATTGAACACCAAAGGTTCCAATCGTCAATTTATCAAAAGGTACAATTTATTGAGTTTCTTAATTTCCACCATTACGAGTTTTTTCGTAACATAACATAAATAGTTTTTGTAACATTCTTTATAATTTTGTAAAAACAAAACTTATTTTCAATTAGTTATATGCACTCTTTACAATAGCTAACATTAGACTTAAACTATTAATTATTGCAGGACGGAGAAATTAATTATTAACAATATTGATTGTACCTGCATTGAGATGATAGGCAATATCACTGCAAAAATGGGGTATGCCTGGTAGTTTAAATGTTTCGTTATTCTACCAACATAAACTTTATTATTTTTCCCTGTAAATAAACTTTAAAATCCAACCTTCTGAAAAAATTTGAACATTTTCGTGCTACGAATGTTTAACATTTTAAATGTCTCAACTTAATTTTAAGTGTCTAACTACAATGCATCAAACCAATGCATTAGAATAGAATATCAAAAGTAAGGGTTGTCCATTATTCCTTTATACCTTCTAATTGATTCCTAATCAACACAACCTCATGTAATCTGGATTCTAAGTAGAACATGGGGACTTCACGTCGATGCTTAAGGTGTTCAGCTATTAAGAGGTTACACAAAATAGAGTGAATATGAATAAATCTATTTGATATTGACTAAATAGTTATATTTTATTAGTCAAATTTTTGATTGACTATTTAATTTTTTTTTGGGTGATTCTGGCACATGAGGGCACATCTGGCACATCTGGCACATCTGGCACATGCTGTCAGATCCACAAATATCACGAATTTTGTTCTCGGCATTTTTCTTGTATCTGACGTAGGGAGAATATCATATGTACTATTCCACGATCTGCTCTAAATCCATACTTACTCTCCGTCAGTAGTGATTCAACAATCTCAGTCAGTCTAGCTAGTTTAACTTTAGCTATCTTCCTGCAACAGACAGCAATGACAAACCACGATAGTTGTTGCAATCATCTCTATCTCATTTTTTAAGAATAGGTATAATGCCAGCATCTCTAAAGTTCCATGGCATTTTCTGCTTTCTTCAGCAGGCAAGTTATGTCGTGGAGTATGTTTACAGTGATATTGCCACCAGCATTGTATATCTACACTGTTATTAAATCCATGTCTGCAACTTTGCCATTTTTTAGCTTTCTGATTACGATGCGGATTTCCACAAGGTAAGTTAGTATTATTTTGAATTACCAATCTCGTCCATGATGGGCTTCTTCATACTCTGATCTTCGTGGAATGAGCTCCAATACTCTTTCATCAGCCGTTCCGTTAACATTCAGCAAGATTTCGAAACGCTTCTTCTATCTGCCTCTTTTACCCTCTATGGTACTGATTGTATCTCTACCCACCATCCTACCGGTGCAATGTTGTTTATATGAGCTCGAAAAATACCTCTATCTATCTGCACATTCCTGTATTTATATTGCCTTTGACAACTACCGATTTTTGAGGTCTCAGATTAAATGCTTCAAAAAGCTGTATTTGTATGCTTATCTTGTTTGTCTAAGCGTGTAGTTTTGTATTCAATCAGAATATGTCGTTTTTCAGTAAGTAGTTTTAGTTCTAGTAGTGAGTCAGTAGTAGTAAAAAATATCTATAATAGTAAAGCAAATAATTTAAATGGCTCCCAATATTTCATGATGACATTGAAAACATTAAAAATACTCCACAACTACGGGGGTCATGGGTTCTCAGATAAAAAGAAAACATTTAACGAGAAAAAAGGATTTCGACAAGATTTCCAATATGCAGCCCATTTCCATGCAAATTTCAATTACAAATAGACTATTTTGAACAAAAATATAATGAAAAAAAGAACTTTATTATTTTCGGTATACAATTCATCTTCCTATTAGTTTAACTGAAAGAATGTTAAAAAATATAAGTTCGCAAAAACTCTTGTGATATCTGAAAGCTTAATACATCAACCTGACGCCCTTCATTTTCAACTCTCTGCAACACTACGACATTTTTCTCAGCTTGCATTTTATACTTTTATCTTGATAAATCTTCCAAAAAAATAGTTTGAAAAAATGTCATCATGGATTAGGTCAGATTCAAATAAATCAATGAATAAGAAAAACAAGTGGAAGAATATACCCAGCTATACAATATAACTCAATTAAAATAATTTAGAAGCATATGCTTATTAACTAATAAAAGTGATTTTGTCATTGTGTAATATGTAGACGATCTGCGAAATATATTGGAAGAGGGTTGTCATCCAATGCAAAAAGAATGCTTTGCAAATATTTTTAGATACATTTCTATATTTTTTATCAGTATTTCATTATAATCCATATGTATCGTCAATACAGAAACTTTAATGGATGATATCGGCTTCAAATCCACAATTAATAAGCAATTTCATAATCATTTTAGAAAAGGATATGCAGATCATCTTTTAACTACCGGTTGAAATAATTTTTACTATATTTAAAATTCCTTTTAACAACAATTTCTTTTTAGATGATATCGACTACAGATCTCAATAATCTTGACAATAATGACCTGAGGGTACCGTTTCATAACTATTAATTACATTAATAATATAGCATAAATGTTATAACCTCAAGATGTCACTCATAGTTAACCCCATAGAGATAAATGATTCTTTATTACGAATTTTTCATTTCTAATGGAAGACCCTATATTTTTGCACACCTTTAATATATAAATTACCTTTATGTCTTAAATTATTGGCTTTCCGACTTTGCATTTTATCATAACATATATAAATTACATTACAGTTCCTCTTAAGTATGTTTAATAAACCATCAAGGAAATTTAAACAAGGAAAAATGTTTAACACCTGAAGTAAACTACTGCAAATAGAGGTTTCGCATGTACTTCAGCAACAGGAAACGTTAATATACTCTGCGGGAGTGACTGGGGAAGATCTATGACACGCAGGGCTGACCAAGCAATTTCGTTAATGGCGAAGCATCATCAGATATTCAGTGTTGGCAACGCAGGAAATATTGTGGTGTTAAATAAGTCTACGTTAATTATGTAACTGTTTTAAAAGTATTAGATTTTTAAGTAAAATTACATAAAATCGAGAAAATGAACAATGGCTTTTTTAATTAAGACCTAGTTTAATCGATGCCAATTTCACTACTTATTGTTTTACTAGGTCGACTTTGAAGGCGATACAATAAATTTGGATAAATAATAAACATTTTGTGTTTTATTGACCAATTCCAGGTACTTTTTTGACAGAATGTATATCAAGCGGATGCCGTGTCAAAGGACAGGTTATACCAGTTCTGGCAGAAATACGAAAAATAAACATGTCACCGTGTTGTGATAAAAGGTAGCTGACAATTTTTTAAACAACAAATCAATGAACCTTTTTTTTTACTAAATTAACAACGTTCATTTTTTTGATTTGTGACTGCGATTAATAGCATAGTTATTTAGGATCACGTTATAAAAAATAACGCTGAAAAATTGGGAAATTGGTAATCATAGTACCTAAAGATATAGCCCAGGGTGTCGAATTTCAAGGTTTTCAAAAATATGCCTATTATCACTAAACACGGATTTTCGACATTGGATTGACATTTTCTTATTTTTTTCTTTTTACATTACTTATTTCTGCCAGAACTGGTATAATCTGGCCTTTTGCCCGACACCCGCTTGACGTTGAGATTCGGGACACCCTATAAATAATCAACAAAGAGTTGGTTCAAAAAATGCTGAAATAAAACAGGAAAATGAACAAAGTTAAATATAAGCTGAGAAATAGAAAGACGCAAGAAAGCGTGAGGATGACCCAATATCCAGTGCGCGTATGGAAATGTTAGAGCTTAAATTATTAGAAGATTTTATTCGAAGTTATATAAAAATCGGAACCACAATCAAAGACCACAATGCCCCCAAAAAGAGTAAATTCTATATATCTTGGCGGATGAAGCGACAAATGATATAGAATCAGAGGAAAATGTTACGGCTCTAGGAAAGAAAAGTCTAACGGTTGAAATGCTAAAACCTGGTAGTGAAACTTTATATAAAATACTGTTAAAACTTATCAAAGTGGGACCTTTATAATATTAGTTAATGCTGAGAATACTTAAAAAAGGTTGTAAAGCGTGGTGTGATAGTCAAATGTGGAGAAACAGCAACATGAAGAGAAACGTTAATGTGAGTTTGGTATTGAATTTATGTATATCGAACAATATGATATAGGGTTGCTATTACTTATTGGAGTAAGTTACCTTTAGTCTGTATTAGGGCCAACATGTCAGGGCAATCTGATCTTCAAGAAATAGTGTATTTGTCTCTACTTCCCTAATGTGACGAGACTATATATATATACACATATATACACCGAACTACAGGTGGGTTTTCTTGCTCTTGTCCTTCAGCCTTCATCTGTGGCCGTCACCTTCATAGCACCTATGGCCTTATAGCCATCATAAGCCCACTCGATGGCTGATGCCAGGCCATGTCGGATGGCAGTTATAATCTCATATCAGTTTTTCCCTTACTTAGACTGCTCCCGCCACTCAACATGAACAGTCACGTATTTCTTCAGTTTATATTTGTGGAAAGAAAGCTCGTTATTCTGAAAATTTCTGGTTCAATACACATTTGTGGGTGATTCGTATTTTGGTTTACTTGCTAAACTTTTCTTATAATGTTCATAATATTTGGCTGGCTTTGAAGTTTTGTTCTTAAACGATGGATAAACTAATAGTAGTTTATTCCAGTAAGATGATTAGAAAATGTTGAGAAACTAAGTAAAAGTTAAATAAACTTGAAAGAGTGACAATTAAGCAAAAAGTTTCTGTAAGTAATAAAAGTGGTGTTAAACAAGTAAATATTTGCAAACCAGAAAAAACAATAGATCTTTGAACAAGGCTACTGTTTATACTAAAGTAAAAAATAAATATAAAATATTGCACCTCCCGTGAAGTTTTCAGAAAAATTAAAAGAATTCGTCGAAATCGATTCAAAAGAATATTGGAGGCATTCCTACTAGATCTTTACCTTATACTTTAATACCTTAATACCTTTTAAACGGTGTGTATTCATTTTTTCAATTTTCAAGCCAAAAAATGTCGAACATATACTAGATTAGCTATAAAAAAATTGTAATCTCGGTATAATACGATTTAACTTTTTTTAAAACCTGAATCTAACATACAACTAGAATGTATCTAATTTTTCTGTAAAACTTCAAAAGGAAACAGAATGAGCTATAATTAATATACGAAGAATCAAGCAAACTACCTCTACCAAACTCGTCTACTACCTACATTTCCTCATCCGACAATAATTCAAAGAGTATTAAAGCACCTTTTATACAGTTACGACTTTCAACTGAAATGTAACGTTTTACTTGAATAAGTGTAATTTTCAAAAAACCGTGAAGTTCTCGAAAAGGAATAAAATAAAATTTACGGTAAAACTTGTAGAGACCTTCTTGAAAGAGCTTATACTTTTGGAAAAAAAACAGGTAAATTCGGTTTGTTCAATGGCAAACAGCAAATGAACTGCCGGCCTAGAAACTCTATTAGAGCTGAAATTATTTAAAATTATGGAGTAGAATTTATTTGAATTTACTAAACGATGTCGAAAAACTTGTAATAGTTTATATTAATAAACTTTCGAAAGTTTTCGTTTTGTGTTCGACCATATTATTTTATATATGTTTTACCGGCAATAAATTTGGCCAGTGGAGTATCATATACTCTTCTAAAACATATATCTGGCGTTACTTTGCTGAAATATCAGATTTGGATATCAGCTGGCATATGTTATAGAATATTACTATTACAGAATTATATTACATCTGCCATATTTCAGTTACATAACGGGTTGAATGTAAACTGTCTCTAAAGACACTGACAACTTACTGATGGTGCGAAAATCCGCATAGCTGTATGAAGTTAAATGTTCCTTTGTCAACTCCATCAGTCCTCAACAAACAAGCTTCATATTTTGGAAAAAGGTCTATCTCCCTTTTTAAAGAAAAACCAACAAACCACATCCAAGGTCTCTTACATAACGGATGTGGAAATCCTTTCATCTAGACTTAGCAGAGAGCAATACACACACATACACACATGTATATACACAGAGAGAGCAATACACACACATACACACACACACATATATATATATATATATATATATATATATATATATATATATATATATATATATATATATATATATATATATATATATATATATATAGTACCGCCTTAAAACAGCTTGAAAAAATCTCTAAGGAGACCATTGATTTAATTAGAAAACGGCAGACAATGAAAATGCAGGGAGTCTTTTTGACATGATTTAGTATGTTGAGCTTTGCAAAATTATAAGAAAACGTATTCAAGAATTAACGCGCCAGTTTAAAGGCATTTGAACAATCAATCTCAAAGCAAGCCATAATGGATGTATTACTTAACCAAGGGTAGATAGAGCCTATGTAAACCCACTCAGATCAATATATGATCAAGTTACAGCAACATTCACATAAATGATCTTCAAGTTAAAATCAGTTTAAAATGCGGTGTACGGCAGGGTGATTCAATCGCATGTTCATTTCTCTGCCTGCCTTGAAGAGGTGTTACATAATCCGGATTGGGAACAGGATGGAATAAAAATCAATAGTGTATACTTAAATCAACTTTTTATCAACATGTTTGAATGATATTAAATCAACATGTTTAGACTTTTCAGGGCAGCGACATATACCATACCATACGAAAGTAAATGGTATAACTGGAAGAGTAAGGTTATTGAAATGGAGATGGGAAAGCCTTATAGCGAGACGATAAGATGAGAGATATACCAGGGCAATTTTGGGGTGGATACCGCTTGATCATAAACGTCCACAAAGAAAAACGAAAACACGATGAACTGAAGACATCATGAAGTATATTGGACCCGAATGGCAGAGAGCTCAGGGCTATACGAGTTGGAAGCATGCTGAAGAGGCCTTTATCCTGCAGTGGATCGACATGGGCTGATGATGATGATGATGGCTATTATTATTAAAATGAATATGCCGCGCTCGAATAACGTCTGATATATATCGGCAAAAAACAAGTACTCCCATAGCAGTGAAAGTGTTTCCTTCGATTCCATCAATTCGGTGAACATGGAGGATAAAATGAACATCATACTGAAGATGTAATCATTTCCTTCTGACAGCCACTGCAGTGTGAGATTTGACGTTGCTATTAAAAGCACTCCAATTACACCAACACCAAAAACAGATAATTGTATTTCACAAAGTTGACAAAGGTAAAGAAGTGTTCAAAAACTCTAAAGCCTTTAAAGATGAAACAATTTAAATATATTAAAATAATTGTA
The DNA here is from genome assembly GCA_031761425.1 of Cosmopolites sordidus. Lineage (NCBI taxonomy): Eukaryota > Metazoa > Arthropoda > Insecta > Coleoptera > Curculionidae > Cosmopolites > Cosmopolites sordidus. The sequence continues at coordinate 355,348 of JARFXV010000305.1, forward strand.
TTCTAAACTTGAAGCTAAAACTTAAACTTAATTGAAATCTAATAAAATATATAATATTCCGTGCTCTATATGCAAAAAATTATATAAAGGGTTTTCCAAATTGAACATTTTTTTTTAATTATTAAATAAAGCACAGAATTTCCGTTGATTTCAAAAAAATTGTATTGATAATTGAATCATAGTGTATGACATTTGAAGACGAAAAACAATATCTGCCAAATGACCATTTCTTGCAGCTCCACGGACGTCCAATCTTTTGTCAAAATTTTGGATGACATTTTGGCATCATCGTGGCTCTGTCTCATTAATGACACGATTAATTTCCTTATAGATGATCTTATTGCTGGCCAAGGTCGATTGTAGATCGTTTTCAAAGACCTTATAAATCTCAAAAAAGTGGTCAATTAACAAAAGTCAATTAACGTCACGGTTTCTTGCAGTAACAGTCATCTTGCAGTAACAATCGTCCAGGAAATGTTTCTCTCAATAAATCAATTGTTTCACTAGCAATATGAACTGTAGCCCCAACATGTTGGAACCACATATTCTCCAGATCAATATTAATCAGTTGAGCCCTCAAAAATCCAGTTATTATCTCACGATATCGAACACCATTCATAGTTACAGCTTCACAGCAGCATTCTGAAAGAAATATGGCCCAATTACTGACCATAATGTACCAAACAGTGACTTGTTTATGATGTAACGGTTTCTCATGAATCAATCATGGATTTTCCTCACCCCAGATGTGGCAAATTTGTTTATCAATATAGCCACTAATTCCAAAATGTGCTTCTAATTGACAAATGCACGACCTTTTGAATGATCCAGTGGTTTTAGTACCTGGGTTATTTGAACTTTATATGCATTCAGATATTTCATAAAATACGCCATGTTTTGGATTCATTAAGTACAAATTGTTGTGAACGTGGACTATTGGAAATTTCTGGGTCTTCACCAACACTTTCACGTACCAAATTAATATGCTCTTGTGAACGACCACTACGACTATATATTGCTCTTCTTTTATTTTTCACCGAACTAGTTTCTTGAAATTTTTAAACAATTCCATTGATAGCGTTTTTAGATGGATGATTATGCAAACCGTACATATCACGTAATTTTCTAAAAACATTTTTAATCAAACACCCATTTTGATAATATAATTCAATAATTTTAACGCATTGTTGTATTGTATACGACGCCATTTGTATCAATGTCATATATAACACTTGAAATGCGACTAGACCTAGGCAAATTCACAAAGCCATTTATTTTGTTCAAGAATAAAAAAGCAGTCATTTTGACAGACCCTTTATTGGATAAACTGGAAGGTATTTCAGAGAAAGTCAAAAAGAACAAAGAAATTGTCTTTTTAAAGCAAATAATTTTGATGTCAACAAACCTACGATTTTAGAATCTCCAAAATAAGAATCGTGTTTATATATATATTTTCCCTGTATCTACAAAAATATATAAATACCGATAAAACGTATGTATTCAGCCGGTGATAGTCGGGGATAAATCGAAGTATATTTTTTTAAATTGTGTTCTAAACGTGAGTTTTCATTGTACTTGTGTACGTTTATTTTAATATTTTAACATGTGTTTTAATGAAACCCGTAATAATGATGTATATTCTAGCAAGTGAAAATGGCAAAAAACTTTAAACTGAATGTAAGTACTAATTTACGGTTGAAGGAAAGATATCCATATTTACATTAACGATGGGTGTGTATGAATGTGTGCTGAATGTTTTTTTTAAGCATAGATGACTTTGCTTTAACTTGTTTAAAGAAGGAAAAACAAAAAAAAGGTAGGCAGACATGGGGACTGCAGACGGAAGTGAAAACTTGAAACTTTGGAATAACTGTTTTTTTTTTAATTTTTAAATTAATTATTCTTTAAATGTATAATTTAAAAATGTATAATTTTTTTTCACAAAGGACCGAGGATCTAAAAAAAATCATTGAAGTTTATAAATAATCATTTTGCAAAAAATAACAAAACACGTATTTTATTTGTAATAATTTAACCAATATATAATAATTTTGAGAAATTAATTATATTATAAAATTTTTAATTTTATAATCCGCCACATAAATACTATCGAATTAGAAATCTGTTTTACCTAGTAAAAGTAAGTGCTAGTATATTAAGTACTCACTCTTATACTGCACAGTGATTCTACAATTAAACAATTAAAATTATTATTTAAATATTAATAATAAAATTATTATTATAAATGATTATCTAAGACACAATTTGATTTAAAACACACTAAAACACATGTCGGTGACGCGCACCCATAAGTTTTGGCCCTACCGAAAATCGCTCAACGCGGCTAAAGAAGTTTTCATTTCAAAAATAAACTAAGAACAATCAGGATGATGAGAACAAATTATTATCATCAGCCCGTGTCGATCCACTGCAGGATGAAGGCCTCTTCAGCATGCTTCCAACTTTCACGGTCCTAGGCTTTTCTCTGCCACTCGGGTCCTATATATTTAACGATGTCATCAGTCCATCGAGCTTTCGGTCTTCTTCCCGGACGTTTGCGATCAAACGGTATCCACTCCTGGATTGCCCTGGTCCATCTGGCGTCCCATCGCCTCGCTACATAGCCTGCCAATCTCCATTTTAATTGCTTCGCTCTTCTAGTGATGTCACACACTTTCGTTTGTTTTCTGATCCATGTGCAAGGTTTTCTGTCTCGTCTTGTAAAGCCTCGCATACATCTTTCCATTCCCCTCTGGGCCACACGAAATTTTTGAATTAATTGCGATGTGAGTGTCTAGGTTTCACTTCCGTATGTCATAACGGGTAGGACGCACTGATTTGAAGCCTTTTCTTTTCAGGCATAATAGAAGTCTGCTCTTAAACACTATGTTCAGCCTGCCAAATGCCGGCAGGCCACACTTAACACGTCGTTCTACCTCCCAACCAGTATCCCCCTCTATTGAAATCATCTGCCCAAGATATATAAAGTAGTCCACAATCTCCAAATCTCTTCCTAAAACTGAAATTCACCTGGCCTCGGCGAATTTATTGAACATAACCTGACTCTTTTTCAGGCTTACTTTTAAGCCAAATAGTTCACCAGCACTTTGCAGTTTTTGTATGCATCTTTGCAGCTCCTCTGGGTCTTTTGAAACGAGAATGATATCATATGCAAATTTAAGATGGTTTAAGTTTGAACCATTACGGAACCAGTGTACTCGACCCTACCAAAAGGACTATCTGCATTTCTCATTGTCCGTCATTTCCTCATTTAATCAATGGTCTTACTGGAGATTTTTGTCTGTTTGAGACATTTTTCTTCTGGTGCTATTGAAGCAGTCGTTTGAATCATATTGTTGGCGATTTCTCCAAATTGAACTGATACTTCCATCTCCTTCGGATCTTGTAAAGCGGTTTGGCAAAGTAATCTCATAATCACTGCCTCTCTCCAACAATTTCCTAGAATCCACTTTGCCCTTCTTTGACCTTACCATTATTTCGCATTCTCTTCGACAATTAATTCTAACTTTTGCTTGTACCATTCGGTGGTCACTTCCAACATTAAAATTGTTAAGAATATTACAATTGCAAAATATTGTTTTATCGTTGGTCATGATGTGATCAATTTCACTTGTGAGTCTAGATGGGCAACTCCATGTCCATTCTCTGCTAATATTTTTCTTATAGAACGAATTTATAATATAAAGTTTTGTTTTTCAGTAAAATCAACCAATTTGTCATTTCTATTGTCTTGCTCACCAGGGCCATATTGGCCAGTTGCATTTTCATCGTTGTTGTTGTTCCAATTCTGGCATTAAAATCACCCATCAGGATTTTGTACTTACATTTCTCCTTGTATAAAAGCTGGGCCACATCATCATAAAATTCCTCAATTTCCTCATCCTTATAGCTTATAGTTGGTGCAGAAGCTTGGACGATTTGAAGCCTAAACTTTTTATTCAACTGAATGACACATTTAGCTAGTTGGCCAGATGTACTTTCAAATTTTACTACACTGTCCTTCAGCTTTCGACTGATGATGAATCCAATTCCGCCAGATTGTCCATTTTCCGTACCTCGGGTGTAGAGTACGCGTCCAGTTGGTTCCAGTTTGATTGACACTTCGCCCATTCTTCGTGTTTCAGCGAGCTTAATAATATCCCAATGTATGTTGTCAAATTCGATTAACAGTTCTTGCAGTCGGGCACCGTTTTCATAGTCCGTATATTGAGCATAGCAATGTCAAAAGTCCAATCGCAGCCTGATCTACCCCGGTGATTCTTTGCACCCTCTGCCATGTAGCAGGTCTTCCCTCTGCCGTAGGTTGTTGCCCCTTGGCCCCCGAGGAATTATGTCCGTGTTTGAGGTTGTACTGTCATATTGAAATACTACCGCCGGATGGCGTATATATGCAGTGTTAGAATTCTTTGGGCTGCGTCCAATGAGACCACAGTGCTGAGTGTAATCATATACCAAACTGCTGGGTTCCACAATCTTTGTCGTTGGGTGTTCCACATGAGATTATGGAACCCAGCATTTGGGTGTATGATTACACATCAGACGGGAGGTCGACGAAAGAATGGGTTGTTGACTGTGGATAGGGACTCCCTATTCTTGATAAGAGAGCATATGTCGGTACCCTGAAGAGTCTGGAACATCAAGAGGCGAAACATATGCCCTCCAATTGCAGAAATGGATGGGGCCCTTTCCCGGTCAAGCAATCAGTAAAATGCTCATATATATATATATATATATATATATATATATATATATATATATATATATATATATATATATATATATATATATATATATATTTCAGTGCTTTGCATGTAAAGACATATTTTTGTAAAATTCATGCCCTGAAGAAGCAATTAGATTTTACGAAACGCCGACAGTTTCAAAGTACTAATTTTTAATATTTTGATCCTAACCTAAATATAGGAAAAAAGAAAAGGAAACAATCTTCAATAATAATAAATTGAATCGACAAATAGATGCACAATTGCAATAGAATGCACATCATTTTCTGCAATTTTCACAAATACATCAAACATACAAAACTGATGATGATATGAACTGATGAAACATGAAACTGACAAACTAAAAGTACACTTTCAGATAGATTCTGTGAAATATAGTTTTCCAGATCAATTGTAGGTTAAGGAATGCTTGTTTAAAATGGTATGGAATGTCTTCTATAACTCTAATGTTTCCATTACTTTTTTAATTTTAAAGTTTATAATTGCCCCAATATAAAAGAAAATTGCAATATCGACCTTTAAATCCTTAATTTTTGCACATAAAAGAACTTCAAGCAGGTAGTAATTATCGGAAATGATATTCCATATTTTTAGTTTAAGGATGCATTACAGGTAAAATCGGAAGCCAAGGTACTGAAAGTCATAAATTCGTGAATCTCTTTACAGAACATAAAAAACGAAAATTAATGAAGATAATGCTAGAAACTAATGTATAATTAAAAAAGAAAATTTCACCTATAATATAGAATGAAATTAATAATAACAAATAGTATGAAAACATTTTTATTAACTTTTGGTAGTGAATATGCCTTGACGGCAAAACCATTTTTGATTTAAATCCATAGAACTACGAACAAGGAAGTTTTAATAATACTTACATATTAATTAAAACCTCTAAATATTATTTATTTTTGATAATTATTAGTGATACATATTTTTAACTTTAAGGATTTATCGGAGGTATGTCATAATGCTAGAAATACGTAATTTTATGGCGATTCACTAACATAATAAGTTAAATACGTTCCAACTATACAAATCGATCCGAATGGTTTCGGACGAATTAGTTGTATCATTACATTATTATCAAGTTGGTCAGAAACTTATTATCATGAGCTTTGCTTTAATCTTTAGCGATACCAATATAATTTTTTCCATAAACCATGTCAATTGCTATGAATTCTATACCGATGATATTTTTCTATTTTCTTTATTCGCAGTTTTAAATTGAGCTTTGGAACTTATTTACATTAAAGGAATTGTTTCCTGAAACTGGTCATTAAAGAACTGGAAGTCCTCTAGTTGACTTAGTGTGTTATTAAAAGTTCATCAAGTTGATCTTATAAAGGATTGTCCAATAAGAGTGTCAGAACTTGAAAATGATGCACAAAGATATAAGATAAATAACAATCAGTTATTTTTAGTCTATCTTGAAAATTAAATAATGGCATTATGTTTTGGAAATAATGTCGTTTAAATATCCCACTCGGTTTCATCTGGTGGAATACATTCAGCAGACTCAACTTAGGGGCAAAAAATCAGCTTTTCCTACGAAGCCTACTACTGGCTTAATGTATTTGTGAACAGACAGCTGCAAAATTTGGGCCGATGCAAATTCTCAATTGATTCAGGAGTTTTCTTTTCATCCCCAGAAAGAAACTTTTCGGTGCAGTTTTTAGGCTGAAAGGTATTGAAGATTTTTTAGGCTGATGGTATTGTTTATTTCAAGACGATGATGAAAATCGTGTTACTGTTACTGGTAAACCCTATAGGAATATGCTAATAAAATATCTTTAACTGGAACTGGACCAGGGTGGATATAAACAATGATTTATTTCAACAAGACGGTGTGGACCGTTATTTGGTAAAGTGGTAGTGTCAACTGTCCACCAAGATCATACGATCTCACACCCTTGGATTATTTTTTCTGGGGTTATGGTAAAGCTCTGCTTTATTGAAATAAACCTTGAACTATTTTTGACCTTGAACGAAAGATTCAAGCTACTATTAAAAATATACTAGAGGATATGTATGAAAAGGTAATCGAAAAATATATCTCCAGAATGCATTCCAACAAAGTCGAGGGGGGACATTTGAACGACGTTATTTTCAGACCATAATGCCATTATTTGTTCTTCAAGATAAAATAAAAATTACCGGATTATTACCTGGAGTTATCATTTTGCCCCCCTTTAAAACAAACTCTTACAAAAAACCCTTTATTATCAATTTGCGAAGAAATATCAAGAAACCCCCAGAAATCTAGGGGATTCCGGTTTCTTGACGAAAATGGTTGCTTCTAATGATCAAAGGTTCATTCAATGTATACCGCAGGATTTTATTTTGAAATTCTACTGTCTCAAATTAATCTCGTTTAATCACTAAAGTCTGATAACTTAGGATTTGCATTTTTTGTACAATTTGCTTATTATGTTAGCTAGAAGGACAAATCACCTGATCCATTGCAATTTCAGTGCAAGATTTCTTGCACTGAATGCATTTGCACTGATCAGTTGTTTCTGGTATGGAGATCTTTCCTGTTAATAGTTTGGCCTCACTTAATGTTTTTTTAGTGAATATTACGACCTCCATCTTTCCAGAGTTGAACTATTGGCATCAATAACATAGCCATTGAATTACAGAGTTGAGCTGCATCTCTTATCTTTTATCGAATAGGCATAATATAGCGTGATACGAGAAACAAGGATGTGTTATCCGCAAAAAAATCGAAAATTTACCCCACTGTACCTTGAAATGCTTGTTTCTTTCCAGACAAGGTCTTGTTCGATTTGTTTTCTGATACATATTGATCAATTTTTACTAATAGTCTAGTTCACAAGTTTTAAAACGTGTTCATTCTTAGTACTGCGATTATAATATGAACGGGGGCTCATTGGATTCGGAATGATATCTAGAGAAATGTGCGAAAGTTTCAAATTCGCACATAAACAATTGCAAAAGCTATTAACAATTAAATATTTTTAACAAAGATATTTAGGGAGGAAGAAGTTTTTAATAAAAATGTCCTAACTCCCGGAACTGTATCTCTGTTATATGGCAAATATTATGGCTCTATTAATGATAAAAAAATCTATTTGTTTATAAAACATGTTTAAACAAATAGCACTACACATTTTAAATTAATGTTATTTAATAAACTTTTTGTATCTGATAACCGTGATAATAATAAACTTTATTAAAAAAAAATTCAACCTCTCCATTTCATTTTTTCTTTTTTTTCTTTAAATAATCAACAACTAATAGATTATTATAATTAAGCATATCGCAATATTATATTCTCATTACGTATTTTCAACATTAAATTAAAAGTTTTAATAATAGAGATACAGTTCAGGAAGAACTTTTTTATTGGAAATTTCCTCCTCCTTAAGGATCTTTAAAATTCTTCTAGTTATTTACGAAAAACCAGACCCCTTATTGCGAATCTATATTTGTTAATAATTTTTGCAATTGTTTATGGGCACGTTTAAAATTTCCGCACATTTTTCTAGAGGTCATTCTGAATCCAATGAGCCTTCGTTCATATTTTAAATCGCAGTAGCAATAATTACACGTTTTTAAACTTGTGGACTAGACTATTGGAGATATATGCGTTCCAAAAACTACTTGAAAAATATGGCTAGATCCCGACTACTCAGGTTAATGCTTTAATAAACTACTAAAGAATTGGTCTATAATTAGCCAGGGTTAGTCCAAATTCACACAAATCAGAAGATGTTGGGGGTCCTGGACAGCGTCACACTCAGCGTCATTTCTGCAAATTGCTCTTACATCTTGATACGCCCACTCTCGATTGGTTACGTGTTCTCCACACTGCGTAAGGTTGTTCGCTGCCTGGAGGCAGCTCGTCCTTGACCTGGTGGTTCGGAAGGTTTAGCTGGTTTTCCTATTTTACAATACAGTCTAGAGCCGGTGTCCTTTCCAGGGTTAGTATTCGTCTCATAAAGAGCTTTCTGGATTTTAGTCGCTGTGCTGCTGGTTGATATTCGTGCAGTAGATATCTGCGATCTGTCTCCTGTTTTATCTTTTACGTATATTGGGCGGCGCTATGTCGGCTAATGTATATAGATTTCCTATTGGAGTCGGTCTCAGTCGTCCTATTGTGATACGCGCGGTATGATACGTACTTCTCGTGTGTTCCTAGGTATATAACAAACTTTCAACGGATCATCTTAAGAAAATTCTTCATAATGATCCTTTGTAGCCAGATATCGATTATAAATACTGAAAATATTGCTCTTTAGATAAATAAACTCTAAAACTATAATCGGTCGATTTATATAGTCATGGCTTTGGTGATTTCTTCAGGCGCTTTCCAAGCGTTCTGCCCTAGCTGGACTGTTGACGGGCTTAAGAACAGAAACCGTTCTTGGCAACAATTTCTGACGTTTTGATGGCGGTCGAAGGAATGGTGAAAGCACATGCACACAAGCATGTGTGTATATGTGTTTTATGTCTCATAACAATATTAAACCTCAACGTACGAGCAATTAGTATATTGGCTCAGAGAGTTTAATGTACCTCAAATTAAATTTTAGAGTACCCGGTTTCATATCTCATACAAAATTTTAGGAGAAACGGAATGGAAGAACAGGTTTACAAAAAAAACAAACTTGTCAAAATTAAGAGCCAACGAAGTAACTCATATTATCACGCCAAGAATAATGTTAAATTTAGTACGACACTGGCATAGGCTATTAGAATATTTAAATAATATTTGTTAATTATTTAGAGCAGTGCATATCGACTTTCGACAAGTTTTGAACAAGACATAATCCAGTAAAATTACTTTTAGAACTAAAATTGCTAAGGAACTTATAATGTTAGATTCTCACAGGGTGCTGCAGATATTGATTATTTTCTTTGTAATTTTACTCTGCTTAAACATTATAATTTAATGTATCACCCAAACATTATGTCCTAGCGAACTGATCTATAAATAATGGAATTCCAGAAACCAATAAGGAAATTGAAATAAAATACAAAGTTTAATTTGTTCAACTAGGTTATATTATTATAAAAAATTAAACAATAATTTCATATACTAAAAAAATATATATTTCTAGATAATTATATGTAGGTAAAACCCATCGTTCAATCATTCTGTGCAATAATTTTTAATTGGTAGTTTAATATTATTACTATTACTCTTACACTCTGATGAACTTGTGGATAAGGACTTGGAATTTTTAACTACATGTTAGAAACAAAGTTCAGTAAAACGCAAAATATTTTTTAAACTGTGACATTTCTGAGCGTGTATAGTATGTCTAACGAATAAGGTAACAAATGAGAAATGAAATACAAGATGTAATGCAAGATGGTTTAAGGGCGAGGGAAAAATCATATACTGTGCAAATCGATTGTATATTTGTATTGCGACTTATTTTTCAGCGTAGACTCTTTTTAACTTGATACACCTCGCTCAATGATTTTCCAACATTTTTATTCCTTCGAAAAAGTACGACTTGTCGAACTCTACAAAATGGTCCTCTGTTTCGGTGATGATTTGTCCATTTGTTTTAAATTTATTTCCAGCCAGACATTTAATCGTTTTTGGAAAGAGGAGGAAACCCAGTTTCGCTGTTGTATCGGAAATTCCTTCGGCTTACACTTATACACGGCTGTTTTTAGACATGTATAAGTACCCCGTTCTTCCGAAAAGATCGATTTTGTATGGTTCTTGGCACTGGTCATTCCTTCAGTAGTTTTCCTGCGTTCAGCTCGAGCCCGACTGATGACGACTAGGAGGCCAGAAATCGACTTCGGAAGATACTTTCCGACGTTATGGTGTTCAGGTTATCCAACAGGCCATAGAATGACACAATGAATACACCATGCCACTGTGCTTAGCTTTCAAATCCATCGTGCTTTCGGTGTTCTTCGTGGTTGTTGCACCTTCCAGGATTGCCTTGTTCCACCTGTCATCTCATCGCCTTACTATCGACCTGTCCTCTTCCATTTCAATTTCTTTACTATTCCAATGACGTCACATACTTTCTTTAGTTCTCTTATCCATGTTTTTGAACTGGTTGTAATGTGAATGTCCAGGTTTCACTTTCGTATGTTATAACGGGCAGGGCGCTCTGATAAAATACTTTTGTTTTCGGGCAAAGCGGGACCCCCTCTCCCCATTGAAATTATTTGCCCAAGATATATGTAGTGGCCCACAACCTACAAACCCCTTCCTTAAATAGAAATTATTCTGTCCTCTGCAAATTTATCGAACATAACCTGATATTTTTTCAGGTTTATTTTACAGCTCCTCTGGGTCTTGTGAAAGGAGAACGATATCATCCGCGAATCTAAGATGGTCCATTGTTCTTTATTCTATCTTGTTCCAAGCCCAGATTAATTAATACTTCTTCAAGGCAGGCTAAGAACACAACAGGCGAACATACATTAATTCCAACTTTGAAATCATCAAGATTAACTGTCGCTGTATCTTCATTATATATCGATCTCAGAAAGTTTACATAGGCTTTGTCTACACCTTAGTTAAGCAATGTAAACATTATGGACTGCTTTAAGATTGAGTCATATGCTTTTTCATAGCTGATAAAAGTTAATTACAGTTAACTGTGTTTTATGTAAAGTCCGACCACCAACTTTTAGCAGTTCAACAGTTATACTATCATTTCCTGCTATCATCCACTCTATACCACTCCATACTATCATCCACTCTATAACTGTTGTCACTTCCTCCTCTAGAATATCTGGCATTTATTATCCCATGGGCATTACTATCTTTCACTGGTTCTGATCTTCATATAATTTTGAATAAAGTCTTCTTACAACCTCTCCATACAACATTTCCATATGCGCCTTGCACACTGTGCCATTCTCACTCATTAAGGCAAACATTGGCGTTTTTTTCTTTTTGTGCTTCTGTTTGGCTTTGTTAGTTACCCTGTTTTTTCGACAGTTTTTTTGCACTACTTGCATATTCAACTGGCGCGCCTCCTTTTATCAAATCATATATAAATCATATAACATATAAATCAAACATATTAAATCATATATTAATCATATAACATATACACATATAAATCATAGTCTCATTCGAGAATTTTGACTATTTACAGCGCTTTTTCTTCTGATTCGGTGGTAACTTGATATAAAATAAGTTCTTGTCCTTCAACAAAATCAACAAATTTGTGAGCTCTATTGTTCCGTTCACCACTTCGATTTAAGAGAAAGAAGAAATCTAATACTATATATATATATATATATATATATATATATATATATATATATATATATATATATATATATATATATATATATAGGTTGCCTTGGTATGTTGCCTCTAATGAAGACTAAAGGTAACTTACTTCAATAAGCAATAGCCCCCGTACACCATATTATTCGATAAGCTCAGTACCAAACTGAGGTTGATGTTCGTCTCCGCATTGCCATTTCGCCATCTTTGACTATCAAACCACGCTTGACAAGATCCCATTACAGGAATCATACTTCAAGCAACTAGCGAAAAACTTTAAATTAAAAATTGAATACATTTTCTGAGTCTTCAAATCCATATAATTAATACTATAACAATCCCTCTTTGTTAACTTTTAACAGTATTAACGTAGAATTTATAGTAAGCAGTCAAATATTTGCAACATACTTAAGCAAATTGATGAAGTAACAAGTATAAATATTCAAAAAGAATGGAAAATTCAGAATTTTTGAAAATAGTAATGAGATAGATCATTAAAATGCTAAATTACTAATGCCATAACAGTTATTAAGTAATTATATCAAATAATTACCTAGCTGCTATAGAAATCCGATCGAAACACTGTCTAAAAACCTCTTACATATATATAAAATTTAACAAGAGTTTATGGTTCTTTATGTAAATCAGTTTCCTTATCTGACACACATCTTAAATTCGTCCAGTTTCTTAATAACAATATATTCTCGTAAATAATGTAAATATACGTTCGCAAAGTCAGAAATTTACATAATTCTTTTCCGTGGAATCTGTTTAAATGCTTAATATAAACCTGATAAAAGGACATACGAAGGTTACGAATACGTTAGAATATTTCAGAATAGTTTTTAGCCAAATTATAATAATAAATCTAAATATTTTTTAGATTATAATGTAATAGTACAATTTAAAGCTACATCTTAAAGATATTGTATAATATCTTCAAAGAGATTTACCACTAAACATCAAATCATTTTTTTTACTTTTCGACGCGCGTTTCGCTAACCATGTTGGCATCATCAGAAGATAGATGGAAGAATGTCTTTTATAACTTTAAAAGTTTAGTGTTTACATACATGAACAATTAAGAAATTTTACTTGACAAAATTGGGTTTCGTTTCGATATTTGTTTCTGGAGAGTAACATGGATTTTTAGTTGCATAAAGCTGTATTTTTACAAAGATGTTTTCTTTTTTTTTTGGAAAATATTCATTGGAATATCATGTATTCGGTCCGAAGGTTCTTGAAAAATCCGTTCTCCAAATCCATTTTAATTCGAAATATTGGTTGATTGGTCGCTGAAATCCACTTCGTTGTGAACAGAATTTTCCCGAATTCAGATCATTAATTGGGTAACAGCTCAGGTAACAGTTTTTAGGCAACAGATCATAATAAATGATTTCCTTTCAATCCCACCAAATGAACATCATAACCTTCTTGTGGTATTAACAGGGTTTTGCAATGGTTAAAGGGGCATCTCCATGCTTGCATCATCGACTCTTACACTTAACATTACTATACACCAGAGATCCCCAAATTGTTTTGTCTCGTAGACCACGTGCCAATTTTTTTCTGTTTTGGGTAGACCCCTGTCTTTCTAATATTGAATTTTTACAAATTCATAGGTTTCAAATGTGTTTTGACAGCTGAATAAAGTAAAAAATAAAAAAAATACGTATACATTTACTAACTAAAACGCCACAGAATGCAAATCTGGTAAAATTATTACATAAAATAACTACACAAAAAAATAAATAAAATGAGAAATGAGCCTGATGCTTTAATAGCAATTTTTCAATATTCGCCTTCAATTCACTTAGGTTTAACCTTAAATCTCTTCGGTCTTCTTTTTTGTAAGAAAATTGGTAACCGCGATGAATCCTCTTTCCACGCTGTGTGAAGATGGAAAAGCTATCAAAAACTTGCTATCTCGAGATACTCCATAATACAGGATAAGTAACAGATATGTCGCTCTCAAGCCAAACTTGCTGGTATCCCTTTCTGAAGTTTTTATAATATCATATCCGTTTCTTCAATGTCACCGTATGGATTGATTACACTGTGGTATTTCCATAGTCAGAACATCATCAAACCTAGTTTCAAAGTATGTGTGAAGAGCATTTAAATGTTGAACATAGGTTGAAACGTCATCAATCAATCAACCGGGCAGTTTGTCTGTGACAAATTGGGAAAGTGCGAAAATTTGCGCCGTCCAATATTTTGCTTTATTAGTTTAATTCCGACAAGAAAAGCTGAAATGATAGTTTCAGTTTGGTTTATTCAAATTTATACTGTCACCTTATAACTACATGTTAATTGCATTAAATTTACTAAACAGATATGTTAAATAAGCAATGTCTTGTTTCCAATTAATTAAATTTTCTTTTAGAATTTGATCTATAGTGCCAAAAAATGCTAAAACTGTCTCAAAAAGTGAGAAAAATCTTGTCAAACATAAGCCTTTTGACAGCCAGCGTACTTCAGTCTAAAGTAATAATCGAATAAAGTTTTCGTATTTTTTTTTCACACAACTTTGCAAATAACCTGGAATTCAACGCATTGCTCCGAATTCTGTCTACTGCGTGGCAAATTGAAGAGAATAATGCAATCTACCACTGAGATTTTTTGCAACTAAATGTTGTCGATGTATGACGCAGTGTATTGCCAACACCTCGGGTACATTTTGTTTTAAATGACATATAAATCCACGGGTAAAATGGATAAAGGGATCACTGTTGTCAAAGTTCTCTCAAAGAACAGTTCTTCATTCATTTCTTGGTCCATAACAAAACGAACATATGCCAATAGTATTGCTTCATTATCAGATAAAGTTAACTCGTCCAGTTGTATAGAGAAACAGATCGTTTGCAATAATTACACAAGAAGCTTTCAATATCATAACTATTTTCATCAATGCGTATTTAAACTGTATTATCGGTTAAAGGAAGTTTTTTGATTAGACCATATGCAGGTTTGTGTAGAACAGTTTTTAAAACTTCTTCAATGGCTCGGAAAATTAATTGTTCTTCGATATTAGGCGATTTTCCAGATTTTGACATAAATAGCGATATATTGTAAGATATCCGCACATCATAATCATCTATTTGTGACATCCAAGCGATACGGGAAGATCTGCGGGAAGACCTGCCCCAAGGCAGAGGGTGCTAAGAATCACCGGGTGAGATCAAGCTGCCATCGGACTTTTGACATTGCTACGCTTAATATACGAACTATGAAAATATAGGCCGGATTGGAATAACTGTTAATAAAACTTAATAACATATATTGGGATATTATTGGGCTCTGTGAAACACGAAGAATGGACGAAGAGTTAATCAAACTGGAACCAACTGGACACCTACTCTACAGCCGAGGTACTGAAAATGGACGATGTGGGGGAATTGGATCCTCATCAATCCAAAGCTGAATGAGGGTGTAGTATAATTTGAAAGTACGTCTGACCGACTAGCCCAATGCGTCATTCAGCTGAATAAAAAGTTTAGACTTCAAGTCGTCCAAACTTATGAACAAACTCTAAGCCATAGGGATGAGGAAATTGAGAAAATTTATAATGATATAGCCCGGCTTTTATACAAGGAGAAATGTAGGTAAAAAATCCTGATGGGTGATTTTAGTGCCAGAATCGGAACAACAAGAACTGGTGAAAATACAACTGGCCCACATGGAACTGGTGAGCGAGACAATAGAGGTGACAGATTGGTTGATTTTACTGAAGGACAATAACTTTATATTATAAATTCGTTCTATAAGAAAACAATTTTAATGTTGGAACTGACCACCGAATGGTACGAGCAAAAGTTAGGATCAACTGTAGAAGAAAGCGCCAAAGAACGGTAAGGTCAAAGAAGGATAGTTGATTCTGGGAGACTGCTGGAGAGAGGCAGTGATTTTGAGATTACTTTGTCAAATCACTTTGCTGTGTTACAAGATCCGGAGGAGATGAAAATATCAATACAATATGATAAAATCACCAACAATGTGCTTCAAGCGGCTGCTTCAATAGCACCAGAAAGGAAAATGTCTCAGACAAAAATCTCAGTGAGACCATTGATTGAAGAAACCACAGACAATGAGAAATGTAGGTAGTTCTTTTGGCAGGGTCGAGTACACTGAGCTTTGCAAAACTACAAGAAAACGTATTAAAGAGGACACGCGCTGATTTAAAATGCAGCTAGTGCAAAAAGACCCTGGAAGAAAACAAAGGAATTAACAGGATTTAGCAGAAGGTGAAACAAAAGAACGCAAATTTATGCCTTAATGCGTGAGAAAGGCATACTGTGCAGGGCGCATACGCAAAAGTTAAAGGTTGTCAGAAAAGTTTATTTCCAGTTATATGAAGATCAGAACCAATCAAAGACAACAATACTCACGGAAGAACAAATGCCAGCTATCCTATTGGAGGATGCTATAGAATCGATAAAAAATTGCAAGGCTGCAGGAAGTGACAGTGTAACTGTCGAAATGCTAAAAGTTGGTGGTCGGACGTTACAAAAAACAGTGGCAAAATTATACTCAAAATGCCTCAAAGAACAAAGAGTATCTGACTTATGGAAAAATGCAGAAGTGATCATTTAACATAAAAAACGAGCATAGGTAGATTTAAATTCCAATAAGCCTTCTTTTAGTAATGTACAAAGTTTTCTCTAAAATAAGATCTAAAAGAATATTAAGAAAACTGAATGACGCACAACCAAGAGAACAAGCAGGATTCAGAAGTGGATTTACTACAATGGATCACATCCAGGTTGTACAGCAGGCCATAGAAAGGCTTAACGAATACACCATGCCACTGTGCTTGGCTTTTATCGACTACTAAAAGGCATTTGACTCCATCTCAAAGCATACCATAATGAATGCACTGCTTAGCCAGGGAGTAGACAAAGCGTATCTAAATCTACTAGGATCGATATATGATGGAGTTACACCGACAATTCACCTTGATGATCTTGAGGTGGGAATAAATATAGAACGAGGTGTAAGGCAGGGTGACGCAATATCGCCTATTCTTTTCTCGGCTATATATATATATATATATATATATATATATATATATATATATATATATATATATATATATATATATATATATATATATCTCAAATTTTTCTTCAAATATTTGAAATTATTTCAAAACTTTACATTTTTTATCAGGGTGATGCCTTCTCTGATGATCCTCCAACTTGGATGGTTTCATAGCGTCATTGTCTAAACTTTGCATAAAATACACATAGGTAATCTTTTGTCCGACAATGATGGAATGAAACCAAATATGAAATAATCAACACTGTACTGTCTACATTTCATTTTAGACTCGGTGATTCAGTTTAGTAAGAGTTTTCTGTGGACAAAAATTCAACTATTTAAATATGATAAGATATAGCAATCAACATTGATTGCCGGTGCAAAACCTTTTGTATGTATATAGAGATGAATTATGTGTCATATAATCTTATTTTTAAAGATAGAGAAGTATATAATACCGATTGCTAACACTTTGAAAAAGAAAACTACTAAAGAATATGCATGTAATTGTGCTTGACTTGAATATTGAACTACTGTTACCTCAATCCATGATCGGCCGCTCTGTACAAATGAAGGAACTAAAAAAAGAAAATTTTATAAAAAAATAATTTACTTACTTTTCTCCGACACTAATAAAACAAGATGACATTGATTCACTTTAACTTGTATGTACTTAACTACCTATTTATATTTTTAAAAATATTTGCGCGTCACTTTTCTTTTCAAAATTCCGAAAACAAATGAACAGTGTTTTTCTCTGACATGCGTATTTATAATTAATTAATTGAACAAGTCCTTGCAAGTACAATGGATACAAGTCTGCGTTGTCTTTGCAAAGCTCCGATACAAGTCTGCTACTGCGCGTATGAGCTCAAGATATACTGATATCAAATGTGCAAGTTTTTACAAGTGTTGCGACCACAAAGCGAATCAACTACTTGAACTATTTTATGAAATATATTTAATTAATATGTAATTGCTTGTAGTAAATAAAATAAATAAGTAAAGAATGTAAGTTCGTAAAGAATGTAGTGCATCGTTTACAGGTGGAATCGCACAATGTTTTTCCCAAGTACTCACTGAAATTCGGTATTTGAATAAAAAATAAATATATTTTTTTTAACTTTATTTTAAAACTTTATCATAAATTATATTGATAATCGATGCGAAAAACTTATTTTTTTTTACAATTAATTATGAATTAATTAAAATTTATACAAAAAAATCATGTGCTTACAAACGCGTGCATGACGCGATTGGCTGCCATGTTTATGATGACATTATGGTAAAGTGTATTCACGTCAGTACTATCAACGGCTTTTATCTGTATATATACTAAACTCAAAGAGATTTACCACTAAACACCAAATCACATTTTTTAACTTCTCGACGGACGTTTCGCTAACCACCAGGAGATAATTTAATCTAAGTAAAGTAGATTAAATTATCTCCTGATGATGCTAACATAGTTAGCGAAACTTGCGTCGAGAAGTTAAAAAAAAATTGATTTGGTGTTAAAAGTGGCAAATCTCTTCGAGTTTAATGTTTCACACCGAAGGTATATATACTGTCAGAATTATATTTAGTTAATAAATATATTATATAAAATAAATTATTGTTGGTTACTAATTTAGTTCAATAATGTGTGACAAAGAGTTCATAAAGGCTAATTCTGATAATATACCTGCTGTGGATATTTTTGTGATATAATATCTTGATATTAACGTATAAAAACAACGTTAAGTAAATTTGTTTTTTAAACATAATTAGTTTTTTTTAAATGAATATTAATTAATTTATGTTGATATTATAGGTGATTGTAAAATCACTAACGGTACAGAAATGATAACAAAATAGTCTGTATAAGGCAATATATTATGATTAATAACTGCGTGAAGTTTGAGAAAATCAAACTCTCCTATTCTTCCAATGACGCGTTCTATATGAATACAGAGAGCAGCAATTCGTTTGCCTTCTAAAACCTTAGATTGTGATAACTTTATGACAGAACTAACCGAAGGCGGTTTAATTAATTCTATATTTTTATCATCGAGAATCGAAATAATGTTTTTAAATGCAATGTTAAATATATATAAAATTTTTCCCAACTATGATAATATGGATAATATATTACAGTAGATTGTAATATGTAAACTACATTAATAACACAGATCGACAAAAAAATTTGGGTTTCTGTTCTAATGCTTGAATTCTGATTCTAGACATCGAAAAATACTTAAATTTCTATTTTTAGCTTTTGTCTGATTTACATCGATAAGTAAGTTTTGAAGATTTTATTTGATTTTATGAGCAACAGATGGCAGCACTTTAATGTGTGTGTGTTTACTTGTCAATCACAGCTGTAACAACCGCCCTTATGTATTATAAGTTAGAAAATTGCTTCAAGACAGTGTAAACAGGATGTTGATTAATTCTGTTTTATTTGCAGTGAATTTATTAAAGTAAGGAGCAAAAAATTTGCTTTGGTAACAAATTTTAAACTTTTTTGAAGCGGACTTTGTTACTGTAATAGCGTGACTGATTTGTTCAAGGAAATCGGAATACCATGCATACCTTCTGACAGGCGGCTTTTCAACGATGGCTCTTCAAAAAGCTTAGAAGCAGTTTTTCTTTACAAAGAAAACCTAATCCCTAGTCTTCTCGTAACACATTCTGTAATGCTTAAGGAAAGTTACGTTAGTGTGCAAATGGTACTGGAAAAGTTATAATCTAAAAATACCATTGGCCAGTAATAAGCGATTTTAAGATGGTTGGTTTTCTGATGGGAATGCATGCGGGTATACAATACCCTTGCCATCTTTGTTTATGGGATAACAGAGCAGATTCTGTACATTACCAACGGCGTATATGGTCAATTGTAGAGCCTAAGAATATATTGATGCCGCTCTTACTTATAAAATTAGACCCAATGAAACAATTTGTGGAAGCTCTGAATCCAAATTCTGAAGCTTTTGAATACTTAAAGGGATTTTTTTCCAAATTATCTGAAGCTAAAGTTAAAGCAAATATTTTCATCGTACCACAAATAGAACAAATAATAAACAGTGATGATTTCAGATAATTCCTCAATGCTCATGAAAAACAAGCTTGGGAGAGTTTTAAAGCAGTTGTTAATGGTTTTCTTGGAAACAACAGAGCTGATAGTTATGAAGAATTGATTGAAACTATGCTTGAAAGATTTAAAATTATGGGCTGCAGAATGTCCCATAAACTTCATATGCTGCATTCTCACCTGGACCAATTTAAAGAGAATATGGGTGCTTACTCAAAGGAGCAAGCAAAACGTTTTCATCAAGATGTTATGGCCGTTGAACGATGTTACCAAGGGCAGTACAACGAGAATATGATGGGAGATTACATTTGGGGTTTAATACGAGAAAGCCCATACAAACATAAGAAAACCACTAAAAATATTCCTTTTTAAACTTGATTTTTTGTTATTTTACATTTATATGCTATTATCATAATTCTTGAATTAAAAAGACTCTGATGTTCAGCAAAAAATTTTCTAATCGTAATTTAAATAAAATTATAAAAATCAGTAGTTTTTCTTAAAAATTCTAAAAATTGTTTTAGTATCTACAAAAGCAAACTTCGATCAGAAAAATTATTTCTTTCCGTTATTTGTAACGTAGGAGAAATATTCACAAGCAGAAGCCAGACCCAAAAATCATGTCGACCGGTGTAATGAATTCAGAAGAAAAACAATTACTACCCAAGATTACATAATCGGCCGCGATGGTCTAGTTGGTTAGTTACCCTACACACACACTTTTATATACACTCACATATACACACACATACACATATACATACACATATACACACGCCCACACATATCTACACCTAAATTTCTGATTGTTTCTAGGCAAAAGTGTAAAATCCGACAACGAATTACCCATCAGTCACGCCAGTTAAAAGCTGGGTGAGGCCGGATACCTTCTGAGAAGTGTTCTGCGTTAATCACTCGCCAGTCGGTAGGCTTCCTGACAGACTTATGGGTAGTCAGTTTTTCGGTAGCTGATGACCGTGGTTCGGAACCCAGGTTAGGCTGAAAATTCAGTTGCTAAATAGCCTAATATGCTGATGCGCCTCTAACCGTAAACCCTTTCCTTTCCCAAATTTGTTTTTATAATAGTTTGTTTTCATTAAAGTTTACAATACTTATATAATAAAAGCACATCGATTCTTCAAACCACCTCACTGATCTCTATACACACACTAACAATATTAAAAAAAATGCACCCATACTTTATTATCGCTTCAATTAAGGTCTTCAGTATTTTTAAAACTATGGTCATTTTTCGCCTTACATATTTTACAAACCACCACATTAAACTCTTAATTGAATAATATTTGCAAATATAAATAAAACCAGCTGCTAACTATCTATAATGCATGATCAGCCAGAGATTTCCCAAATAAGAGAAGGCATCTAAAGCATTTTTTTTGAGTAGAAAGATTTTATAGTTCCACAAATTTCTGTATTCTTCGACCATCTATAAATTAAATTATCCTGTAAAACTTTCATAAGTATAAAATTTTTCATATAAGATTACCTTCCAAATTGGTAGTCGAATATTATTTTTGACTATTCGGGCTTTCTTGAATATTATTATTCGTATCCTACAGATTAGACGATCCTCTAGCGCTTTATCATTGTACTACTCTCGGTTATGTTGCTACATGTAGATTCTTTGCGGACACGCAGGAATATTCCTTCCTACAAATTTGGCACGTACATTTGTAACATGAATTAAATAATATAAATAAAAGTTATAAAACGAATGTAAAAAACAAAAAGAACCCTAATCTAATTTCAATATTTCATTCTGAACTTACCTTTGAGCCTCCATTTCTTTATGTAAAGATACATGAATATAACGTCGAAAACAGCACCGAAAGCCGAAATAACAATTAAAAGCAATTATGTTTTCAAATCACTAGCAAACAAACAAATGCAGTCAAAGATATAGGTTAAACCTATAGAACAATGAGTAAGATCGATAAATTGTTTTATTTGTCCAGTACTCCGATTCTCTCCGAACGTCTTTTCGGAAAGGGCGCGGAAGTAAATTTCAGTATAACTTCCGAATTGTTCCGAACCGACCCAATATTCGAGATATTGGCGTCTGTTTTAATGTCTCCTAACATTGTAAGGTCAAAGGCGCTAGAGTTTTTTCGGAAACTGTCCGCGCGTCATGGGTACTAGGTTTAAAAATGTATTTTCAATTTGATATTACTTTTTAATTATAAGGAAAAAAAAACTTGTTTTGTTATAAAACTTATAACTTATATTATATATGGTCTTTCCATTTATGACATGATATATTATATATGATCTTTCCATTTATGACAAAAAAAAATTCAAAATTCCAATTCCTTCTATCACACTTTACACGTGTGAAATACATAAGACTTTGGTTTTGCGTGCCAATACTACGTAGCACTACAAACGGGACGAACTTTTAACCCAACCCGATTTTTAGCCAAACAGAAGTCAGTTCTGTTTGATTTGAAAAACATGCGGAAGAATATATTGAATATATTAGCAATGACTAGACTATAGTCTCGATGAGGACAAATTTGTCATTATAGAAACGTGTTCAAATTGTTTGCAAGTATAAGTTTTGCTTGTATAATTTTAAAATCACAAGGTAATTGCATGTGGTAGTACCGTTGATTATGCTATTAGCACGCGCACTCTGAAGGCCTTTAAAGCAATAATTGAAGAAAATGACCAACATCTCTATGTAGGTGAAGTTAAAACTGAATTATTGTTATAATTTAAGTAAATTATTGAAAACCCTATAGTGTAATAATAATGAAAACAACAACATTCAAATATAAAGTCAGTTTTATTTAATTAAAAATTATTTTATCAGTTCTGAAAACAGTCATAAGATTTATATTAATTTTACTTCTTCCAAGCGTGGCAACCATCATCGAACATATCGTTTACATATGTAATTTTAATGTAGAATATACCTTACATGCTTCTTTGAAATACATATTGTTTAAACAATTTTACGCTCTTTACTTCAGGGGACCTCTAATTTCATAGCATAAATTTTTGCCATTACTTCTCGTGTGAATCCTCTCAAGGTATACCCGACTACGTTAAGTTCAACAGTATTCTTAAATTATCAACTTTTATGAACGGTGTATAAACAACCTCTCAGTATGACTTGTAATTTTATCAGGTCTAGTAATAATTAATGTCGCTTTCTATATTACCGGCATTACGGATGCTTAGCACGTAAGCTATTAACATAACCTATACAACTAGGGGATCTAAGTAAAAATTGGCGTTTCGTGAATATGTTTCCATATCCTATGAATATATTTGTTTAAAGTTTAAAATTTGACTATGTTATTAAATAACTTGTGTTACTGATATAATGCAATCGCTATTGAAAAGTGTTTCATTCTTGCCGACGTTTCACCAAAATCTTATTTGGAATTTTCAAGTCCTTGCTCTCTTGGTATACAGCTTCAGAGATCCAAGAGAGCAAAAACTTAAAAATACCAAAATAGATTTTGGCAAAACGTTGACAAAGTATGAAAAACTTTTCAAATGAATGAATTGATACCCGGAACTACATTTACTACCTCCTTATACAGGGTTCAAGGAAAATAACTATCATAAATTTAACCAGCTATGTTTCACATCATTTGAGGGAAAAGAGGTTCCATACCCGAAGAGTCAAAAACCTAAAGGTTTACGCAAAAAAAATTATAACATTTTTTAATCACCGTGTTTCAGTTAATAATATCGATTTTGCCAAGAGATGGCGTTACTAATATGGCATTTTGGAGGGTAAGCATACGCCATCAAAAGCCAGTTCGTTATTAATTGTTATTGTGGAAAAAACATAATTGTTCATAGCTTTGAATATGTCGAATTATGTACCAGAACAAGACGTTTTGTGGGGAAGTTTAATTTCCCACCTTCCATTCCCCACTTTCTTTAGTTAATTTAGTTTAGTTTAATTCGTTTCTTCGTTTGAAGAAAAAGGCTGCTGAAAGTTATCGATTGATGATTGAAGCTTATGGTGAACATGCTCTAACCCAAAAGACTCATGAACGATGGTTTAAACGCTCTAAAATTGATGATTTTGATTTAAAAGACAAGGAACGTCCAGGACAGTCCAAAAAGTTTGAAGATGCAGATTTGCAAGCATTAATGGATAAAGACTCAACTCATACGTTGAACCAATTGTCAAAAGCATTGAATGTTGCCAATCGACCATTTCCGAACATCTACACGCATTGGGACAGATTCCTAAGGAAGGAAAATGGGTTGCATATGAATTGAAGGAAAAAAACATTGAATGGCGAAAAACCACTTGTGAAATTTTGCTTGCAAGATAGAAAAGAAAAAGTTTTTTTGTATCGAGTTGTGACAGGTGATGAAAAGCGGATCTATTTTAATAACCCAAAGTGCAAAAAATCAGTAGGGGAGCGGTGTATTACGAACTGAAACCAGTTGAAACGATTATTGGCGATCGATATCGACAACATTTGATAAAATTGAACCAAACATTGAAGGAAAAACGACCAAAATATGCCAAAGGGCACGATAAAATCATTATTCAACATGATAATGCTTAGTCCCATGTTATAAAATGTGTAAAAACTATTTGGAAAAAATTAAATGGGACGTCCTACCCCACCTGCCATATTCACCGGATTTAGCCCCTTCGAACTACCGCTTTCCGATTCCGATCAATGCAGAATGGACTTTCAGAACAACACTTACATTCTTACGAAGAAGTGAACATTTGACTTGATGAATGGTTGGCCCCAAAAAACCAAAAGTACTTTTGGCGCGGAATCCACTCTTTGACAGAAAGCTGGAAAAATGTAATAGCTAACGCTGGTTAATACTTTTATTATTAAGTAATTTATTTTGTTATGGAAATAAACGCGCAAATTTTGCGAAAATAACAACATTATTAACCAGAACACCTATTAAGAATGATCATTGTAAGCAAATATGTGTACAAGCATATTTGGCAAATAAAAATTGGTTGTTATTTAATGAATAAACTACAAATAAACTAATGAATATTGTTAAAACAATTTTTTTTATTAAAAATCACGCCATACATTAGCTAAATGAAAATGGCAATGTCGCATTAACTAATGGAGATGATTCCCACGACAGAGGGTGTTGAGAACAAAAATTATTTCAGTGCGTGTACCATATTTAAATTCCAGTTAAAACCAAAATTTTATTCTGTACGTGAATATCACAATACGCTTCTTATTTATGGAAAAACTGTTGCCAACCGGATTAGAAATATACTAGACTTTTTCAACGTATTCGAAAAAATATGTAAAAATGGTACCAGGCTTGAATAGACTTAATTGGTGGACATTTTGAACATCTTAGTTAAAAAAACCATTAATTATGTGTTTCTAAATGTGACCTGAATTGTTTAAAACGTGTTATGATGTAAAAAATTACTGGTAGTAATGCCAACTTTGACATTAAATGACGTTAATGTGTAAGTTTTACTTTTTTATATATAAAAAAAACAAACCAAATTTAAGGTATAAGACCTTAACAAGGCAATGAAACAAAAAACTTAATTTTCCTAATAATTGGCGACCTTGCCAATTGTTAGGAAAATGCTGTAAAACAAAATAAAATTCTGATCTATTTTCTGCAGAAATGGTTGCATTTTTGATACATATTTTAAGAATACTTTTTGTTCAAAATAATGCAAAGAATCGTTGGTTAAATTTACGAATGTTATTTAATATAATATTAATATAAATTATTATATTAACAATATAAATAATAATATCAATATAAAAATATTATATAATTAATATATAAATATATAATTAATCAGTTTACTTTTGTGCTTGTGTTAGTAGAGTAAAAGTATTAAAATGTAACGAGTTTATGTAAGACGTCGATTCAAGTAATTAATAGAATTTGAAAAGGGACGAGCTATCAGTACGAAAGAAGCAGGCATAAGTTGTAGTGAAATAGCGAGACGATTCATATCGAAGTTATGAAGACATGAGTAAGCTGAGGTTTGAGGATCAGAATTACGGACGATAACATTTTATTCATCGTTCGTGGATGTGTGGAACGACATCTTTGACTTCTTGTTTACGAAATCAATGAAATTATTCGTAGCAAATGCTTTGATACATCAACAGATAGGATTGTTTCAAATATTACAGTCATTTGATATTTACTTATCCATTACAAGATGGTTTCTAATACATATTTTCGGGCTACTTCTTTGTATAGCTCACTACAAGACCCGTCTTTTAGAATAGTTCAGAGCTCGAATTGAATAGAATTTGGAATTAAACTTTATATGCTTTATATGCTTTAGACCCACCACGATTTTGTTTAGGTAGCCATGATAGCGAGAGAACGATAGAAGAGAGATAAACGTTTTTGGGGTGAAAAGCTAAATTTTATTTCATTTTCATTCAAAAACTTTAGAATTTAGAACAGCATACAGCGATCACACCACGAATTGTAACAGGGTATCGATATGCTTCGAAAGCAAATCACCCCTAGAAATCAACAGAAAAATGATCAATGCAACTCGTTATCTAATCTAAAGTTTGCGGCCCGTCATTGTGCCTTTTCTGCAAGCTTGCCCAAATCTCATATTTTACCAACATAGCGCATATCTAGAAAACTCACGGACGACACACGGCATCATCATAGTCCTTGACTGATCATTACATATTACTTAACATACATAAAAATCTAAATCTGCTCTAAAACATAGTTTATATAAAAATCACAACATTTATCTAGTAAGGTATGTTTTTCACATTGTTGTTCATATTGTTGATACTTTGGCTTTTCTTGTATTTTGGATTTTTTCTTCACTCAGAAACTGCACTGAATATCGTATCACTACTACTAATGGAGTAATTGAAATAATATTAAAAACAAATTAAGTGTTATTTTGGGCAACTATAAAAATATTTCACATGACTCAAGTTGTTTAGGGTAATCAGTCAATTAATGAAAAGAATGATTTCCAAGATTATAAATAGCCGCATTATCCTGCAAGAACAAGAAGTAATGGAAAAATTTTCCTCATTCATGTTACCAGAATGTTAAAGCTGGTTA
The DNA here is from genome assembly GCA_031761425.1 of Cosmopolites sordidus. Lineage (NCBI taxonomy): Eukaryota > Metazoa > Arthropoda > Insecta > Coleoptera > Curculionidae > Cosmopolites > Cosmopolites sordidus. Next base: position 382,535 of record JARFXV010000305.1, read on the forward strand.
TTGATTTAATACTCGTTCAATAATAGTTTAAAAAAAACCTTCAAAAAGTAACCGAAATTCCTTGAAATAATCATTGTGTATCTACTAGCCTAAAGGAACTCACTAACATTCCTAAATTGGCAGTGCACCAATTCTTGGCAAGTACACATAATTGTAAGTGAAAACTTAAGAAAAAAATATTGTGATGTTTGAGTGGTACTTTTAACCATTCTTCGCCGGTTTATAAAGTAATCATAGGTTCATCACTATGTTCGAAGAGTTGTAAAGCAGATGGTAAATTAGGATAATGCATAGTATGCTTAGATTTTGGTTACTACTATCCTCACTGCTATGTGAGTGAGGCAAAAATACCAATCTTGGACAGTCTTTTAATACTCTCCAAATTATTTACATTGCAAATCGTATTTTACGATCCACCTTTCAACCAACCTGTTAAAAATATTAGACAACGAAATAAAGTTCGTTAGCCTTTCGCACAAGTGCGATGAAATTATGCCATTGCGATTTAAAAATGAGTTCTCTGTACACTTAACTAAAGCCATTAACAGTAACAGGGTAGTCTGAAAAGTTTCCACCCTACCACAGAAACATTTTTTTTTGTCAAATTCAGTTTCATTTCTCAACATAGTCTCCTTGTAATTCTATATATTTTTCCCAGCGACGCTCCCATCTCTTTAATCTGTTCAAATAATAGTTGACATCTTGTTCTACAAAATAGTCGTTTACCAATGTGATGGCCTCCTCATTCGATGGAAGGCTCTGTCCTCTGAGCAAAACTTTGAGCCCAGAAAGGAGAAAAAAGTTACTGGAAGCGAGATCTGGTCAATACGGTGTGGTCAATCAATTTGTGAATTTTTGCTATAGTAACCATCAAAATGTGAGACGGTGCGTTGAATGATGCATAGTATGCTTCTGTTATTGTTTTTTCCTTTTCAAGATAGTCGATTAACACAACTCCATGATTATCTCACAAAACAGCAGCTATCACTTCGTCTCACAGTCTTCACTTTTTTCGGAGTCGATGCAGCCTTCGTAGTCCACTGTTTCAACTGTGCCTTAGTTTTAGAGTGTAATGGCGTATCCAAGTTTCAACTACAGTAATTAATCGATGCCAAAACTCCGACTTATTTCTCTTAAACTGCTTCAACAGCTTCGAAAATGTTCATTCGAACAGTAGCGCCATGTTGTAAATGGAAGCTTTTCAGACTACCCTCGTAGTGACGCTCTATCACTAAGTTAAATAAAATCGATAAATTACGTAGAACTCAAAAACTTATTACTCACGACATAAGAAGTACTGCACATTCGGAATCCGGTAATAGACGCAAATCTATATTGGAAGCTATTGGAAATACTTTGTTGATTTAATAGCACCGTGAGTTGATGAAGACACTGCTATATATAACACACTAAAATATAAATTTACCGAAAATGTATGGGTGATAGAAAAATTGCGTTTGCAGATTTGTCTTCAACATATCAAATTACACCATCAACACTCAAAAACTGCTGTGTTACAAACAGTGTGTTTATCAGTGTTACGATGTTCTATCAAATCGTTACAGAATTTAGTCTCAAGGATTTACACGGCGAAAGAAAAGCGTGTTAGTGCGGCAGTTTAAATTTATGGACGTTTTTGATTCACACCACCCATCTTTATATTACATCGTGCGTTCTAATCTTCCAATTAATTTTAGGTGCCGTTACAATAAATGTGAAAATATCCAAAACACCGACAAACGAAATAGCCTTAGGTGGAATGTCCTGACAAGCGGTTTACTTTTCTGATTAGTAGTTTATACATTTGTTCGAGCTACTGGTATTTAACTAACGACTTTAAACCGATTAAAATTCAGTAGAGAAAAAACAGGTTCAAAATATTTTAGACCGATTAATTATGCTGCTTGTTCTTAAACATTTTACTGCAAACCACGTAAACATTCCATTTCATTTTTTTCACTCGCAAGCACTTACATTAACATTGGCAATTATTAGTATTCATTTAGTTTAAATACGTATTAGAAAATTTATCTATCACTATAAGAGGAGGAAATGTTAATTATTTAGTTGTTAAAATTACCATTACACGAAAAAATAAACCGTTTTGTTTAAATAAATAGTTTCAATGTTTTTTTAACTTTAGCGAATAAACAAAACATTGGAACAAAACATGAACAAACATACTGAGAAGTTATTGAAAACTTGCCTTTTTCCGGACAATCTTCAACTTCTTCGCCTGACTGACTCTTTGATTATTTTGTTTCTGGAAACTTTCATGTTAAATTTTAAAGTTTTTAATTACAAGTTTTCTACGCATTGAAATTACTGGATCCGTGTTTCGCTAATCAAGGTAGTATCATTGGGAGATGATCAAAACTAAAGCTTAACTTATTTTGTATACAATTTACTCCAACGTATGAATGATATATACATGCGGCAATAAGCAACGATTCTTTGACAGAATCGCTATGAGAGATGAAAAATGGTCACTTCACGTCTCTACGTCAATATGAAGCAAATAAAGGAGTGAACGGCTACATGAGACTCGACAAAATTGAGAGTTAAGCAAGATATCCATTCCAGGAAGACCATTATCTACTTATGATGGGATTGGGAGGGTCATGGATATTGGAACAGGCTGGGGAAGAACAAGACGGTCGCCAATCGTTTCCAGTTCCATTGAAACAATCCGATCGACAAAGCCAAGTCATCTTGCTCCACAATGCACGACATCGTACTGCAAACATCGTCAAGGAGACCCTGAATGATCTCGAAGGTTCTTTCGTATCCGCCGTACTGCCCAGATCTTGCTCCAACCGATTATCGCCCCTTCCGTTCGCTGTCCAACAAAATGAAACGGTGAGGACCTCAAAAAGTGGCTTAACAACCTCTTCGAGTTTAGGTCCGCCGATTTCTAGCGAAACGGTATCAATAAACTTATTGAGAGGAGGGAGCAGGTCGTGTATAATAACGAAGAATACATACTTGATTAATTTGTTGCTTTTTTTAATAAAAGTTTATAATTACAAAAAAACGGCGGAGGCTTACGGAACAACCTTATAATTTTAAGTTGTTTCAATAATATTAAACCGAGGTAAAAAAAAGAGACTATATACTGACAAGGGAAGAAGGGAAGTCAGTTTATTTCACGACAACGTACGGTTACACACCAGGTCTGTAAATATGAAACCGGAATTTGCCCATATATGACCCTAGTTGTCCGTCAATGTAGTTACCGTCAATCGCGTCATTGGCGCCATTTTCTTGTTGACATCTGACAAACATTTTTAACACACAACAATGCAAGCTCCATACAACGCTATAGGTTGTAATAGCGTTAAACATGTCGAATTTTGTGCCTGGAAACTAAAATTTGCGGACAGCATTGATTTTCGGCTACCATTTGAAGAAAACTGCTACAGAATCGCATCGAAGCTCACAGTGAGTATGCTGTTGGTAAATTACAGTGGTTTAAAAAATTCAAAAATGGCGATTTTGACGTGAGAAACGAAGAAAATGGAAGACCACCGAAAAAGTTTTTAAGACAGCGAAGTATTACGTTCAAAGGCAACAACAATTCGGGGATCAATTAAATGTGACACGAGAAGCCATCTCTATACGTTTGAAAGCCATGCGAAAGATCCAGAAGATGGGAAAATGGGTTCCATATGAACTGAATGAAAGACAGCAGGAAAACCGAAAAAACCACTTGAGAAATGCTGCGATCCATGCATAAAAAAAGTAATTTCTCCATCGAATTATAACTGGCGATGAAAAGTCGATATATTTTGAGAATCCTAAGCGTAAAATATCATGGGTAACTAAAGTCAATATACGATATTGACAGAAAGACTAAATCCCTATGCACGGAAGGTAATGTTCTATGTTTGGTGGGATCAGAAGGGTGTGATCTATTACGAGCTGCTAAAATCTGTCGAAATCATTAATACTGGTGCTTCCGACAAACAACCAGAATATCAAAAAAGGCAACACAAAGTGATTTTGCTTCGTGATAATGTATCGTAAACCACAGCAAAACTGACCAAAGAAATGATTGAGGCGTTTAGTTGGGAAATACTTTCGCATGCGGCTTACTCACCAGACTTGGCTCCGTCCATTTACTACTTATTGTTCATCGATGGGGGACACACTTGCTGAACAGTGCTTCACTTCTTACGAAATTGGCTTGATGACTGGTTTACCTCAAAAGAGTAAGAGTTTTTTTGGTGTGGCATCCACAAATTGTCAGACAGGTGGGGAAAATGTATAGCTAGCGATGGGCAATACTACAATAAAATATATTTTATCATTTTTATACAATAAATGTGTATTTTCTAGACAAAAATTCCGGTTTCAGGTTTACATACCTGGCACAGCGAAAAAGAAATGATCACTGAATTCGGTTCGGAGATTTTATGGCACCCGGCGAATTCCCTAGAATTCGGAATTTCATCTATTATTCCCTGCAACCTCAGTTCTTTGGTAGCTGCTTCACATCTCTTAGGGATATAGAAAAAACCTTAATTTTTTTCATAAATAAATGTCCAAGGTAATCAAAAACGGTAGACAATTAAGTTGAGGAGTAATATGTAGGCATTATTAGGTATTTGAGAGAGAATTTGGAAAATAAAAAATTACACAGACCAACAAATTTAAACTTTTGTGAGGTAACATTGATGAAAATAGGTATATATTAAATATTTTGTAGTCCCAAATCTAAAAATGATAAGGTAATTACTTTAACACGTACAGGTTTTTTTGTTACAGGGTGTGATAAGGAAAAAAGGAGAGGAAATATTTTTACAATCTGATAATTATGTAATATAAAGATGTAAAACGGGTTATATTATGTAACGGGCAAAGATATTACTGAGGATTATATAAATAAAAAATGTATTACATGGGAGGCCATACATCGAAAAAAAATTTCACTTTTTCCTCTCGTGTCCTGTATCATTATATCTTTTCAAAAACCAGCAGAAGTTGCTCAACATAGATGGGTTCCAACGCCCCTGGTATTTTGCCTCCATCGTCCTGATTCCTGATGATACCTCTCTGCTTGTTCTTCGCTTACTGCACCCAAATTTTCCTTAAAATATTCCAAATGGGAGAGTAAAATAAGCATTTTAAGGACATGCGACACCCTGGTATTTCATCGACTTTCAAGAGTTCATCTATTAGGTTTTAATGGTTTTCATCTTTCTTGTTGCCCAGAAATAATTTTACTATACTTACAAAGTACTTCCAAGGTGTCAATTCCTTTTCATTTAATTTTTCTTGAAAATGGAAATCACCTAGAAACTTCCTTATTTGAGATCCAATAAATATGCCTTCTTTTAGTTTTGTATCACTTAACTGATGAAATATTTCTTTTAGATACTTGAAATTATTACCTTCTTTGTACATGGCGTTGACAAAGTTTTTCAATAGTCCAAACTTAATATGGAAAGGCGGAAGAAGCACCTTTTTTGAGTTACCAAGGGGGAATATTTTATGTTTACTACCAAGTTCAAAAGAAGCTCAATGAGATCTTTCTTACTCTAATATTCTTTTGTTGTTTTGTGGTGCTTTTGTTGTCACAAAAAACAGTAATATTTTGTAAAACCCCCTTGAAGCCCTAGTAATATACATATTACATTTAAATCCCCACAAATATCCCACTGATAATGTTCATATTTAACACGATTTAGTATGGTTGTCATAGGTTTATTTCATTGTCGCGGAATAGGCTCAAGGAATAGCAAGACTGCTTTAGGCTGTATTTCGATGAATCGATGCAAATACGCCATGGAAGGTACATATTACAGCAAACACATAGCGATTCTTCAATTTTATAAAAACTTGAAAATGTTACTTTCCGCTTTCGGTAAACACTTTCGAGTGAAACACTTCCATTTTTATCTAACAGGTTCAAGTGTTGGACCGACTTTGGAACCGATTTTTGTTTGGACAATCCCAAGTCACGTACCAAAGAATTTAATTCATTCTGAGTTATTAAGTGAGGTTCACTGGTAGTTGTTAAAAATGTTGGATCACAACTGGTGTTCTCAGGAAGTTGTGGATCAGATCCTGATGTAGAATTAGAATTACCAGGAAACATGTTGTCCAGATTTAACGTCGAAATCGGTACCGACGGTCCTGGCTATGAGGAACTGACCTAAGTGCAGAAAGCAAATTTGGATACTGAATTTTGTCCCTTTGCGTTTTTGAAATCCGTTCTGTTGTCGTGATACAAAAGTAGCAATCACTTACACGGTCAGTAGGTTCTCTCCACATCATAGGAACAGTAAACGGCATAGAATGTTTCTTGCGGTGCATCCACTGCACTAAATTTACGTGACAATTCACGCACCAAACATGAAGAGCTCAACTTTTATCTTGATCTCCAATTCGGCACTTAAAATATAAAAGATAGTTTTTTTTGACTTCCTCCGATATAAATCTAGCTTGTGCCTTTAAGAAATCGTCCGCAGATATAACAAAGAATTAAACACTTGACTTTAGTGTAATCGAGTCAGAAACAAACTAAATTCTAGAAAACAATAAAACTGCCCTTCGTTCGTAGAATGGTTCATAAAATTGGTTCGTAGAATACTGTGAAAATACCCCCTCTACGGTCTTGTGGTAATTCCTACATTGCCCAGTCCAAAGTCAGGTACAAATAATTTCAATGATCTCATGATATAAAGGAGAAGCAGGTTCTTGAGAATGGGACTTGCTAGACAATTTCTGTGAAAAGTTGTTTTAATAACCACCTAAATGAAACGGGAAAAGACCATTCTCATCAATTTTACAAAAATCATGTCGACCTGTGTTATTAGATTTTTACGTCGTGATAATATGATGAGACGGCGACATAAATCCTGGTACACGGCCAAGAAATCAATGGAAGTAATGGATCGAGCAAGTGTATTCGCTATATATGGCCTGGCAGAAAATAAAGTTCGCAGAAGGAACCGAATACCATGCCGGAAAGTGCCTATAAGAAGGGTTTGGACTACTGTATTATTCAGTGCTTATTATTCATTATTCATTATTTCAAATTAAGTGTATTGCATCAAATGGGACTTTGAAGACAACAAAATAAATTTGCATGATTAAATCAATATTTTTTGTTTTTTTAAATAATTACAGGTATTTATGTGACAATTTATTTCTAATATATTGACGGTGATATGAATCCAGTAATCAAACAGATAATTTTCCTTCGCCGTTATTATTCCTCTATGTGAATGTCCAGCTATTCTAAAAATAGTAACGTTTATTATAGTTTGTTGACATTTTGGCTCACAACAAGCTCCTTCCTAAAACCCCATACTAAATCTTCAGATTGCTATTGTTTGTACACTAGGCTAATAAAAAGAAGTAATAACTTGTCCACGAGGAAAATTTATTTTCTTTATAGGACCACCGTTCTATCTGGGGTTTTGTTGTCGAATTCTTCCCCTTTATTTCCGTCCAATATATAATACTTTATGTTTTCTATCCGAAGGAAATCGAGGAAGGGGGTTATATGATACACGATATAGGTAAACCATAACATTAATATTGATATCCAGCTCATATAATCGGCTAATAAGAGTCATTAATGGGATATAATACAAGCAGTAAAACGGTTGGATCCCAAGCGAATGGCTGCCTGTTTAGAGATGTTTGTTATTCCCGATGTGTCTTCTTATATGTTCCACCATGGGTTGTTAAACTTATTGCTTTTGCTTTTATTTGGATCGATCTTAATTATATACATGTAATTGCTTCAGATAATCTGTCGTTCTAGATGTTCATAGTATATGTAGACATGTCAGATATTAAGAAGAATAATCAATTTAATATATTTCTTTTATATCATTAAGTGTTATTATTATTAAATGTTTATCATTAATATCGAAATATTGTTGGAAATTGCAAATTTGTTTATTAAATACACGTGACTAAAATGTCTATTTTGCCTTAGATTTATATTTATTTTAAAATTATATTATGACATAGCTATAACAGAACTTATTAATTTTAAATAAGCTCAACTACAAACATACAATCTGCAACAAAACGAAGTTTAAAGTTGGAAATGTGCATATTAAAGATCTATGTCCGTCGTTGCTCTGGTACTTCATTCACTAATACGGTCGTATTGGCCTCATTCTCGACAATATCCTTGTAATGATACCCTTTCAATGGAATTGCTAGTTTCAGGAACCGAATAGAATAACGGGGAGGTTGATAGGACGAGCAAATATTTTCATAACTTTTTTGATATAAATACTGACAAACGGTAATGCTCTCATGCGAGGTATACATTGTCGTGTAAAGCTGGGTCCACACCAATAAAAATTTGCTTGTGTGTTGACTTTACTGTGCGGCGAAAATATTAACGACGCAAAATTATCACACACAATCAATAAATATCTGGATTGCGCGCGCTGTATGTCCCACTCCGTCTGTGTGTACAGTGGGATGTTTGTAGTTTATGCTTGATTAAGTTATTCCAACAACCCCCAAAAATAAAGTTCTTTATATTTTTCATATTTATACTTGTTTTCTTATCTTCTGTAGTTTTATACTTTTCTGTTTTGGTACAAATGCTTCATCCAATAACGTTTTTTCTTGCTTTTTCTTTCCCCTGATTAAATTGTTCATTAATATGAATGCAGCACATAACAACATAATAATATACTGGGACATGCGTTGACTAAAATCAGTTACTTAATGAATAATATATTACTAAATAATACATTTCTATATAGCCAGGTCACATACGTATCAACACGTCCACACACACATCTTGTGCGCCGCAAATTTCTTTGACGTCAGAGTGATACAACACATACAGCACAAATTTTTATTGATGTGGACTCAGCTTAACGACGTTTAGAGTTATTGTGCGTGATATGCCAACCCATTACATTTTGGCCATTTAAAACGAACTTCTTTTATATACATTTTTCAAAACTAGTTCAATCCTAAATTTAGACATAAGATAAAACAATTGAGAAAACATATGTAATTTCACACCAAACTTAATTTTCACAAGAGGCTTTATATTGACAACTCTTAAAGGCAACAACAGTATTGACATTTAGACGATTTTGGAAAAGGTTATATGAAATGTTACAACATTTTATATATTGCCCTATGATTCGTTTCGGCTTATCTCATATCGTCCAATATTAATTCTGCCTCTCACTAATAAAGAGTACAATAGAGTGATTTGTTTCAGGAAAAACTTATTTTTGTTTGAATGTTCATTGTTTGAACTTGAATTTACATGAGACGTAAAATCCTTCTAGAATAATTTCAAGGCCATGTTACTGCAATAGTGGTAAATAACTTTACCATTCTTTTGAGGATTCAATATCGTTCCAACTAGGGCATTTTGATTATCGTTGGGTTACATAATGTGGAAATTGTATTTATATTCAACATTTTATACGTCACCGTACGATTCCTTTCATTTTATTTAATCTCGTTCAAAATTAATACTGACTCTCATTAATACAGAATGCAATAGAATGATTCTTTTTAGGCTAAACTCATTTTTGTTTAAAGGATTATATTTTGGACTTGAATTTGCAGACAAAGTGGAATTCTAAAATTCCTCCAAGGCCACGTTACTGCAAGAGCACAGTGTACTTTATAACACTTTTGAGGATTAAATAATGTTCTAACAGATGATTTTGAAGAAAGTTTCATCGTTGAGTTATATAAAGTGAGAACTGTATTTATATTGAACATTTTATATTTAGTCGTATAATTCCTTTCGTCTTACTTCATGTCGTCCAAGATTAATACCTCTCCTCACTAACAAAGAGGATTTATAAAGGGTTTTTTTCAGGTAAAACTCATGTTTGTTTGAAAGTTTACCGTTTGGGCTTCTTCTAGAATTCCTTCAAGGTCCAGTTGCTACAAGAGGTACAATGTACTTTACCACAAGCTGAATAATAACCTTCCAACTAGACGATTTTGAAAGAAGTCTTATCGTTAGGTATAGAATATGGGAAGGAAGGCTGAAAACTAAAGTAGGGGAGGAAACATTCCACTTCGAAACAGTTGATCATTTTTGTTACCTTGGCCCAACCATCACAGACAAACATGGAATGGAAGCGAAGGTTAAGGCCAGAATAACAAAATAAATGCACAACGATGCTGCAGAGACTCCTGAGAAATAAAACGTATAGTGTTAAGAAGAATATACGGGAGTATCAAGGAGGAGAACCAGTGAAGAATGATCAAAGAATAAATAAGAATGGTTATTTGAAGGACCAACGATAACGCAGGTTATCAGAGCACGGTGAATATCCTAGCTGGGACATATAGAAAGACTGTCAGACCAAGGAGTATGACTGAACCAAAGTGACTGCAGGAGGTGGAACAAGATTTGACCAGAATGGGTTTGACACAGTGGGAAAGAGCGGTTTGGGGCAGATTATAAACCAAGCCAAGGACCTTAAGGGCTTATAGAGCTATGAATATATATAAATATATATATATATATATATATATATATATATATATATATATATATATATATATATATATATATATATATATATATATATATATATATATATTTATAGAATATATATTTATATATATAAATATATATTCTACATACATACTGCAAATTCTACATATACACTAGAAACATTCTATTGTATTCTTTATTAGTGAGAGGCGAGTATTAGTGTGAAATATATATTCGAAAAATACTGAAATGGGCTGGTGAAGAAAAGCATTAAAAACAAAGAAAGGATTCATAATTCCTCTTGTTTATAAATAGTACAATATTGTTTGAAGGTTCATCGTTTGGACTTAAATTTGCATAAGAAGTAGAAATTTTCTGGAATTCCTTCAAGACCAAGTTTCTCACTCATACTCACAAAAAATTTATTGAAATTAATTTTCATTGACGCCATTGCATGAAATGATTTATTCACTTATTTTATACAAGTCGGATCTCTAGTGTTCATAATAGACTGAATCGAAGGGAATTCTATATAATTTCAGTTATAATATAATAGATTTTATTAACAAGATTCTATTGCAAAGATTTTTACATTTTGATAATACCATGCATTTCATTATGGTAAGATTGTATATAAATCTTAATAATCTAATAATTTCTCTACATCTTCCAAAAAAACACTTTTTAGAGAAGGTTTGCATTTTTTAAAATTAATTTACCTATTTTAAACACGACAAGACTTTCAGTTATTAACCCATTTTTAAATAAATTATTCCAATAAAAATTTCTTAAACAGAAGAAAATTGAAAAACGCGATATTTTTATTAAATTCTGGGACATATTTTTTAACGACAATACTAAAATGGTTAGAGGGAAAATCCAATGAAACACGTTGGTCAAATTAAAGTACTAAATCATTCAAATTCGTAATTTTATGGTATAATTATTCAAAAAAAAACCCACATCCAGGACTTTATACTGTAATTTCTCGTTGTTCGAAATCCTCGCTCGAAAACACACCAATATTTATGAGCTACCGCTAAAAAAATGATCCCATTAAAATAAACCCCCTGTGCAGAAAAAAAATGTGACCTATATTTAAAATTCTGTCTAAATTTAGAAAAAAGAACCGGCGCCTGGAGGACACATTCCAATAAAACCTTTAATAAGATTCTTGTCAATTGGGCTCCAGGTGACAGGAAACATGCGGATCCTGTGACGTCACACCATTCTGAGGTATGCCTAAGGTGCCGTCGACTAGCAGCCAGCCATCAGCTGGGGCATCAGCTGGCCGACAGAGCCGGCATAAGAAACGACCGGCTCAACTTAAAGACAGTCTTTGGAAATAGTTTACCAAATTACTCTTTTTTGACAGCTTGCAATTTGTGTCCCACAATGGTTAACAAAAAAGCGGTTTGTATTTATTCATATTATTTGAGTTACTCATATTCAGAGTGACTAAAAAAATTTAGTTGTTTAACAACCTTATGACAAAATTCAAAACTAGTTGTTGGGAGCGAACAACACTGAAGAATGCCAAATGATATTTAGGTGAAACGTCGTGACCCTTCAGAGAACGAACGGATTGATATCCGAAATGATTTACAAATATTACCTTTCCGTGAAAATATTCGATGTATCATGTTAATGTATTTTAAAAGCAACAAGACTTTTTTCCCTGTAATATATGTACAAAGAAAAATATATTTCAATCAAAATATAAAAAAAAATATTTCAATCAAGACAAATATTCTGGACTAAAGAAAATTTTTGAGCATATGTAAGGAAAATCAAATTTGTCTTCAACGAAGTAAAAATTTTTCTTTAAAAATTTAATCTTTAATGATTTTTTTTTTAGTCGACATATATTTCACACTTAAATAAAACTTATATTTTTCCTTGATTTGTTAAGTCTCAATATGAGTAATATTTTTTTCAAGCAATATTAATAATAATAATAACAAAAAAAATCCAAGCAAAACCTTTTCCAAAAACCTAGATATTCTTGGTGTTTCAAAATCGATTGTCACAGTAGAACAACGAGCAGTTCTCTTACAAACTTGCCACATTGTTCGTAAAGTACTAAGCTGTATGGGAAGAGCTGAACTGCTTTCTCATCTTGGCATTGTAAACCTAACCAGCCTAGGCTGAAATGATCGATGAATCATGTTTGTGATAATAATAATATAATAAATAATAAAATCCAAGAAACATGGGACGCAGAGGGCTTGTGAATGTCAAGAATCTTTGTCTCAACCAGGAGAATAGAATGAGAAAGCGCTTCAATAGTTCACATAGCACACTTATGAAACTGGTTGTTAAGGAGGACCAGGGTTTCACTCCGTTGAATCTAAATGGACAAAATCGTGTTGATAGTAGAACAGCACTGAAGGATATCGTTCAAGAATGAAAACAACAGACATTACATAGGAGATATCTTAAATCACTTGAGGATGACTCCATTGGCAAACATTTGTCTCTAAAGTGGCTTACCGATGGACTATTATATCCAGAAACAGAAGACTTCGCGATACCTATTCAAGATAAGGTAATAAGGACAAAAAATTATGAAATACATTTACTACACATGGATGCTGTCGACAAATGCAGGAAGTGCGGTGGTGTGGGAGAAACAATTGAACACCTTATTGGAGGGTGTCCAGTCCTTGCCCCTAATGCTTATCTTATCTTGCCCCTACTCGCTATTTGAAAAGATACCTCTACCATATTACAAGTACCCACCTTCCCCCGTACTTGAGTCAGCCGATGTCATTCTTTACTGAGATAGACCAATTACAACAGATCGGACGGTTGGCTATAATAGGCCGGATATTGTTCTAATTATCAAAAAGCAGAGGAGAGCTTTTATAATTGATATTGGGATACCACTCTCTCACAACATCAAAAAATTTGACATCTATTCAATATAAGGTAGTAAGAACACGGAACTACGAAAGACATACTACACATGGATGTTATCGACCGGTGCAGGAAGTGCGGTACAGTGGGGGAAACGATTGATCAGTTCTTGCAGTTCTTGCCCCTAATGCTTATTTAGGAGGTCATAATCAGCTGGCGAAAACTATACATCAGCAAATTTCATTAAAGTACTCGCTATTAGATAACGCACCTCCTACATATTATAAGTACTCACCTTCTGCCGTACTAGAATCATCCGATTCAATTCTATACTGGAATAGACTAATCACAACAGATCGAACGGTCGATTATAATAGACTAGACATTGTTCTGATTAGTAAAAAGGAGAAAAGAGTGTTTATAACTGACATCGCAGTGCCGCTCTCTCATAATATCAGGAAAACCGAGTTGGAGAAAACCACTAAGTATGAAAACCTGGCATACGATTTGAAAAACCAGTGGAAATTACATAAGGTAGAGATACTGCTTTTCACTATTTCCGCCGAAGGCCTAATAAGTAAGACCTTTTAAAAATCTTGAAGAACCTTGGTATCTAGAAATAAATTGCCATAGTAGGACAACGTGCAGTGCTCTTGCAGACATGCTACATTGTCCGAAAAATCTTATGCTAAGTGTGAGGAGCTGAACTGCTTTCTCATTTTGGCATTATAATATACTGACATAGGCTGAGACCTAGGCTGAGATGCTTGAATGCTAGGCTAGGCTATACAACCTAGGCTGAGGTGCTTGAATTCAGAACGAACATAATACTTAAATAGCAGAAACATGTTTAAGGCTATCAACACCTATGCATGTTCAGTGCTAAACTATTCGTTCGGCATAGTTAACTGGAGAGCAATTGACGCACAAAATTTGCAATGTAAGATCAGAACACTGCTTACAAAATCACAGAAAGACCACTCTAGAAGTACAGTGTAACACACAATATCGCCGCAACAGCAAGGCGGTAGGGGATTGGTCGATATTAGTAAGCAACTGGACCAACAAATAGGAAATCTGCGGAAATATTTTTTGCAGCAGGAAGAAACGTCTATGCTACATAAAGCTGTATGCTGAGTTAATAGATCAACACCACTGCGACTCAACGAAGATCAAGTTCAAGTCTATGCAAAAACAGAACTTGAGAAATTACAATTGTGGAGGGAAAAGCCTCCGCATGTGAAGATTTGAATGAAGTCACCCAAGAACAAGTCGACATATTAGCGTCGAACTACTGGCTTACTGCCCCGGACAGATGTTTCCGGAAACAGAAGGTTTCCTATTGGCAATACAATTCCAAGTTATACCTGCCAGGAATCACGTCAAGTACCTAGTTCGGGACGGATGTGTGGTGGATGATCGATGTAGATATGGTTGCCTGGTCTCCGAGACAATCCAACATATAACAGGGGGCTGTGAAGCATTAGCAGCAATAGAATATGAAGAAAGCCACGACGCAGTGGCAAAGATCATTCATCAAGAATTGGTAATAAAACTGCAGCTAAAAGAATCAGAAAAAGTCCCTTACAACAATTACAATCCGCAAACAGTTCTGGCGAACAACAGTTACAGAATGTATTGGGACCGAACAGTGTTTACCGGGCAGAAAGTAAATAAAAATAGGCCCGATATTGTTGTAATCGATAAAATTGCAAGGAAAACATTATTTATAGATATAGCTATCCCAAACAACAATAATTTAATTGCAAAACATAGGAAAAAAATTCTGAAATATAAAGAGCTTCAAGAACAGGTGAAAAGACAATGGGATTTGAAACTTCAAAACAATACCTATCATATTGTCATCAAATGGAATCATCCCAAAGAACTTGGCAAGGAATAATAAAATATTGGGCCTCAACGATCACCTTTTTAGACCCATGCAGAAGGCTGTATTACTTGGAACAGGTCGAACCGTTCGAAAGCTTCGGGACAACAATAGGAAACCAAAAACATACACCGTCACCACTACAACCAATGTGGCCCAAAAACATGCAAAGGGCCCCCACAGAGCTTAATCTTTCTGATATCTAAGATATCTAGGATAAGTTAATGTTCCCCTTAGGGCCGGTTCTGCAGTGCGAGGATGTGCCGGGTGTGGGCTGTACTCGGGTTTTACTCCGGGTGTGGCTTGTGCCTGATTTGTTCTTGTGTTGTATGGCCGGTCCTTAGAGGGACTCCGAATGTCTTTAGGCTAAATGATAATAATAAGGACTAATAATAATAGGACTTTTCTACTATGTACCAAAAGAGGCTTACAAAGCTTTTAAATACCAAACTGAAAACCTCATTAGATCAATCAACGGATGGGCAGTGCCAACTATGACCTATTATTTTGGTATTGTTAAATGGTCAGAAACAGACCTTGATGAACTGGATAGATTAACACGTCGAACATTGACAAAATTTCGATGTCTGCATCCAAATTCATCTATAAATTTCGAGAAAGTTGAGAGGCAGAGGTCTCGTAAACATAAAGAATCTCTGTCTGAACCAGGAGAGTAAGATGAGAAAACGCTTCATTAATTCAAGCAGCACGTTAATGAAGTTGGTTGCTAAGGAGGACCGGCGTTTCACCCCGCTGAACTTAGATAAAGAACTTAGAACCGTGTTGATGATAGAACAATACTTACGGATTGTGTCAGTGAATGGAAACAACAGACACTGCATGGACAGTATCCAAAGTCACTCGAGGATGATACCATTGATGGATCATTGTCTCTGAAATGGCTAACCGATGAGCTGTTGTACCCAGAGACAGAAGGTTTTGCGACATCTATTCAAGATAAGGGAGTAAGAACAAAATGAGGAAAGAGCTATTATAATTGACATCGCAGTACCGCTATCTCATAATATCAGAAAAACCGAGTTGGAGACAACCACTAAGTATGAAAAACCTGGCATACGATTTGAAAAACCAGTGGAAATTATATAAGGTAGAGATAGTGCCTTTCGTTATATCCGTCTAAGGTCTAATAAGTAAGACCTTTTCAAAAAACTCGAAGAACATATTAGGACAACGTGCAGTACTCTTGCAGACATGCCACATTGTTCGTAAAATCTTATGCTAAGTGAGAGCATCTAAACTGCTTTCTCATTTTGGCGACCAGCCTAGGCTGAGAAGCTGAATTCAGAACGAACATATATAATAATAATAATATAAGGAGCTGAATTGATTTTTCATCTTGGCATTGGAATATCGACCAGCATGAGCTGAGATTCTACATTAAGGATAAGCAGAATATAATAATAATAAAAAATTCCAGAAAACTTGCTATACATGGACGACTTAAAACTCTATGGAGAAGCAAGAGAGAAACAAAATTCATTAATAAAACAGTCGAAATATTTAGTAAGGACATTAAAATGTCATTCGGACTAGATAAATGCTCCACTATCAGCATACAAAAGGGAATAATAAAAAAACAACACTCAATAGTCTGCGGCATACAAGAATTAGCATCAGAAGAGTCATACAAATATTTGGGAATGCTTCAAAACCATAAATTTGATTATGGTCTATTAAAGAATTTTTCGAGTTTGTACCAAAAGCGTCTTACAAAGCTCTTAAACACTAAATCGAACGGTGGAAACCTTATTAAAGCGATCAATGGGTGGGCGGTGCCAACTCTGATATATTTTTTTGGCATTGTTAAATGGTCTGAAGTAGATCTTGACGATCTGGATAGATTGACCTTAAATCACTTGAGGATGACTCCATTGACAAACATTTGTCTCTAAAGTGGCTTACCGATGGACTATTATATCCAGAAACAGAAGGCTTCGCGACAGCTATTCAAGATAAGGTAGTAAGGACAAAAAATTATGAAATACATTTACTACACATGGATGCTGTCGACAAGTACAGGAAGTGCGGTGGTGTGGGAGAAACAATTGAACACCTTATTGGAGGGTGTCCAGTCCTTGCCCCTAATGCTTATCTAATCAGCTGGCGAAAATTATACATGGATGGATTATACAAGAATGGAAACAACAGACATTACATGGGAGATATACTAAATCATTTGAGGATGACTCCATTGACAAACATTTGTCTCTAAAGCCGATATCATTCTTTAATGGGATAGACCAATTACCACAGATCGGACGGTTGACTATAATAGGACTGATATTGTTCTAATTAGCAAAAAGCAGAAGAGAGCTTTCATAATCGACATTGCGATACCACACTCTCACAATATCAGAAAAACTGAAATGGAAAAAGTCACGCAATATGAAAATCTTGCATTTGATCTGAAAAATCAATGGAAACTCCAGAATGTGGAGGTGTTACTTTTTGTTATATCAGCCGAGGTCCTAATGAGCAGGACCTTTTGCAGAAACCTGGAAATTATTGCTGTTTCAAAATCGATTACTACAGTAGGACAACGCGCAGTTCTTTTGCAAACTTGCCACGTTGTTCGTAAGGTATTGTTGGTCTGAATGGGAGGAGCTGAATTGCTTTCTCATCATGATATTGTAAACCTGACTAGCCTTGGCTGAGGTGATGGATGAATCATGTTTGTGAAAATAATTCTTTTATTTCAAGATTAAATGTTTTAATTAGAGGATAGTAAAATATTTCGAAACAAGTTGATTTTTTCTTAACTGGAAACAATTTAATTATTTCAACCAATAAAAAACTATTGAATGTAAAAAAAATATATTTTATCTTAACTAATATATTTTCTTATAAGAAACAGTGCTACCAACTTCAACTAAGAACACGGCTATTTTTTAAATCGAATAAAACAGTTTTACACATTTTGTTATATTTCACTTTTTTTTTTAATTTGTGTGACTCTAGTTTCATAAAATGATTTTATACTCTCAAAGACTACTCTAAAATTTAAAACTTAAAATGGCTATTTTATCCAAGAAACATTTTCTCTTGAACGAATTTCACTACAAACTTGTTTTTTTGAATTATGAATTTTTAATAAATTATTATCAATTTATTAATTATACAGTAAAAAATTTATTATCTAAGATATTTCTTATTTTTATTTAAGCAATTTATTTTCTGCAAAAAAAAATTATTAAAATTGAAAATAGTTATTGTATGGAACCAAGAAGCCAGTTTGTTGAAATTAAATTAGAGACAGTATATTCATAAGTCAAGAATTTTTTTTTCAACCAATAATTTGTTTTCTTTCGCTAAGAAACCTTTTCTCTTGGATGACAAAACTTATTTGTTTACTTCGATCAAAACGATTTATTAGTTTGCTCAATATATTTAATAGTTTTGTTTCAAAATAATTTTCTTCAACCAATTAAACGAATATATTTTTGTTCAAGAAACAAATTACGAAAATTATATTTTCCTTTGCTCAAGTTAACCTTTTTCACTGAGTATTTCGGCTTTGTATTTTGTGTTGATTGAATTTTTGAGAACTATATCAATCAAATATGAACCATTAGCAACAATCCAACATTGTGCCCTTTTTAACACATTTTCCATAACTTTTGTCAACATATCTGATGTTAATGCTATAATTTCAGCACATATGTGGTCCTTAAGTTGGTGTATGGTTTGGGGTTTACTTATGTAAATCTTTTCCGTACGGATATCTGTGATGGTATTCAAATTACTTGTTAGTGGTCTGTATAGGCAAATATGTGCAAGTCACTTCTCAAAATTTGGCGTTAACTGAGTGGAAAAATTCTTAATTGTTTACCACGTCATCGAATTGACTTTTTGGAGACTCTTCCTTGCTATACTTCACACGTGCAGTCTATTAAACGTTTCTTGAACTTCTGATGCGAGGCCTATTCCCATCTGTTCAGTTACAACAGTTGATTTTTAATGTAATTTAAAACATTTTCACTGCGTTTTTTTAATATGTATTTATTCATAATAAAATTTCAAAGCCTGCAGTACACAATAGCCAAACCAAATTTTTTGTCAACATTTTGAAAGACATTTTGGTATAACCGTGGCTCCATCTCACCAATGAGTAGAATAATTTCATCCTATAGTTTAGGAATCGATTGTGGATTGTTCTTATAGACCTGTCTTTTCATGTAACCTTAGAGAAAATAGTCCAAAGGTGTCAAATCACATGATCTTGGTGGGCAGTTTTGAATCCAGGGGCTTTTGATCCAGGGGCTTTAGGTCCTGTATTATTTAAACCTTATATGCCTTCAGAGCTAAATCCTTTCGTAAAATACGCCATGTTGTGGATTCACTGAGTCCAAATTGTTGTGAACGTTGACTAATGGACATTTCTGGGTCTTCAGCAACACGTTCACTTACCAAATCAATATGCTCTTGTGAACGACCACTATTGCTATATATTGTTCTTCTTTTATCTTCCACTGAACCAATTTCTTGAATTTTTTTAACTATTCGATTGATAGTGCTTTCAGATGTATCGTAAATATTACGTCATTTTCTAAAAACATTTTTCGCTGAATGGCCATTTTTATAAAATAATTAAACAATTTTAACGAGTGGCTGTATTGTGTACGACGCCATTTTTGTAAAAGTCGTACATTATACTTCTGAAATGAGAATAGACCTGCGCTATCATAACGCCATCTGTGTTTTATTCAAGAATTAATGCTTAATTTGAAAGACCCGGTTTAACACGGAGGTAACATAAAATACTTTTACGTTCTAAGATTTTTTTAAATTTTTAGTGTTACAAACTATAAAACCTTGAATGCTAGCATTAATATTTTATATAATATATTTGTGGTATCTTAGTTTTATTGATATATTATTATTGATATATATATACTGTATAATATATTGATATATATTATACAGCGCCTCAGGTCTTGGAGGTCCTTGACTTTTAATATCCTCAAGAATATTTTATTTTTAACATTGTTAACAATTTATATTATAACTCAATAGGATACTTTTTGGTATTCTATTTTTTTTTATCTATTTCACCTTTAAAGCTACTCCACTTTAAATTTATGAACAATTCTGATGTAGTAAAAATACTTCATATATACAGGGTGTTACAAAAAAATGTATACACACTTTGACTGGTTCTAAAATCAGT
The DNA here is from genome assembly GCA_031761425.1 of Cosmopolites sordidus. Classification (NCBI taxonomy): domain Eukaryota; kingdom Metazoa; phylum Arthropoda; class Insecta; order Coleoptera; family Curculionidae; genus Cosmopolites; species Cosmopolites sordidus. The sequence continues at coordinate 402,932 of JARFXV010000305.1, forward strand.
ACTTATTTATATACAGTTTACTTTAAGGTTTCAAAAAAAAGGAACAGCCTTTATTTTGACTAACGCAAGTTTTCAAACTAGCCATCGTAGTGATCCGAAAAAGCTTGATCTCAAAAGCTTCCCGAATGCGTGGGATCACTGCTTCCTGACGCAAATTAATGTAAACAGCACCAGTTACAGTACCGTCAAAAAAGAACGGTCTAATTAATCCTTTTGCAGATAAGCCACACTACACTGTGACTCTTGGCAAATTAACATGATGTTCTTCAGTAACGAGTGGATTCTCAGGTGTCCACTAAGTGCAGTTGTGGCGGTTAATTGAACTGAAAATTCTGAAATTCATACCTAAACTGTCTTTAGACTTCTACCGTATTTTAGTATTTCCGTAACACTTCAAGATAAATTTCCGATTTAGGCTGTAATCAAATACAGCTCACGCCATATTTTCAAGGCTCATATCTCCGGAACTTTTTGTACCAAAACTTAGTGGTGCGAATTGATACGGCACCTTTCTCCTCTTCTTTACAAATCTCAGCTTTTTGAAGCCTTTCTAAAATGAATGTCTAAAAATTTCCTTAATTTTGACTTGGTGGAATCACATACTAAAGAAGGAATGTTTATTTGTCCGAGCAATAAGATGAAATCGGATTAAATCTCTGGGGAGTGAAGTATAATCCTTTATTTATAAACAAGGGAGAAAACTCAAATAGTTTTCTTATACCCTAGTAAATCAAGATATTTAGCAAAAGTGTAGATTTATTATATGGAAAGGGGGTTATTTAATAAATTTCGTACTAAAACATTATTGAAAATAAATTTTAATGTTACAAAATCGTGTTCGAATTTTGAACAATCCCGGTACATTAACAGTTTTATAGCCACATACAAAAATCCTCCTTCGGAAAAAAACAACGTATAATTTTCAATCAGACCGCAAAAACGAAAAATTTTATTCGCAAATGACCCCTATTTCATTGAAGGACGCGCTTTCTACCCACCACACATTCGACAGGGAAGAAAGCTCAGACCGTACGGTCACATGAGCCACCAAATCATTGTCCGGAATTCCTCGAACTCACCCGTTTCCGGCGAGGCCCAACATAAAGCGGATCTCCCACATCGAGGCACCCGTTCCTGTTCGCTTTCAGATCTTGTGATAGTTGCGATGGAATTCCGAATCCTTCCTTTCGAGTTTTCGGTGGTCTTATTACTCGTTTGTTTGACTTTCAAAAGAAGACAAGCGAAGTTTTCGTTCTTTCTAAGAAGTTATTTTATATTGTGTTTATTTTTAATTATCATGTTGAAATATGTAGTATATAAAAAAGTATATAAATGTTAAAGTATATAAAACGTAGAAATAGTAAAGGCATTAAGGGAAGTTAAAAGGAAACATGCAACAGCAAGGAGGAAAACTATTTATTAAGGGTTTTCCAATAAGAGAGTTAGAACTTTTAAAAATAAAGCACAATGATAACTGCGGATAATAATACTGTAATTTTTATTCTATCTTGAAGAGGAAATAATGGCATTATGTTTTGAATGTGCTATCGTTCAAATGTTCCCCTCGGTTTCGTCTGGTGAAATGAATTTTGAACACCGAATTTTTGATTACTTTTTCGCACATATCGCCTGGTATATTATTAAAAGTGGCCTGGTATAGTTTCAAAGATCCAGAATTGTCCGAGGTTTATTTCTGCAAACCAAAGATTTAACATAACCCCACAAAAAACAATCTAAAATCATAAGATCATATGATCTTGGTGGCCAGTTGATATTATTATTTAGATTAACAATGTGTCCAGGAAACTATTATTGTAATAAATCGATTGTCTAGCTAGATATGTGACAAGTCTTGTTGATAGAAAACATTATCACGTTTATCTGTTCAGGTCAAATATATTCCGTTAGCATGTTCCTTTAGTGTTCCCCATTAACAGTAATACATCATCGTCGTCAAAAAAATATTTTCATCATCGTCTTCAAAAAAAAATAATAATAATAAGAGGCCCTATCACTCCTTCAGTCCAAAAAACACACCAAACAGTGAGTTTCTGAGGATGGAGAGGTGACCTAAACCACCAGAAGATTTTCATTGACCCAAATCATGTAGTTACTTTTGTTCATAAAGTCATTAAGCCAGAAGTGCGCGTCTTCGCAAAAGATTATTTTTACCCAAAGTGATGGTCTCCTTTCAACTGCTCTAAAGCCCAATATGGGTATCTTTCCATTGTGAATCGACTCAATGCATTGAACACAGCAATCTATGAGTGACATTTACATTTTAAAGTGTTCTGACACTCTTATTGTAAACTTTTTATTATATGACCATTATTAGGTCTTCAACTGGATTCTAGACCCCAACGTTTCATCGACTGTAGAGACTAGTTGAATAGAAATTTTTCTATACCAAGTACTATTTTAAAGCTCCATCTTCCAGCCTCAAAACGAGGTATAATATACGAGCCTACTGTGAATATAAATAAACAAATTAGTTGAGACGCGATACCGTTACAAAAACAACATTTGACGCACTACCTTTTGTTCGCCCTCCAGCTGAGAAAAAAAAGCTGCGGAAGCTCAGGACATGATGTGTGCGGCTTTGTGAGATAATGCCCTTTGGTAAGGTAGAAAAAATTAGTTCCAGCAATTCCTAACTGGAACTTTTAACGTTTAACTAATGCAGAACATCTAGGACAGCTAATAGAAGTGGATGATACAAAATTGGAAGAACTACTGGAAGTACATCTTTATATACTGCTCGAGCTCGAATAGGAATTCTGAGTTACACCCCAAGCCTTTTCTATACATTTACACCAGTTAGGAAATTCAAAAGGAGAGTCATTAGGTCTCCTAATGAACTCCCAGTTGAGAATAAGAGTAGACGTTGATGTCTCATTCCTATCCAGATTTCAGAAAAAGAACTTCCTGCATAAAAGTATGCCTTGTGATGAAAGGTGATCCTCTGCTATAATACAAAGGTGAAGAGCGACAATTTTGGGGCAAACTTGATGAGCCATCAACGAAATATCCACGCCAAAAGGGTATAATTGTGGTTATGGTGGGATCAGCAGGACATCGTGAATTATAAATTTCTCTAATCTAATCAAACGGTGACTACTGATCATTATCAGCAGCAATTGATTCATGTTAGTGATGATCAGGAAAAAAAGTACCTTCAACTCAAAGTCATATACGTTAAAGAAGACTCTGGACTCCGGATCACTAAGTTGGGCTGAGATATTTTATCTACATGGTGTATTCTCCAGACTACCGCCCTTCGAATCCTTTAAATCACCTGATTGATAGCCGCTTCCATCTTGAGGGAGTGCAAAAAGCCCCAATGACTTTACCAGATTAAAACAACCAAGTTTTTTTTCGATATGGAATTCGACAGTTATTATTAAGTTTATGTATTATGTAAAAGTAAATGTATTCACAAAATCGACAACGTCGTATTAAATGATCGCCGACTGAAGGTACACGAACTTGCTTGCATTTTGATAGACGGTGTTCACTACATTATATACGATATTTTGGGTATGAAAAAGTTTCTTCTGGAACAATTTTCAAGAGTGTTTAGACTTATTTAACGTAATTTTTCGCAAATTTTTGCGACGTTTTATAGTAATAGATGAAACATTAATTTACTATTACATGCCAGAAATGAATCAGCAGCCCGAACAGTGGTTGGGAGCAGTTGAAAGTACGCCAAAAAAATGTTTTTCTGGGATTCTGATGGTATGATGAAACATACAGGAATCTTACATTTCAATACTAGATCAATTGAAGACTGGGATTTAGGTTATACGTCCCCACCCATTTGACCAAAAATAAAGAGCTCTTTCGTCAAGATATTATGTCTAGACACACGTCTCTGATTATTACGGCAAAACTCTTTAATCTACACTTCACAGTGCTTCCATGTACATCGTACTCACCGTAATGGGCTCCCAACCATTACTTTATCTTCCAGAACATGAAGAAATGGCCTACCCAATAAGGTTATCTTCAGATTGCTGCTTATTTTGCTATTGCTAGCTTATTTTGTAAAGTTAGACAAATAGCATTATACTCCAAGAAATTTACCACTAAATACCAAATAATTTTTTTAAACTTCTCGACGCACGTTTCGCTAACTATGTTAGCATCATCAGGAGATAATTCAATCTAATTGTAAAACTTAACTATGTTATATTTATATAACAACTGTACCTAATGAAGCGTGTAAAAATCAGGAACCGTAAAATTAACTAAGCGTTACATTAAAACCAGATATGGCGGTTAATAATTCTTATTTTTTTTAAAGATGTAATTTTTTTGCCACGATAGTACCTTTTAAAACATCATTGCTGTGTAAAGGATTTCGAGTTAGTGTCATATTTTTTTCGTGTGGTAAATATGTCAAGTTTCGAGCCTAATAAAGAGCATTTGCGGTAGGCAAGAAGGGGGTCAATTGAACCAAAAATACTTTAATGCTTTTTCTTAATTTAATAAAAAAAATACTTTTCTTTAGATAATATAATACTTTGTTATTCGCTTTAGTATTTCCGACAGGTACACTAATCAACAAATAATTATAATAAAAATATGTTCTACAACCGCGTCAAATGATTCAACCGGCCACATCGCAGGGGCAATTGAACCACTAGTTGGAGTAAATTAAACCAAAAGTATGTGAAACCAAAATAAACACTTTTAATAAATCATTTATTATTTATTATATCTTAATATCATTATTACACACTTGTAACGAACATATATTATTATATTATTTGTTTTTTTAAACTTTTATCATAAAATGTATTTCTGTTTTTTCACTACTCTATTTTTTTTTTAATTTTCAGATAAATGTAATTTCTTTATTTTTTTTGTTTTTGTTTTTCGCTTCTATCTCTAATTTTTCAGGGGCATCAGTATATATTGCAGTTTTGCAACGTACACGACCCTTTCTAGATGGATCTGGGTGGATTGATCCTAATTGCTTAACCCTCTTTGACGCAATAATAGCAACTGGTTTTTGAGAAGTAATTAAAGCTAAATTCCATGTATTTTCAGGTGTAAAGTGACAACGCTCATTAACACTTTTTAAATTTCCAAAAAACTTGTTAACATTAGGTTTATTGAAATTCATTGTCCGTGCAAGACTTGTAGCTTTTGGAACTCTAATAGATATCTTTTGATGTATTTTCATGATATCTTTACACTTTTATCTTATCACTATCAGCCTGTTTGTTATTATCCCATAATGAGGGATACTTATCGATAAATCAATCTTTGTTTATCCATAATATAATTTAGCAGATGTTAAGCAGTAGTCGACTAAAAAACGTTCTTGTTCATTCGTGAAGACCTTGTGAGGATGGTACCCAGAATTAAAATGTTCACCTTTCTTAAATTTTATAAAATATCGCCGTAATGTCGTTTAAGAAAGATTAAATCATTTAGCAACACTTCTTATAGTCTCTTTAGATTCGAAAATTGTTTTACGTGCCGTTTCGTAGATTTCAGTGGACACTTCACCACGGATAGTTTTCCTCGCACTTTTACCGGACACTTTAATATCTATAAAAAAAAAAATTTAATTTAATTAGTAATATATTTATGGGATACTGAAATTAGCAGATGTTAAAAAATTTATAAAAACATCTATTATACATTGACTGTCATCAATTAGTTAGGTTATAACCTCAACTTGGCAAAATGATTTTATGTGAACAAAATAATTAACTATTAACTTTTAATTAATAATAACAATAATTGATAATATAAATAATAATTTGATCTTTTTTTACTTACCACAATTATTGAATATTGTTGACAATCTTTAATGAATAAACTATTCATTACAAAATATCACAATAACAAATGCTATATTGTTTAGCTTAATAAGTATTTTTCGTGATGTTGAGATGTGAGCGCAAGTCTGATGTTTTCGTTGGTTCAACCGCCCCTACGATTGATAATTCAATTGGCCCCTTCTGATTTTATTGCACCAAATAGTAATTTTTTTTATTATTATTTCGTTATGGATCAGGTTAGGAATTGTAAAATATAGATATATGGAGACATAACAACTGAAATTTTATGATTATATTTAAAAATTGAAATATTATTAAACATTTTGTCGAGAGTTAAAAAAAAGTTTATATGCCCATGAACACAAAAATTTGAATTTTTCAAAATTATATCATCACAATGATTCCAAATTTGGGCAAATCAGGAGTTAACATATTAGACCATAATTCTAAGAGGACGTTTATTTTTTTAAATTTTTATCGAATTTTTAAGTCGACTGGTTCAATTGCCCGTGATTCAATTGACCCCTTCTCCCCTACATACTGTTTTTTCTTGTTCAGTCAAAAGAAAAACACCCGTGAAAGCTGTCGTATACTTGTAGAAACTTACGGTGACAATGTCCCAAGGCAAGATGCTTGTGAGCGTTGATTTAGGCCATTCAAAAGTGGTGATTTTGACTTGGAAGACAAAGAACGCCCAGGTCAACAGAAAAGAATTTAAAGGTGCTGAATTGCAAGCATTGTAGGAAAAAGACAATATACAAACTCAATAAAAATTGGCAGAGAGGTAAAATGTTGGTCGCTAAACCATTTGTGATCGTCTGCTTGCCATGGGAAAGATGCAGAAGGCAGGAAAATGGACATTATTTCAGTTGAACGACAGACAGATAGAAAAGCGAACAACGGTGTGCAAAGTTTTGCTTTCTCGGCATGAAGGATTTTTTTTTTGCATCGGATCGTGACTGGAGAGGAAAAATGAATTCATTTCGAGAACCCAAAACCCAAAAAATGGGGTTATAGGTTGACCCAGAACGACTATCAATATCGACGGCAAGACCGAATCGCTTTGGAAAGGAGACAATGCTGTACATTGTACATGTGTATTTCCATTGATGTCTCAGGCGCTTTCCATGAAACATTTCAACAATTATGGAGATGTCGAAAAAGGGCTTGATGACTGGACCACCTCAAAAGACGCATTGATTTTCTGTAGGGACATCCACAAATTGCTAGAGAGATGGGAAAAATGTTCAGCTAGCAATGGCGCATATTTTAAAGAAAGAATAAAAATAAAATGTTTACCTTTCTCCAAAATTAAACGTGTTTTTTTTTAAGAAAAAAATAAGAACTATTAACCGCCACACCTCGTAATTGAAAAAGTTGACTGAACGGAATATGTTCTTTGTATCGGTTCATGGTTTTCTTAAAAATTTAAGACTTGTTAAAAGTGTAAATAAAGAGAGGGCTTTGAATACGTATGACAGCATTCAAATAGATAAATGTAAGAATGCTAACATGGTTAGCGAAACGTGCATCACGAAGTTTAAAAAAGTGATTTGGTGTTTAGAGATAAAACTCTTCGAGTTTGGTATTTCACGTCGAATGTTCTAATAGAAGAATTGAAATACCATTATATTAATGGTGTTAAAAAGTTGGTATACGTATATTTAACTGAAAGGTGACAACGCTAAAGAATAAAGAATTGTCAAAAATATTTTGTTATATTTATTAGGCCTAAAACTTTTAAAACGACCTTCCTGTAACCATAGCTGGCAAAAATAAGAATTAACTTTAAACTACTTCCTTCACTTTCTTGAAATAACTGAATTTTTAAAATATATATTGTTAAACATTATTTCAGTAAAATAATATAATATATAATAAAACACTTGTACAAAGTTAAATACAAGTTAATTATTTTGCCAAGACGACTTTGTTATCCAATATATCTACGAATGAAAAATTACAGTTCGAGTTTTGGCTACAGACGCCGACTTTGCAGACCAAATACACCCTTAGGGCCCCCAGAGGATAATTTATGAATGAATATCTTTTATTACGACGTCAACACGAGAATATTTATAGGCGCGCAAAAGGACGCAGTCTTTTGATTATACCCAGTTATTTAGAACTATCAATATATTATGTATTAAGCAAATTAACTCCTCGCACAATAGATAACAGGGGATAATTCCACTCGGCCCTTGGGGACACAAACAATGTACATATTGTATTTGTAGATAAAACAAAACAGAAACTTGTATTATAAATTTCCGATCTGTCTAAAAAATGCAAAGCGTAATTTCAAAGAATATTTTTTTCCAATTATAATCTGCAGCCGGTTAGTTGTCATTTCCTTTGTAAGATACGAGAAGAATTCAAAAATTATTACACACATCTTTAAAATAGTTATTTTTTTTAAACGATTCTTTTTCTTCTGTGGCGATGGCAACCCCGTACGGGTCTTTGCCTCCTCTTTTTTTTATTCTTATTTCTTTGCCTGGATTATCGTCAGTTGATCAACCCGGTTTTACTTTCTTGTGGTCTCGTAACGTTATAGTTTTTTCAAGATAGGGGTGTTAACCCTACGCCCAACGCCCTATTCTTCGGAGGGCCATTACTCTCGCTCTCGCTCTCGTCTGCAGTGACCCCGTTTCCCAAGATGTACCGTCGCAGAGGCGAGAGTCGAAATTGAGTAGGAGAGGTTAGGTGACACTAGCAGAGTACAGCATCATATATCACTACCCCATTTGCATCCCAGTTTTTAAACGATTAATACAATTTAGTAATAAAGGGTTTCCACATTTTTCCAAAAAAAACTTTTTTCTAGTGCTACAGCCCGTCAGTGAGCCCTAATCCAATGGCCAAGAGTATATATGCATTCCAAAGGACTTTTCTTGCTCTACAAAACTATGTGCATCATTTTTATGAAAAACTTAATTTTAATTACCTTTCGAGCTTTGGAAATGGAAATTTCAGGCGGCAAAAATATAATTTTCGGCATTTGCTATATTTCGCCGTTCCTCGTGGTCAAAAAGCTTCAGAAACCGTTCGATACATTTGCGCCATATATGAAGATGACGTTATAGCTGATCGGACCGTTAGAGACTAGTTTACCAAGTTCAAAAATCAGGCTCTAAAATATCAGAACATTTTTGCCCAAGAAATGATAATAGTCACACTATGGAGAGCATTTATTACATTATGAATTGCGTATGGTGATATTTGAATTAATTCATGACAATCATTAATGACACATGCACTAAAAGGGTTGTATATGAACATGATATTAACTTTTAAACTGAAAAACATAAAACAACGAAAGTTGACGTACATAAATTAAAGCGTAAACAATATTTTAGTTAATAGGCAGTTATAGAATTATCAAAGATGGCGTTGTGGCGACATTTTTATAAATATTTTTAATGGCAACAATGCGCTAGAAATACGTTATTTCAAAGCTGTTTCAAATATCTACTCAAATGTTGTTTTGATTTTGACATCTGTCATTTGATTTTTGAAAAAATCGATAAAATTTAATATTAGCATATCCTCAAACTTTTTAAACAGGGTCTCCCTGTAAAAGATAAATATTAGTTTTTTTCTGGTAGAAATTACACTGAAAGTCAGTCAGTCAAGATGCGTATATTCGAAGTTATTTCTGGCTTACATTTAGAAATAAAATGCTAATTTAATAGAAAAATACAAGTTTTATTCGAAACTAATAAAATGATGAAAGTAAAATGTCATACCAGATGTATTTCAAGAATGTTCTGGAAAGATTAAAATAAATGCTCCTTGCTGACAATGCAACTTCCTGTTATAAAACACTTCTCTTACCCGTTCAAATGTTTCCAAAACATCTATGTTATCGGGTTGCGTAACATATACCTTAGATTTTAATTACCCCCATAAAAAGAAATCTAAGGCCGTTAGATCTGGAGTTCAAGCAGGCCACTCTATTGTAGCCCCTCGTTCAATTTATCTATTGGGATACTGTTCATTCTGATAAACTCTTAATGCACCATTACAATGGAGGAGCACCATCCTGTTGTAAAGTCGCTTCGAGTTCTCGAAATTCATAAGGATTTTCCTCTAGAATCTATAAAATTAGCGTTTCAATAGCATTCTGCAATAAGTTCAAATACACCTTTCCAGTTAAATTTGGATTTAAACAATAAGTCCAGCTATGTGATTTCCCAAGATCCCTGCTCACACGTTTACTTTTCCCGGAAATTGTGTATGGTTCTCATGAAAAAATGAGGATTCGAGTCACTCCAGTAGCTTACATTCTGAGTATTCACATTGACATTCAGATAAAAGGAGGATTCATCGCTAAAACAAATTGATTTTGTATATTCAGGTCCTTCAGCTGTGCTTCTAGGCATCACTTCACAAAATTCAAGTCTGCCATTGGGATCTGCCAATGGCAGATCACCAACTGCCAGGTGGTGAGTCATTTGTAATTTGTAAGGGTGATTTTTTGTTTTTTTTAAACCCTTTACACAATTATTGCAGATACTCCACAGACAACTACATTCTTTATAAAAAGGGGGAAATATCCTAAACGAGCTACATAAAGTAATAATCCTCAAACTAGGAATTGCAACAATTAGAATTACATAATTTATTAAATGCTTATTATTTCTAGAGAAAAAGTTTTACTAGGTAGCCGGAGGAACAAAACTGCGTAACTTACACTTTAGGTAACTTACACCGTGGAGGTAAAATTTGTTGGTTTATTATAGTTAGACATTGTTTAAGCTGTTTCCAAGACCCTATCATTACCTATTTTGAGCCACATGTTTTCTCGTCAATTGTAATATGGCCGTGATTGAAACTGTAAAGTCTTGACATCATACCATTAAATGTTTATTTATTTATTTCTTTATGAAAATATGTTCCAAGTAAAACCTCTTCTGACTAATAACAGAATAAATCATAGTTTTTTAAAGATAAATATTGTAGCGTTCACAGATTCTTGATCGCTACTGGTAGCATTCGCAACTTCTTGATCGCTACTGGTAAGTTTATTTCGGGCAAATTTTTAATTGAAAGAGCTCCTGTATCGTTAGGACAAGGCCAAGACAGTCTAACTCCAAATCTCCAGGTGAGCGGACGTTTTCGCGCATTACAGGAAATAAGGCCAGACAAACACATTTTTATTATATTTTCATGTATCAATAAAGATCACAGTTACCATTTATTTTTTTACAAATATATTTTTACTATATTTTCATATACAGATAAAGATCGTAGTTACCATTTGTTTTAAATTATCTATTTGCCGTTTGGCCATATTTGATTACCCTTGAGTTATAATATATATATATATATATATATATATATATATATATATATATATATATATATATATATATATATATATATATATATATTTATATATATTCATTTTATTATTATCAGAATAGAGTTAACCTCTAATTTATAAGTATAGAGACATAGAGACCAGCTGGTGTAATTTAGAGCGTTTTATTTCATTTTTGATTTCTTTTACGGTAAGGTTTAGAGAACTACCTTCCCTAAACCTTCCTGTGTCTTTTACTTGATAGTTTTTTTTTCATCTTTTAATGTGCTTTGTGTCGTTTTGTTTTGAGTGTGCTTTTGTGAATTAAATGTATAAAATCCAGTAAACAGTTTTATTTAAGATAAACCCCTTCCCGGTTCCAGGGTCTTTACTGAATAACATATATATGAAGTAACCGGGTGGCGCCCAAAGTGTTGCGAAGCTCCATTCAGTCCTGGAACTTTTTGCCAGTGCTCCCGACGAACAGCTGCCATCGCTGTGATCTATATATTTATTATTTTGTTCCCAAAAAAGAAAATATAAGGTCACAATATATCAGTTCATCATACCCTCATATTTAGCTTCGATGGAGATATTCCAACAAGTGGACCAACAAAATTACATTTAATAACACCACTACGTATTGGATTAACTAAATAATTTTGCTTAGCTACCCGTTAACATATATGCGTAGCAATTAATGGTCGCAATTATTGCACATATATTACAATAATCAGTATAACTAAGAACATTTAATTACGTGCAAATGTATTATATAGCAATTTAATCTAAACCGTGGTACAATTATCCTACTTTATCATACATAAATTGGCGTTTATCAAAAACTTTTACCAACTGTTTGATCTTTTCTCCAACTATATGAACGTATTAAGTCTTGGTTTTATTACTAATCCGAACGAAATTTGTTCTTGTTTTAAATCCAATTTCACCTCAAAATGCAACTGGTAGAGCTTCCCGCGAATTTAATATCGAACAAGCGTATATTTGAATAATTAATTTTCTTTTCATTGGATTTTCCGTTTACTACAGCGGAAATATAAATATATGTAAATTAATTCTATAACCTCAACCGTATTTTCTTTTACTTTCTGTTGGATTTCAGGGCAAACACATTTTCAAATAAAGAATTTCTTCATTGATTCATTTAGAAACAACTCAGCTATTTAATTTAGGACTTAATCTGAAAATTGATAAAAATAAAAATAATAAATTGGATATTAATCTCTAGTTTCACTTTATTCGTACAAAAAAAAATTAATTTTAAGCTCAGATAAAAAGCTTTTTATGTTTCTTTAGCATCTATTTTCATAGAGCTGTTAACGGTGAAATTGAAACTTGAAGCACAACTTTTTTAATCTAAGTTATTTAACTACCTAGAGGTGCTCTACATTATTTGCTCTATAAATTACCCTAATCCTACGATGCTGTAATAGCCAGAATTTGATATTAGAATGATCTATACTGACTTTAACAAGCTTGCTGCTTTTACAAGCTTTCAGCTTATAAATAGTCACTCATTTGTTACATTTTTTATCCACGTCTCTCCATGTAATTAAGAAGCCTACCCTATGACACATCCAATGTTCATTTAGTTTCTGTTTCGTGTGAGTATAATTCTAATAATACATCTGCTTCAACATAACTTTGATATTAATTTAACCGGTATACAAAATAAAAAGAATGGTGCCACCGAGACTTAAATGTAATTTTAAAGTATAATTTCTAACAACACTCTCAGTAAGATTAAATTATCAAAAGTACGTACAGTTTTAAATTTACACACATTGATAATTTTTTCTTCTCAGTAGTCAAGTTGTTTATTTTTGTTTGTTCAATTAAAAAAGTTAGTAAATAAAACTTGGAAGATGTCATCGTCAAAACGATCGTGTTTAAATGATTCGAATGCTTTTCGTTACGTTTGTGGTTAGTATATGGTGAAAAAGTTTCGAAAATCTATAACTGAATTTGTGTAAAATGCGTATTTCGCTTACTTTAACTAGATAAGCACCGACGATGATAAACCATGGATTCTAAACAATGTTTGCAATATGTGTAGCGAACATTTAAGGCAATGGATGAATGGTAAAAGAAGTCAATTGAAGTTTGGTGTGCCTATGATTTGGAGGGAACCAAAAACGCAATAGGATGACTGTTGCTGCCTGCTTAGTCAAGGTACATAATATTAACTGAAAAAAATCACCTATCCCGATCTGGTATCTGCTAAAAGTCCTGTTTATCATTAAGAACACTTCCATGTTCCAACTTTTCGTGGCCTCTCTGATCTTTCAGATAGAGAATGTAGTACATACGAAGATAGACATGCTTGTACTAGCGTAGAAAGTGTTATTTTTGAAACTTCGTCGTCAAAATTCCTTCTTTTTATTCACGACGCTTTAAGTGACCTTATCAGAGACCTCGACCTTTCAGAAGAAAATTTTGCTCAGAAAATGTTGTTGTTTTTTTGTAATGATGTCGGTGGTCTTTTATTAAAAATAGGTTTTTTGAACTACCTATCTGTTTTGCCACATAATGGCAATATGCATGGTGCGGTTTCCATTGCTCATTCCACCAAATTAGAGGAGGAGTATGAAACCATATCTCTTGTACTGGCAAAACTCAAGCACCATGATCGGTTGATTGATGATGATGCGTTGATTTAAAAAAAGTAAACTTTTAATTGGGTCAACAAAGGGGCTACGCGAAATTTTCTCTGTTTGTGGGATAACAGAGCTAAAAGGGAGCAAAGTATTAAGACAAACTGGCCTGAAAGAAAATAATTGACGGTTGGGAAACAAAATATCATAAATATAGCGTTAGTTACTAGAGATAAAATAATTTTGCCTCCATTGCCCATAAAATTGGAATTAATGAAACAATATATTAAAGCATTGGGTAAAAATGGTTTCCGTTTTAATTACATATCAAGAAAATTTCTTGGTTTTAGCAGGGATAAACTTAAGGCTGGCATTTTTGATGGACCGCAAATTAGGATTTTGATAAAATATAACAATTTTGTGCATTCAATGAATAATATAGAATTATTAGCCTAGTTTTCTTTGGTCAGTGTTGTAAAAAATATCATAGGGAATTACAAGTCCGAAAATTATAGCGAATTGGTACAAAATATGCTAGAAAATTTTAGAAAGCTTGGATCTAACATGAGCATCAAAGTCCACTACCACCACAATCATTTGGACAAATTTCCGGACAACCTTGGCTCTTACAGTGAGGAACAAGAAGAGAGATTTCATCAGGACCTAAAAGAAAATAAGGGGGAAAGAAATGTACCAGGGCCAAAGGGATGAACACATGATGGCTGATTACTACTGGAGTATCATGCGTGAGTACCTGGAAGAAACTTATTCAAAGAAATCACGAAGAAGAAGTTTTCTCCATATGTACGATGTAACGATGTAACAAAAGGTAAAAAATATGAAATAATCGTATTTTTTGACATCTATCATATCTTAGAAAATACACGCACATTTCAAAAAATATATATACTGTTAGAACCAGCATAACGAGCATATTCAAAAACAGTTTTAGTATTTCCGGCACAGTATACACTGTAGACCTTATATGATTGAAATTTTCTTTTATCATCCAACAGAAAAATCAATATATGTCTAAGAAAAGTAGAACAAGGTCTTTTGGGATTTTTCTCATATATTCTTTTTTGTATCACTCATTCTTTTTTGTCAGCACTCACAAGGTTGCTACTACTTAATCAGCGATAAATTATTAGAAGCTCATTGATTTTGGTAAGGTTTTCTTCATTGTTTGACGTGGAAGTTCTTCCACATCAAGCGACGAAGAAAACATTTGGGACTTGGGACAAACAGTTTGTTTACTCACCGCTTTGTTTTATATTTTCTCTTTTCTTGCGATATCTTTAATGGCTTTTGGGTATTTTATTTCTATCACTTATACTTTTTTGTTGTTATTTGTTTTGTTAGTATACAATTTTCACTATCATATGTGAGTATTATCTCAATAAGTCCCTGTTCTGACATATAGATGGCGTCACTTACGAAAAATCCTTACCAGTTGTCGATTGTGTCAACATTGAAACGTCATGTGTTAAAGTGTCATACAATCTGTATACTAGTTTCTGAGTTGTTATGCTTTAAATGATGCTACTTTTGTTATTTTTAAAACAACGGAAAAAAATTATTTCGTGTGTTGATTTAGAATTGCTCTTTGATGAAGAAAAATACCGTTGAAGCAAAACAAAGGCTTGATAAATATTATCCCGACTCTACCCCAGGAAAATCAACCATAATTGATGCTAAATTTAAACGTGGCCGTATAAGCACCGATTATGCTAAACGCTCTGGATGCCGAAATGAGATGGTTACATCAGAAAAATTCACTAAGCTCTTTCGCAAAGCTGTAAAGTAAAGCTGCAGGGAATAGCTGATATTATGAAGTTATCGAAAGGAAGTGTTTACACCATTTTGCATATACATTCGGAGATACGTAAATTGCTATCGATATGGGTATCGCGTTTGCTCAAAGCGGGCCAAAAACAAAAAGGATTTTTTCATGCGGTATGTGACATTGGATGATACATGGATCTATCACTATACTCCGGAGTCAAAGTGGCAGTCAGCTGAGTAGACATCAGCCGGTGAAAGCGATCCAAAACGACCAAAATCACAAACATCGGCAAGCAAGGTTATGGCCTCTGTATTTTGATATGCGCATAGGATATTGTTCATCGACTATCTCAAAAAATGTAAAATCATCAATAAAATATTATATAACGTTATTGGTGCATTTGAAGGACGGGAAAGCAAAAAAAAAGGCTGCAAATAAACAAAAAAAGGGCTGTTTCACGAAAAGACAATGCACCGTGCCACAAATCGTTGACATAAAATGGCTAAATTACATGAATTGCACTTCGAATTGCTTCCTCATCCACCGTATTCTCTAGATCTGGCCCCAGCGAATATCTCCTATTAACAGACTTCAAAAAAATGCTCGCTAGAAAGAATTTTCGTTACAGTGAAGAGGTAATTGAAGGGCAAGAGAAATCTTTCTATAAAAAGGGTGTAGAAATGTTAGAAAAGCGTTGGAATGATTGTACTGCTCTTCAAGGAGAATATATTGACGAATAAAGTCGAAATTTGCAAAAAAGTGCATTTTATTTGTGAGACCGGGGACTAATTAACGTTATGCGTTAATCCTTCCTCTTTGTAAATTTGTTCTTGTGGACATAGTATAGTCGATAAGCTTCCTATATTCCTTAATATATTTCTGTATTCTATGTAATCTATTCCTTATTCTATTACACTCCCGTGTAATTAAGTGTATCCATTTGTTCTATACTTTTGTTATTTAGTTTAGGCAGCTCGAATTGATCTTGTTTTTCGATTATCATAGTTTTCGTTTTTCCGTTGTTTAATATTAAAAGTTTCTATTTTATAGAACGTTATTTCATATTTTCAAATTGAGTTTGTTTTTATGCAAATATGATCAGCAAAAATTATTCATTTCCCAAAGCACATCATCAGTGATCGTAATTACTTCCATATTTATATATCCTATTGAAAATTTGGTAATTTTCCTTTTGAAATTTTGGTAATCCTATTGAAAATTTGGTAATTTTCCTTTTATTTCTTTTATTACATCCTTTATTATATTGAATATTAGTTTACTCAGCACCCCACCTAAGCTGTCTCAAGCTGTCTTTTTCAAATTGTTCCGATTTTGAATTTTCTATTCAAATATATGGTAATTTCGTGAAACTCCATTAAACTCACTTTATTGTTTCCCAATTTTCTCTTTACTTCTCTTCATTTTAGACTGTTCTAAAATATATTATTCTCCCAAGAATTTTATGAAATATTTTTGCAAGATCTATAAAAACCTTATATGTCTTAGTGTTTAGTGTTTTGTAACCCCTTTCCCTTTCTGAAATTGCTCTACAAATCCCCAAGTTGTGTCTCTGTTTGTATTTTCAGTATTTGCTTTAAGATTATTTCGTATATTTTGGTTTCTATACCTAGGATTGTTATTCCCTATACAATTGTATGCATATTTCCAATTCGTTGAAATCCCTTCCTCCGACCAAAACTTATTAAATACTCTTGTTAAACCTTCAATACATATTTCTCCCATATTTTTAATCATTTTGGTATTATACAATCATGTCCTGCTACTTTACTTATATTCATTTTTGCTATTGCTTTCTGTACTTCTTCTATTCATATTTATTCCTATATTTGCATTTTCTGTAGCTGCAACTCTATTTAGTCTCTGTCCTTTTGACTCAGTTGTATCTAATCTCTACTAAGCACATCCTCAAAATATTCTGTCGCTCTTCCCATGATGTAATCATCTTCTTACAGTAGTCTCCCTTCTGTTGATTGAATTACTTAGAAGTATATTGCTTTTCATTTCTACGTCTTATTATTATGTAAAGTAGGTTTTGACAACTCCAAGATATTTTTTTTTAATGTTCTAATTAGTTGTTTTACATTTATTCTTTGAGTAACCCTCGGTTTGTACTTCTTTTATATATTTCTTCCAAATGCGTTTTTTTCGGTTTAACTGCCTATTTAATATTGTCATACATTTTGTCATTCAAATTTATGTCATAGTATTGACTTTACCATAGTGTTAGTCATAGTATTTCGACTTTATTCATTTATTTACTTTTTTTAATTTCTATTTCTAATTTTCCTTTGTATTTTAGTATCAATCGGACTATTATAAATAGCTCTCCAATAAGAATGCCAGAACTTTAATATGAGTCACAATTATTGCCGCAATTGATAATTGATCTTTTGTTATCTTGAACAACAAATAATACCATTTTGTTTTGAAAATGATGTCAAAGATATTCTTTTAGCATATTCATATAGCGTTCATCATTAACAGTACAATACATAAATAACATACAATTGTTATTAGCGTCTTCAAGAAAAATACTGTCCTATCACTCCTTCAATCTCAAATCCATTATAAACAGTAACTTTCTGAGGATAAAGAGGTAACTCCTGAATACTTCAGGATTTTCATCGGCCCAAATCCTGTAGTTATGTTTGTTCAAAAAAAAACATTAAGACAGAAATTCGCTTCGTCAAAAATCCTATTTTTTTCCAAACTGGGGGGTTGCCTTCCAGCTTTCAATTTCTACGCACTCTTAAATTTTTTGAGTCGTGTATCATTGCATGATGAATTGACATAATGTCTGAACTCGGCAGTCTATGAGTGACATTTACATTTCAAACAGTGTTGCCGCTATTACGTTTCAAAGTTCTGACACTCTTATTGGAAAACTCTGTTATTAAATATTATTATATTTCGAAATATTTTTTTCATTTTATTTCATAAGACAAGTTTTTATTATCTGATACAATTTTGTAATATTCTTATGATACTTTTAATTGTTAAAAATGAAACAATTACTGTTAAAAATGAAACAACTGTGTGTTAATGGAAGAAGAATAAAAACTCGAACAGACTTTGTTCTTTTTCAAGGTTTATTATTATTATTTTTTTAGTCTGGTTAGTAACGTGCGAATAAAACATGCTTCCCGAATGCGGTCGCGTGCTCTGTACTGAAAAAACAAAATCGCAATACCGCACATGACCCGACTCACGAATTTTTAGCGCGCCAGCTTGGCAGATGTTTGCCCAAAAAAAAGCGAGTCCGTACGCTCCAAACAACAATTATTTACCTTTTGTATGGCCATGGCGCTTTTCCTGATAAAATTTAAAACGTGGCATTAAGACCGATCGCGCTGGCTTCGTATTTCTTGAGTAATTTGAAGGTCTAAGCTCGGCCGATGTGAAATACTACGCCGAAAAGGAGTTTAAACTTGTTTCAAAAGTCTTTATAGCCCTATTTATTTTTCTTTTGTTTGTTCGACGCTGCTGCATTTCATTCGTTTTTCCGTCGCTAACTCGAGCGTTTTTCGAGGCATTACAAAGGATTTACAAATTAGATCACTACGAGAGTAGATTGATACGTTCTATAGAGAGGAATAAATCTAGGATTTCAGAATTATTTTTCACATCAACTCTGTCTTTTATATTTTTCATGACATCTTGAGCAAATTGCAGAAGAGGTTCGAGTGCTATATATGGAGAGGACACTATAGCTGATCGAACTATTCGACATTGTTTACCAAGTTCAAAAATAGCAACTGAACTGGACCTGGACACTGGACCTGGACACTGGACGCCACGATTCACTCTTTTTTTACTCTCCAAATCTTGTGCCAACCGATAATCACCTCTTCCGTTCGTTGTCCAACCAAATGATGGAGTCACTCGTCAAAAATATTCTGGTAATATAATCACGCATGCGTTGTAAACAACCTTAAAAAAAACCTAACTTGTTTAAAACCTAACATAGGCCAACTTTTTTATTTGAAGTGATAGAATAATACTTCCAAATGTAAAGTTGTATGAAATAACTTGCCTAAGAAAAAATTACAAACAATGTATTCCGGTGTTATCAGATTTCTTCAGTAGCTACTAAAACACTATTTTTTAAATGGCAGCACCGTATTTTTTAAGATAATTTGGCAAATCTTAAAAATCGAAATCGGCGTAGCTGTTTTAAAACAATTAGCAAAAATAACTAAAATAATCTGCAGTCGGCAGGAACTAGAAGAAGCAAACATAGCAATAGTAGGCCTTGAAAATTAAACACAAATTGTGTTGTTTGAAAGGAGCCATCATTATTGTGCTGTCATTGTGTTATTTGAAAGTTGTTGTATTTGAATGTGTTAAAAATAACGTTTTAAGTCAGTTGCTAAGATGAAAAAGATAATTATAATATTTTTAATGATTTAGCCTAAAGGCATTCGTAAAGGGGGCATTGACTTACCCAAGATATCTTAGATATCAGAATGATTAACTTCTGTGGGGGTCCTTTCCATGTTTTCGGGCCACATGGTTGTAGTGGTGATGGTGGATGTCTTTGGTATCCTATTGTTATTCAAAAAGGTGCAATCGGTTCGAGCTGTTCCAAGCAATACAGCCTTCTACATGGCTCTAAAAAAGTGATCGTCGAGGCCCAATATTTTAATATTCTTTATCAGGCTCAACACAATGACAATATGATCGGTATTGTTTCAATACACTTCATATTCAATTATCTTCTCACCTGTTCTTCAAGCTTTTTATAGTTCAGATTTTTTCGGTATATTTTGCAATTAAATTATTGTTGTTTGGGATAGCTTTATCTATGAACGATATTTTTCTTGAAATGTTATCGATCTCATCAATATCAGGCCTGTTGTTATTTAATTTCTGTTCGGTAAGCACTGTTCGGTCCCAATACACTCTGTAATTGTTGTTCTCCAGAACTGGTTCCGGATTGTCATTGTATTATGAGATTTGATTCCTTTAGCTGTAGTTTTATTACCTATTCTTGATGAATAATCTTTGCCACTGCGTCGTGCCTTTCTTTATATTATGTTGCTGCAAATACTTCACAGCCTCTTGTTATATGCTGGATTGTCTCATATCTACATCGATCATCCACCACACTCCGCCCCGAACTATGCACTTGAGGTAATTTCTGGCAGGTATAACTTGGTCTTGTTTTGCCAGTAGGAAACCCTCTGTTTCCGGAAACATCTGCCCAGCCGGCAGCCAGTATCGATTGTTTGGTTTGCTAATATATCGATTTGTTTCGGGGTGACCTCATTCAAATGATTGTAATTTCTCAAGTTCTGTTTTTGAATAGGCTTGGACTTGATCTTCGTTTAGTCGCAGTCGTGTTGATAGTTTCCACCTGCTTCAAGGAATATTTCCGCAGATTTCCTATTTGTTAGTCCAGTTGCTTACTAATATTGACTAATCCCCTATCGTCTTGTTGTCGCGGCAATGTTGTGCGTTCCACAGCACTTCTAGCGTGGTGTTTTTACGATTTTGTGCGCAGTGTCCTGATCTTACGTTGCTAATTTTGGTTTCGCTTCACTTAACTATGCCGAAAAAAAAGTTCAGCACCGAACTTGCATAGGTATTAATAACCTTAGACAAGTTTCTGCTATTTAAAATTGTTCTTAAAACTTGTTTTACTCTTTTGATAAATTGACAGGTAAGCTCCTCTTTTCTCAACACTATCTACAACACTCATTGTCTCAATACTTTCTCCGGTTTGCGTCTGAAAAGCATTGTTCAGTAGTTTTTCTCTTGATGTTTGATATGCGGCACTTCTCCAGTCCAAATTGCATTCGTACATCGCTGGAGAATTATTCCTATGTTTTTAACATCTGTTGCAGGTGACTATTCGATGAGGCAAATTATTTTAGATGATCCCTGTAGAGCAAATGGTTTAGCCTCATAACTTCACCGTTGTTTTTCAAACCAATACCATATTTGGTCGAATTCAGTCGGTTTGAGAGTGGATTCATGGCGATACAGAACCAGAGAGCTCCACGCTGACATGAAGCTCTTCATAATTATTGGCTGGTTTATTTTCTAGATATTTAATTTATTATAGATTATTTATAATTATAATTATAATTATAATAATCAAACTGACTTTCTGATCCAAACCAAACTTTTTATATATACCCAAACAAACTTTTTATATACAAATAATCAATGCTGATTATCACTAATTTTAACATAAAAGTCTTCTTATTTAGAGGAATGAAGTTTTGAAATGTTTACTCTATCAGTTCTTTATCACTATACACAGCATATATATTCGCCTAATTTGGTCCATGCGAGTTTTCGCTATTGCTAAAACCGACTAAGACAGATAAATGTTTCGATATCCACTAGACCTCCCCCATGGCTTTGGAGTCGGATTTTTAAAAATGGACACAGCAGTGCTTTAAAAAATTTATAGCTCTTCTAGGTTATAATAGTGAGCTACAAAGAGCATGTTCTTTGAATAAAAAATAATGAAAACTATTAATAAATAACGCCTGGTATTTAATTTCCCATCACGTTATTCTATGGACAGACTGTATACAAAATTTTAATACGTTACAACTGTGCACGTTCCCAATGCATAATTTTTTTCGTTGATCTTAAAATCCAGGTGTTGATTTTGTGCACCGCATAAAAGTGGCTCTTTTTATATTTTATACTTTCATCTTTCACATAAAGATAAGATAATTTAACTGCGGATTAACTATAAATATTTCGACTGAAAAGAATTCTCAGAAAAATTGCCGCCTAATCTCGTACGGTTTAAACTTCTCGGTATGATGTTTGTTTAAATTTTAATATATTTGTTTTATATCTTACGTGGTATTTATTAAAATGACATCAAAAACTACTCGAAACTGAAGTAAATGCTTTTATCGGTATCTTTGATTTAATACAATGTTGACATAAACATGGCTGTAAGATAGATTCCTTACATTTTCTCAGAAGTTCGTAATGCCTAGAAGCATCTGATTACAAATTTATTCAAAGCCTGATTTGGAGTTCTTTTAGAACTCAATCGTTTACTGGTGACTCTATCGAAAACCCTTCATTGGAAAGTGTGTATGTGTATATCATCTTAAGGTTATTAAATGCATCGAGTTTTAGAAACGCATAATTCAATCAATCAATAATCATATCAACAATATAGTTATTGGTGTGTGTTTATAGCTACATACAGTGTTAGAGAAGTAACCTAAAGGTTGCTGATAAATGCCCAGGATCGGCGAATCTCTAAAGTTTTGTATTTTATTAAAAAAATGGTCGATTAGATTAATTTTTCCTTATTCACTAGAAATCATAATAGCCTTGCTAAGATGTCTTTCTATATCTGCGTTATAGACTGGACATAGTACTATCAGTTCTTCATTTATTTTGTTCATTTCAGGTGAAGTCTTTTATTTTACTCTAGATTTCAATATCAAATCACACTTAGACAATGGAGCTATAAGATTTCCTGAATGTTTTTATAAGAATATTGAACAAAATGGGAAATATGTTACTGACATCTTGAACTAAAAAAGGTATTCTAAAAGGTTCAAGTTCAGATCTGCAGTGTGGCACAATGTAAAACATTTTTACATTTGGACGACAAGATTGATCAAATCTATTTAATAAATTGATTGAATTGATTAGATTCATTCAATCAAACAATTGATTCAATCTTTATGTTGTAATAATAGTTATTCAATTTTAAGTAGGTTTTTTCTTTCTAAATTTTATGGAATCATTGTAATAATTGATGAAATAGTATTAATACTGAATCAGTGTTTATTATTCAATATATAAATTTCAAAACTACATAATTCATGATATATTTTAGTTAAACTTCCCAAGATCGGGCACAACTAATTAAATGAGATGGCAACCTTTTTAATTTTTTTTTTATTTTATAGACCTTTATACATGTATTGTAAAACCTTAATACAAACGATTAATGCAAATACAGTTTTCGTCTATTATTCTATTTTTATTGTGTCCGAACTTCCGCTAGGAGTCGCTGTCAAACGAACTGTGAGTTTGCGCATCTGTAGTGTCAAAATTAATATGGAAAATCATAATGTGTTCTGTACGTCAAACTTATAGAGCACTTCGCGAATTTTATAATGCACATAATCGCCCTACCGAGCGATGTATTCGACGATTATCGACAAATTCCACCACCATTCGTTTTCCAAAACACCATTCTTTCTGCTCAATATTAAAACAAACACAAGACGTAAAAAGTTGGGCTTTGTCATTCGACTGCGTGGAAAATTTTGCATAATGATCTTGGTGTGGTGCGATTCAAAATTCAGCTTGTCCAAGAACTCAAGCCACAAGACCATCGTTTGCCTCGTACGTTCGATGACTCGGCTCAAAATCAATTGCAATTTGACCTAGAATTTAACCAAAAAATGTTGTTCTGCGACGGAGCTTATTTTAGGCTAAATGGTTACTTTAATAAACAAAATTGCAGCATTTGGAATGAAAATAATCCAACAATTACCGTTATATCCAAAAAAACGCACCGTATGATCCAGATTGTACGCTGGTGGCATCATTGGACCATATTTCTTTAAAAATCAAGCTGGAATACACGTTACCTTTCATGGGGATCGTTATAAAGCGATGATCAATGGTTATTTAATTCCGAATTTGAATGGTATTGGTCTTTAAGAGATGTGATTGGAACATGACGGCTCCACATGTCATACAGCCAATAAAATTATCGATTTATTGAGGGAACAATCCGGTGAGAAAATTATTTCGAGTTCTGGACGGACCTGTTAATCCCCACAAAGGCGATGTGATTTAATGCGTTTAGATTAATTTCTTTGGGGTTATGTTAAATCTTTGGTCTATTCTGATAAACCAGCAACTATTGCCGCCTTGGAAGCCAGCATGATTCCAACATAACACCCCAATTGTTTGAAAAAGTGGTCGGAAATTGGATTGACAGAATGCACTTTAACAGAAGTAGCAACGGCGGGCATTTGTCCGAAATTGTTTTCACACATTAATGCCATTGAATGTTATTTCACATAAATAAATAGTTTCAAGACATCTAATTTGGCTGGTTTACTTGATTTTATAGTTCGGACGCGCTAAAAAAATAACCATATGATCTAACCATATATATATATATATATATATATATATATATATATATATATATATATATATATATATATATATATATATAATCATCATCATCATCATCATCATCAGCCTGTGTCGATCCACTGCAGGATGAAGACCTCTTCAGCATGCTTCCAACTTTCACGGTCCTGGGCTTTCCTATGCCACTCGGGTTCAATATACTTAACGATGTCATCAATCCATCGTGCTTTCGGTCTTCTTCGCGGACGTTTGCGATCAAGCGGTATCCACTCCACGATTATCTTGGTCCATCTGTCGTCACATCGCCTCGCTATATGGCTTACTCATCTCTATTTCAATTGCTTTATTCTTCCAATGATGTCATATACTTTTGTTTGTTCCCTGATCCATGCGCAGGGCTTTCTGTCTCGTTTTGTAATGCCAAGCATACATCTTTCCATTCCCCTCTGTGCCACCCGAAGTTTTTGAATTGATTGCGATGTGAGTGTCCAAGTTTCACTTCCATCTCTCCCAACTGCTTTCATTGCGTTCGTCTGGAGCTCGGCTGATGACGGCTGAAAGGCTAGAAACCGGTCCCGAGAGACATGTGACGTCGTATGGTGGACAATTGGGCGAAGGCACCATGTGGAGAAGGGGTGAAAGATTTCTATATTTCCCTCCACGGTTCCGTTACGCTACCTTGTGGCGTGGGGTGTGTGGTGTGTGGTATATATATATATATATATATATATATATATATATATATATATATATATATATATATATATGTGCTTACTGTTTCACGGTTGGAAAAATATGTGTTAGGAATGTATTAGGAAAAACATGTTTCCCGCATCCCATTCTCAGGCTGTATCAAGACCTACATCGAACAAACAAACCGAAAAATATCTGCTAGAATCAAGGAACACAAAACAAGTATTTACTGTAAAATCTCTTTGAGTTGAGGAAATACATTTATGTATAAATTCCCCCCCAAAAAAAGGTGAAAATTTAGTTCAGTACCTAATATATCAGCCAATTCTGCGTAATCATTATTTACCACTACAATGTACCCAAAAAAAAAAATGTTAAATTTCATACTGTTAAACTTTCGTTTAATATATTTTATGTATTTTCAATCTCTGACATGACTCCGTTAATTAACTCCAATGACTCCATTAAAGTCTCAGTAGAAAATACTGGATTTTTCACTGGCATAGCTGCTATTTTTTTCTTAGACGTGAACACGCCAACCCAATACGACTGAACGAAGATTTTTTTGACAAATTTAGTGTAGTTCGTGGTCGGCTTAAGTAAATAAAAGGCGGCATGCAATTGCTTTCTTATTAATGAATTTATTTTGTGTGTTTGAGGGCGTCGTCAATTTTTCCCCATTAAGTTGCGACTACCAAACATGCATATATCCGGATCATAAACATCCTCGGCACGGGAAAACAGTAGCGTATCATCAAAATAATCATTTCAGTGGCTTAAAAAAGTGTTATTTACAACAAGGATCAAAAACCTAACGGTTCAGGCAAAAAATTATTAAATCAATTATTAAATAAATCACATTTTATGCAAATATAAGTATATTTGCATAAAATATATTGCATAAAATATACATATTTGCATAAAATATAAAATATATGCAAAAAATATACAAATAAGTATATTTTTTAAATCAGGTCTGTTTTATAGTAAGAAGAAAAATACTACATATATATCATTAAAATATATTTTCCTTCACATTCAACTTTTCTACATAATTTCGAACATTTGTCATACCGCTCAAAAAGTTTTTCAATTCTGACGTCAAAGAAGTCTACCACCTGTGAAGAAGCCCAATCCATGATTGCAGTTTTAACTTCTTCGTTGTCGTTGAACCGTTAATTACTAAGTGAAGCTTATTAGCGATTGGGCGTCATTCCCACTCTCATTTACAGACGGACCTAATATAAAAAATACCCCTCGTATAAAGAAATGTATGCCTATAAAAAAGGATATTTGACAAATAATAATTGGTTATTACTTAACAGGTAAACTAATGAACATTATTAAAACATTTTTTTATTAAAAATATTACACCATACATCAACCAAAATAGATGTGACGTCGCCTGAATTGGTTAACTCTTTGAAATGATCTCCACGACAGAGAATGTTTAAAATTATTTCAGTGCATGGCAGTGCTTGTATTTAAATTCGATTTAGAATATATGTATTCTGTACACGAATACCACGATAAAATTCATATTTACGGGAAACGATACCCAGAAATTCCGCTTCCAGCTCGACAAATATCTGTACAAGTTTTTTCAAGTATTTTGGATATGGATAGCGTGGTTTCAAAATTTCAAGAACGTGTGTGGTAGCAAGACATCGGTCCTGAATTAGGTTTTCAAATAAAAAATAATTATCGATTTTTTACTTTATTCTAAACTTTATCATAAATAATATTGATAATCGATGCGAAAAACTTTTAAAAAGTTGATTGCAATTAATTATAAATGAATTCCAATTTATACAATTTAAATTAAAATTACATGACTACGAAAGCACCACGATTGGCTGCCATGTTTGTGACGTTATTACGTTAAAGTGTTTTCACGTAAGTACTGTCAACGGCTTTTAGTTGTGTATATACTGTCAAAATTATTGAAGTTTAGCGCAAACAAATATTGCTGGTTACTAATTTAATTCAGTAATGTGTGAAGAAGGGTTCACAAGGGCCCATTCTAATAATATACCTGTTGTGGATATTTTTATGGTCACAGATTTTCTCAAAATGAGATACGGTTCAATTCAGCTGAAGTTCAAGTAAAGTGTTAAAGCATGAATTTGAGTTTTTTAAAAAATAATAATGTAAATGTAAATAAGAAACATGATATTTCGATTAAATATAATTCAATTATTTGTAGGGTATCACATAAAAGTTATGGTGACAAGTTTGTAGGTTATGTTCAATTTAACCCCAAAAATTGTATTTGCAGGGTGAGAGGACCTGTATGTCTAGAACGTAAAGTTCTAGGTAAAGCTAATATAGTTACCTTTATTAATTATTGTGTAGCTTGTGTAGATTGTGTAGCTTCAGCAGGTAATAAATACCCAAACATCAAAAAAAAAATTATATAATGTTATAAATTATATTTTTTGTATATATTTGATATTTGGTTCAAAAATTGATGTTGTTTTAGGATTAATACGTCGTGCTGCTTGGAACCATTCATTTCGACGTTTAACATCTTGTGGCACATTTAAAATAATTTTTTTCGAGTGTTGTTTTTTTGTAGTATTCGTACAAAATGGTACGAAACAGGCACGATAACTAATTAAATTTGATATTTTCAATAAATTTATCAGTATACTGATGATAATAACAAGAATAAGTTGATTAAAAACAAAAACCCTCGTATCAGTTATATGTAATGTTGACGGAAAATAAACATTGTGACGTCACACGCGCTCGGGTTTTTTGGGAACTGTCGGCGCGTTATCAGTATTAGGTTTAAAAATATTTTTTTTATTTTGATATAAACTTATATATAAACTTTCTATTTATAACAATTTTTTTTTCAATATCCTAATTCGAAAAATAAATTTAACATCTTGTTGAAGATAATTCTACCAAAAGTAGTCGCGACTAAGTATTGCGCGAGCGTTGCGCGAGCTTGGCGTTGGACTTGCCCATTGGATTTTACATTATCACTAAAAGAGCAATTACTCTACCCTTGTCATGTACAAAGGGCACAAGCACTCTTACCCGCAACTCTGGTTTTGTTGTGAATAGTTTATTGACCAGGGCCAATGAGCAAAAGAAGAGCAATGGAAACAATCTTTTTTGTTCAATATTTTATCAACCGACGAAACTTCTGTCACGAAGTCTGGGATTAGAAATTTTTATTTTTTTCAGCTGAGCAGGTGAAAGTTTATTCGCAGCAGTTCGGCAGTAAATTTTCGATTAATTCAAATTTTGATTGGGGTGAAATTAATTTTTCCGGACAGATTATATAGCAGGATTAATTATCTCTTTTAAGAAACGAGTTGTCATTTTTTTTAGGAAATGTGTTTTTTTAATTGCATCTGAATATGTGGTATTTACCTGATCGTGTCCCAGTTCATATAAGCCATTCGGTTGTTAGGCTCTTAAATGACATTTTTGAAAACAACTCGATAAGAAGGATTAAACCCAATCATTAGCCTCATCTTTATGTCCTGATGTGTATCTCCTCATTATAATCTTTTGGATTTTTTCTTTTGAATCCAGATGGAAAATCTGATTTATGAATCTAAAATAAGCGATGAAAATAATTTGCGAAATATATCAGGCATTTTTCAACGTATTTAGAAAAATTGGTTAAAAGTGTGCTAGGCTTACATAGACTCAAATGGTGGACATTTTGAACATAACAGTTAATAAAACATTTAATATTTTTTTCGTAACCTGACGCGAATCGTTTAAAACCTGTAATGGTGTGAAGCATTAGTGCTAGCAATTTCGACTTTGACATTAAACGACAATAAGTAAGTTTTAAACAAAAAAACATAATTCCGTTCGACTAGCCCCACACCAAGTGAATACTGAAATAAACACGACACGAGACGCTGTCAATATTAATAACATTGTAAAGAGTTTTGACCAGTTTTCAGCGGAAATTGTTGCATTTTGGATACATGCTTTAAGGGAATTTTTTTGTTCAAAATGTCGTAGTAAAGAATCGTTGAATTTACGAAAATTATTTCTTTAACATCACGTATGTATATATACAGAAACATTCAGTAAATGTTTGATACCTTTATTGCAGCTACAGTTAGGAATTTCAACATTTATTAGCAACGGTGCTTATCGTCCTTACTTGGTGCGCCCTCTTACAACATTTCATAAGATGCATAGAATAATGCCGTCTAGCAGGTTACCCCTATTAACCATCACAAGAACTTTAGATGCAAAAATCTGTCGTTAGATTTTATTTTTTGTTCATTTAAATCTAGCTCATCAAACGATATATTTTTTAGAAGCGCTGCAAAAGATGTAATTGATTAAGTTACACAACCTAACACATTTTTTCGCAAAAACTTTCTTTTCTTCTTTTTCAATTTTCTTTCTTTCCTCAAGATTCTTCGGTCAAAAAACATCAAAAACTTTATACGTGTGTAGTAGATAATATTTCGGTTTTGCGAAAAAATAACATCTGGTGCCAAAAATGGGATGAACTTTTGCCATCAACCCACTATATTAGTGTGAAATAAAGTGTGGAAGAGTGGCGACAAATATTGACTTATGGACCCAAGATAACCATAGACAAGTGAAGTATTGAAGAACAAATAGATATAGTTTTTGGAGTTTGACAAGTTCAGTTTGAGAATGTGTGGAGATAACACTTACTAAATGATTGCTAGCTTGGAATGGAACTAGCATAAGAATTAAAACCTCTCTAGTAGAATTTTTTATATTTGAATGCGACATACTAAGTGATAGTAGGTGTTTAAATAAAGTAATGAGGCTCCTGGCGTAACATTAAGTGACAACAATTTCGAGCAACGGTGGGTTACCAAGTTTTGTTTCAGATTGCAGCGTTCTGACGAAATTTTCTTCAAAAGTTCAATACGAATATGGAAAAAGTTTTTCGTCAAGAGTCTAGGTTTTCAGGTGATTTAAGGTCTTCTCAGAAGGCAGAGATTCGCTTGAAGATCAACTGGAAGACGTGATAAAAATCTGGAATCTTGTGCGTTCTGATCATCGGTTGACGGTTAGAATGAGCGAGAAGTTGAGAGTTGAATTTGATTCACATAACCATTTCAACACGTCATATTTTGACCAATAAATCAAAAAGATAACATGAATATGATCCTCATTTTCTAGAACGTGCCATTACTGGTGGCGAGTCTTGGAGAAATTACACACTACAATCTTACCACGGTCAAAAACAATCAGAATGGGCAAATCAAAAGCATACTGACTTGGTTTACTGATAGCCAGGGGATCGTCGATAAGGTATTTGTGCTTCAATTCCAAAGAGAAAAGCAGCATTTTTACCGAGTGGTTCTTGGAAGATTTTGAAAAAGGGCTCCGCAGCTCCTTTGTTCGCAAGACTTTAGTCCTTGTGACTTTTTCCTTTTCCCAAGATTGAAAATTCACCTCAAACCACACCATTTTTGGCACATTGGAGAACCTTGAAGTGGCCGTAACCGACTAGTTGAAGCCGATCACCGTATCTGAGTTCCAGCAATATTATAAAGAGTAGACAAACCGTCTTCACCACTGTGTGACCTTATAAGGAACCAGTTTGAACGAAAAAATGTAGAATTGTAATTTGAATTGAATATAAAAAGTATTTAAAAAAAATTGGTCTCATTACTATATTTACACACCTCGTATACCTCAATTCCATTTCAGATAACTTCCAGTTAAGTTCAATTAAGTCAGCTAAGAAAACGGAATAAAAAAGAAAATATTGTCGAAGTTCATTCGATATTTTTCAAAGATGAAAAATAGTATAACAAAGATGAAACTATATATAAACCTCTGAAATTGTTTCGCTTCTTTGCTGTTTATTCTTTTAATTACCTCCTTCAAATGCTATAGATATATTATGACACGCTTCTGTAGATACTAGTCTAAATTTAGAAAGAACGCAGATCTGTATACTCGGTAGTCTAAAAAGGGCTAAAATATCAACAAAAACAATTTAAAACAAAAGCTACTGATGCATGTTTTCGCAAGTTCTAAAATCGCAGAATCAAATTTTAACGAGCACCATACGATATTTCGTTACATGAACTAATTAGTGTAGAAATACCCTATTAATTTGTTTCTTACACAGATTCGAAACATTACTGTTCATACATTAACACAGCCTAAAACTTTCAGATTTAAATAATTGGCACCCTTATTGTTAGCTGAATGAACTAAGAACGTACTAATTATTAATGTATATATGTATATTTTATTTGCATTCTAATTAGATCATTTTCTATTAAATCGAATGTTTTTAATTTGTGAAACTGTTATAATTGGTATAATAGTGGAACATAAATATATCATTAGGTATTACGATTAATCAAATGTCCACTTTGGAAAATACATTTCAAACAATAATTATATACTCATTAAAGTTAGTAATGTACTGCAAATTTAATTGGCATGTCCACAGAAATGACTTTACATAGTAAACATACCATTGTTTCAAGAAAAAAAGATTAACTACAAAGTTTCACTAAAAAAAATGTTTTACAAGCTGATTAAAAACAGTTGCTTTCTTTTACAATTAAGCTCATTTTCCTGCAATTATTTTATGAAAATGTTTAAAGCTGATCTAGAAAATACACTAGATCTAGAAAAAAAAATTTAATCACATTTGAATTGGTTAAACATACAAATACATAGTTAATTATTATTAGTTTATTATATTTATTTATACTTTTTATATATTTTTAGTTAAAAAAAATATATATTGTAAATCAGTACATTTGAAGCGGTCGTAAGTTTTTTAAACCCTCCTTGTATTCATTTTTGGGTATTACATTTATAGCCACGTTCGAAGTCTACTGGAAGTCCGAAGTCTGTGTTCAAAATCGTAGTGAAACTCTTACTTTTTATGGCCAGTTTCAGCTTTAAGAGTAACCAGAAGTCATACGGAACCAAATCGGGTGAATTTGGAGGGTAGTTGGACATCACGATTCTTTATCCCAATAAATTGCAACAAAGAAAATGTTATACCTTAAAATGAAAAATTCTGGGAATTTAAGAATGTGAGCGGCCTCTTGAAGAGCCTGGCGGGCACATAACGATAGTTTCGAATAATTTCAATGAATTATTGGCCGTTTTCTTCAGTTCGAACTATTAAAATAACCAGTGGCGGTTCGTGAGGAAGAGCGTTGGGGCGCCACTCATCCAGCATTTATCACAGTAAACAATTTTTCAGAGCAAAATACCATATTTTATTTCTGTTCAGTTTCTTTCCTTTAACTCATTTTCCTGGTTCACGTCCTGTGTAGGATTTCAATAGCACGAAAAGTAAAAAGGAGGAAGGGAAAAGCAAAATAAAATCTTCAGTTGCACTATTTTCTTCTACGCCCTTCCACTTTAAAAACCCACGAGCCGCCACTAGAAATACCAAATAATCGGTCATCTTGATACTCTCTCTTTCATCACCAAATTGTGCTAACCACTTTAAAGCATTCTTAAGGTTTATTACTCCACTCA
Source organism: Cosmopolites sordidus (assembly GCA_031761425.1). NCBI lineage: Eukaryota > Metazoa > Arthropoda > Insecta > Coleoptera > Curculionidae > Cosmopolites > Cosmopolites sordidus. The sequence goes on from JARFXV010000305.1 coordinate 435,749, forward strand.
TAATAAATATTTTCAATAATTTCAAAACTTTCTGTAGGTCCTTTACCAAAATTGAAACAGAATTTTCCACTGGTATTGTTATGTTTTATTTCATTACAAATGGACAAGAGTGAGTATCTCTTTGAAATTGCTGGTGGTTAAAGGTAAAGGCGCCCACTATACAAATTCAACTTCTAGATTGACTATGAAAAATTTGAAAAATCGTTCTCAATTCCTATATTGTTATGTCTTTACAAGTTGTTAATGCATTTATAAATTACGGAGGAAATAACTTTAAATACAAAAAATACCAAATGAATGTAAAAGAAGCATTACTATTCCAATATTCAAGAAGGGTAATAAAAAGAAACCAGAAAATTATAGGGCATAATTATTTCGAGCTCTAGATTTTAAAATGTATTCAGAAAAAACAGATCCACTGTAGTTATCGTATTTAGAAAGAGACAGATAACAGAAAAATCAATAGAATTTTACAAACCAGCATTTTAATTGTTTTCTTGACTTCATAAAAGCCCTTGACAATGGCAGAATGCACGAAGTCTTAAGTATCATAAAAGATGGAGGGATATCTCACAACATTGTTAATATAATTAAAGAACTAAATTCTAACATATCCACCAAAATATCTGCCAAAAATCGAATAGAGAGCGTACCATTGCCAACAGGTATCAGGCAGGGAAATTCACTGAATTATTTCTGATTATGGATAAATTAATTAATCAAGTCAAGAACTTCGCTCCAGATTACTGACTCAGCGAAGGCAGAGTTGAGATATCGTGCTTCATCGATGATGTCGTATTCATTTCTGACAATGAGGATGACCTCCAAAGACTTCTCAATTCAATCTTCGCTGGCGCCCGGCTGTATAACATGACGATATCAGATCAATGTGAAAGACCAAATCACTAATTGTACGTAAAGAGTCATTAAGATGCAAGTTAATGATTGAATATCAACCAATCGAACAAGTTATGTCGTTTAATTGTTTGGGTGTTGAAATATCGGCATATTAAGATCGAATCTCTGATTTCAAATACCAAATCAGTACCAATAAGGCCAAGAGAGTATCGAATACTTGAATAATATAATTTGGTACAACAAGAATATGCCCAGAGAAGCAAAACTAAAAATCTATAAAACATACTTTCGCCCCATTATGACTTATATAATAGAGACTCGAGCAGATAATGGAAAATCAAAATCCTTAAAGAGAACAGCGGAAATAAGAACGCTTAAAAGAACCAATGGTTATAGAAATAGTCACGCAGAAGAGCCTGGAATGAGCATATGGAATGAATGGCATCTAACAGATTGCCAAAAATATCATGCTATGACAAACTACAATCATGAAGACCCATAGGAAGGATGTCAATGTGGTGGATGGACTCGTGGGTATCTACATCTAATGAAGAATAAATTTGAAAGAACAGTTCCCCGGCCTATAACAAGAAGATGAAGAAAAGATTATTTCAATATAATGGTCCTGGGTAATTCAATATCAGAAATGGCATTGTAACGAGTTCTTCTCAGTAAATATTTGAGAAGGCTTCTATTACCTGAAAAACTGGATGGTTAAGAGTTCCAGTATAGTTTCAGAGTCAAAAATTATGAAACGGCAGTAGTTTTTATGGTGGCCCCTTGTAACATAAGCGCCAACTACTTTGAAAACCCCTCAGGATATCTAAACTTTTCCAGACTACCCTAGTCGTTTCCTTAAGTCAAATTGTAATAGGGCTCGTGACGATGACTGAATGGCACCTGAGAAATTTTCGGGTGTCTTTAATGGAGCCTTCAGAATACCTCCCAATCTTTCGAAGTAATAAGGGTTACCGCGGTATGAAGCACTGCCTCGGTGGACTTCTTATCTTCCATACGTGGAACTTTTATGTCTATTACAAATTCCACACCGCTCCCCTTAAAAATATTAAACATATTTCCCATTTTGTAATTTACAAACTACTTACAAACTCCATTGACAGGAGAATTTAGTCAATTTAGGGAGTTATTTCCTTCAGGGAACTACCCCTGTGAAGTGAGAATGAAATCTTAGAAAATCTAAAAGACCAGAGAATGATTGCGGTTAGACGGATCCGTACTACAAAGGGAAGTGTTCTTACTCCTTCCCCTGGCCACATCCTCTCTCGAATCATACATTTTCTTCCCGAATATGTTAGAGCCGGTTTTTTTTCTCTCAAAGTTTTTCCATTCATCCCTCGGCATTTTAGATGCTATAATTATCATCGTTGTAGCCAAGTTTCCTCTAGATTTTGGTGGTAAGTCCTTTCATAGTGACTCTTGTGAAGCCAACAATGTCAAGTCGAACGGCACACCACCAGTATCAGTTCTATATTTACACACCTGGTATAGTCCTTATAGTACAACTCTTACAGAGAACGGAGGGTTAACCTTTCTCTTATAAAGCAAAATTGTGATTCGTCTCTATACGCAACACCTTTTCTTTCTATTCTGCAGCCCAAACAGTATGTTGGCAGCATTGCTACAGACGTTGGCGTCTATCAAATATTTTGTTCATTTTGAAATTAAAGCAAAAATCTCCCATCTTGAAAAACCCTATCTGTACTTCGTAATAAAATATGCATGACTGGAAAAAGCCAATTTATATAGAAAATACCCAAACAAAAAGAAAAAACAACCACGCCTCTGATTATATCAGAAAAAAAATTATTAGCCATAAACTTAGGCTTCCGATGATTAACCAGGCTTGCATGCATCTTCTACATGTTTATAAAATTAATCTATTAAAATGAAGCTACCAATTCCTTAACATTCTTTTTCATCGTACCCATACCAGAAACATTAGTTTAAATTATCTTAATGGTTGATTAGATGGACTCTTTTTAAGTTAGATTAACTGAGAAGGTCTATGAATAAATATCAGTCTTGGGCTTTAGTTTAGGGTATACATTTTGTGGGTGTGTAGCCGAGTATTAATGTGTCTGTGTGCTTGTGTAGAAATGTTAATGAATGGTTTTTGCAACACATAATGAACTTAGTGTAATTGTCTAAAAATATATTGCGAAAAGCTTTTTTTACGTCATTTGAAATGCATGTGATTATAATCCTTTCCATGTAAATATAATTAACAACAAACAGAAATATTAGGTATTTGTTTTTTTCAAGAAGAAAATCCTTCCATTGACTTTAGTGATTATCCATCACTCTTAATCACATCAATTTAGCGAATATTAATTAGTACAGATCCATATTCCGCAATATTGATATCTCGTAGATAAGTCTTTCAACAGTGAGTGTATTTAATTTTTATTCACCAAATGTTTTCCTAATACTTTAAAAGTTATTTAATGGGAAAGATGAGTATATGCCCTTTATGTTTCGAATATCATCACTCAAATTAGCGCTTCTTGTGGCTTATAAATGAAATACAGAACTACATAACAACCACAACAACATAAATTAGCAACTTTTCATAGTCCTATACAAAGAATAAATCAATATTTTTTTATAACAGATTAACTAACCTTTATCAAAAGCAGATTTTAATAAAGATCTAAACACAATCAAACAAATTGTGCTAAACAGTGTTTATTCGGAGAGGAGCATAAGTAACATTTAAAAAAGAAAAATACACAAAAATATATCCGCAAAACATATTTTGGTAGTCCATCGGAAAAATTGAAATATTATGTCAAAACAATACAAAAGTAGTCTTAAAATAAATATCAGTTTAACAAAATTCATAAAAAAATGCAAAACAAAAAAGTCAATCCGCGTATATCAACTATATTGTGGATCATGCTCGAAGACGTATATAGGTCGAACCAGCAGATCTTTCAAGAAAAGCATTATAGAACATGAAAAAAGTTTTCTCAATCAGAAAGATTATTCCAGTTATGCCTCACATCTCTTAAACAAATATCATCGTTTTAACAGAGATTTCAAAATACTACATGTACAAAACAAAAGCAAAAAAAACCCATTTAGATAGTTTAGAAATAAACCGCCTCAAAGATGCGAGAACCCTTCTGAATGATCAAATAAACCTGAACAAATCGCCTTTATTGAATTTGTACAGGCAAGAAATAGCATCTGTATGGATTTCCTAACAATATATAATTTATTGTAGAAATTGTTTGAATTTATAGTCATTTCAACATCGAAATTATTCAATTCTGACGAAGCTACAGTACTACCGAAAAACGTCAAACATTAAGAAAATGGAAATTTTCTTAAAGAAAAGACCAAGTTCAAATAAGGTACAGAACAGTGAAAATTCAGTCTGTACTCTTAAGTCCATCACTGCTAACACAGTGTTAATATTGGTTTGCTCCAAGTCCACATCCAATGGGACTGCACCTTCAAGTAATTTAATAAATTAATATCTACTGCCAAATTTTCAACAGCAAAAAGGACAGGTGTGATTTTACCAAATGTGTAAAAAATTATGGTTAATTAATTCAAACAAATGATCTTGAAAAAGAAAAATATAATAACCACTTGTATTAGTCTACGACAATCTGAACATAAAAAATCTTATTCTGTGGTTCTGTAAAATCGGAACTGACATAATGCTGATTCCTTGATTTATTTCATGAAGCATCAGCCACAAATAACATCGATTGAACAAAAGTTTTTTCCGAAGCTAATCATGAAAACATCCATGAGGTGGACTCTATCCATAGCCTGATTGAACGAAAACTTAGGCACTCCGAAATGTATAGCCTTGTATCATTGATCAAATCTCTTAAAGCGAAAGAGGTAAACATATCTTACAGAAATAATTTTGAGTATGATATTAAAACCTTCAGAAGGAGTTAAGAGCTAAAAATATAGCTAACGAAACTAGGAAGGATGTATTAGATAAAAAAATATCAGCCCTATATCGCGAAAATCTGTTATCGTCCAAGTTAAAAAGAAGGACGTTGCTTGTATGATAAAATATTTGCCAGAACGATAAAATTTATTTGAAATCTCTTTTGAAGTTTTTTTTTTAATGTAAATGGCCTCATGAATTTTTCAATGAAGTAAAAATTTTTTTAGTCCAAACAAAATTTTCATATATCTCGAAGAAGAAAATTTTTGTTTTTCTTAAACTACAACAATTTTCTTCAAACTGTCTGTTGTTAATACTTAATAGTGGGAAAAAGTAAAACATTATATAATAATGACATTATGTTAACCTAAACTTTCAGATCTTTTTTTTCAATTTTACTATTTTGGAGTTGGCACACTCCAATACTCAGGTGACGTTATCGTCCAGCAGTATTACTATGTATTATAATTCTGAAATTGTTGAGTGAACCTTGTATAATATAATACCATTCAAGGTGTTAAATTTTGTAACTTATAATTAGATTACTCATAAGATATACCAGAGTAAGAACACGAACTACAATTGGAAATACAAATTCAGTCCCAAATAAAATGAATAGTCGGCTATACGCTGTTGATATCGTATCAATTGAGAACACTCGGAAAAACATAATTTATATGCTAAAGAAGGCACCAGAAAAAACGCGTAATGATAAGAATCGAAGATGCATTAGAGAGAAAAGGTAAAAATGTAAAATGCAATTAACAAGAGATAGAGAAGTAGCACCTTACCAACCTAGGCAGTATGATTTCAAGCCACCAAAACTGGATACGGAAATAATATAAACAATTCTAAAATATTTATTATACGATAAATAAAACAAAACACAAATGAAAAGCTAAAAGGAATAGAAATGAAAACAAGTCTTCTGAGGAAAATAGTAGAGAAAACTAAGAAATAACAGATCGAAACGCAAAACAGAGTTTGAGAATAGTTAGTTACAATTAGTCATAGTCAAAAGTTAGATAACTCTAGCTGCAAGTAGAAACGAAAAACGAGAAAGGCATACTTAGAGAAAAATGACAAAATAGACTAGGGAAAAGAAAACGAAAAACATTCCGGTAAAAATTCGTAGTGTAGCGAATCAAAATCCGATGCCGCAAAAGCCAAAATAATTCTAAAAGGAAGGAGTGTATATTACATGACCAATTTTATTTTTCAATGAAAATACGAATTTAAAGAAAGTAATCATTTTTTGCCTTTAAATAAAGAGTGTTCATAAATTATTATTTATAACATTTTAATACGAACATAATATATATTTGAAATCATGATTCTATTTTCCTAACAACTGGTACCGTTGCCAATTGTTGGGAAAATTCAGTTTTTTTGTTTCATTGTCCTGGTTAGGTATAATTTAAAAATAAAATAATAATATTTTTATAGCCATTTATTCCATACGTTTCAGCATAAATTTGGTTTATTTTTTTTACAGAAAAAAAGAAAAACTTACACATTAGTATCGTTCAATGTCAAAGTTGAAATTACTGGCCCCAATTTTTCACCCATAACTCGTTTTAGACGATTCAGGCCACATTAAGGAACATGATTAATTGTTTCATCAAATTAAATATTCAAAATATCCCACCATTTTAAGTGAATGTCCCACGTTGAAACAGTCCTGGTATATTTCTAATCTGGTTGGAAGGCCTCCGTAAATGAAAAGCATATCAAGATATTCCGATACAGAATACAATTTTAGTTTTAAATGGAATTTAAATGCACACACTGGCATATACTGATACACACTGAAACAATTTTTGTCGCCAACACCCTTGTCGTGGGGATCATCTTAATTAGTCAATCAGACGTTGCCGCTTTCATTTTTTGGCTGATATATAGCTGATTCTTAACTTGTAAAATTGTTTCAACGATGCTCATTAGTTTATTTGTAGTTTATTAGTTAAATCAAAATCAATTATTTTCGAATGCCAATTTAATAACAATTTTTTCCCGGGAACCCTTAGGTTTTTGACCCTTACTGTTTTTTCTTTCAAATGATATGAAGAATCGTTGGTAAAATTTACGAAAGTTATTTCCCTTCCAGCCTGTATGTATAATATTTGAAAACAATTTCGGACAAATGTACACCGCAGCCACTTCTTACAAAGCGCATTCTGTCAATCCAAGTTCAAGCCACTTTTTCAAGCAATTAGGACCTTATGTCCGCAATTGTCCGAGTTATATTGGCTTTCAAGATGTCAATAGTTGCTGGTTTATCAGCATAAACCAAATATTTAGCATAACCCCAGAGAAAATAATCTAAAGGCGTTAAATCACATGTTCCTGACCGATTAACACGTCCGTTTATCTCCATCTCCTCCAAATCAATCCCATTCAAATTTGGAATTAAATAATCATTGATCATCGCTCTGTTAAAATCCCCATTAACGGTAACGTACTTTCCAGCTTGATTTTTAGAGAAACACTGCCCAATAATGCCACTGACGTACAATCCGTACCATTCGGTGCATATTTCTGGATACAACAGTAATTGTTGTATCATTTGCGAATTATTTTCACTCCTAATGCGGCAATTTTGTTTATTAACGTAACCATTTAGCCAAAAATGAGCTTCATCGCTGAACAAAATGTTGCAGTCAAGTTGCAATCGATTTTGAACCTATTCACCTAACGTACGATGCAACCGAGGGTCTTGCGGCTTGAGTTCTTGGACAAGCTGGATCTTGTAAATCACCAGACCAAGATCCTTACGCAAAATTTTTCACGTAGTCGAATAACAAAGCTCAACTTCCTGCGAACGGACACGAATCGAAATATTTGTATCTTCATCAACAGTTCCAGCAAGACGATATTTTTTTTCGGAGCGCACAGTTTTTTTGTTTTAATTTTGCACAAATTTTGTAATAATATTTCATATATATATATATATATATATATATATATATATATATATATATATATATATATATATATATATATATATATATTACATAAGAGGTAGTCTGAAAAGTTTCCAGCCTCCACATGAAGATGGCGTTACTTTATATATAATTTTTATATATAATATATTCTGGAAATATAATTGCGCATGAATTGAAAGTTGTTGTTTGTCAGGTATTTTATATATATATATATATATATATATATATATATATATATATATATATATATATATATATATATATATATATATATATATATATATAATATTTTGGAAATATAATTCCACATGCATTGAAAGTAATTGTTTGGCAGTCATTTTGTCAGTCGATGTTAGTGCTTCTGTAAGGATGGAATAAATAAAATATCGAACCATCATTAAATTCTTGCATTTGAAAGCCAATACTTCTACGCAAATTTAAGTCGAGATGGATGTTATTATTAAGTAATTGTTAGTAATCGGAAGAAGAACATGGGAGGCTAATGAAAAATTCCTTCAAACAATCTTTGAAAAGAAAGTCTTATGAGCCGGGACGTCATTCTGGTAAAAGAAAGTCCATTTCGTCAGCTTCTAGTGATGGACCCACGTGGTAAAAATTTAATCGAAAAATGGAAAGCCAGTTACTATAGTCTTGCCAGTGGAAAAAGTTAAGCAAAATCTTTATAGGCTCCTTAAAATCATCGACGGCTAATATTTCACCAATACGAGATAAAAAAAAATCAAAATTAGTGTAAATTTTGCACCCTATTCTAGGTTTCAGTCGTAAATACCAGAAATCAACTGTATATCTTTCTTAATTTCGCAGTTTTTCACTCCACCCATACACAGGTATTCGATTATTTTAAAAAGTTTAGGACAGCTGATCAACAGGTGATCATTGGCGGAACTTTGATAACTGAAAGGCAGAGAAAAACATACTACCTGCTCTTTTAATACCACCAGCTGTAGAGCTTATTCTGTCAGAATTGTCTGGCAAACTGAAAATCAAGAACCCGTAATATGGACATATATTTAAAAACTGCCATCAGTTACGGAATAGATATTTAATTTTTTCTAATAAATTATAGTTTGAGGTGGTCTACTAGTATATTGATATTTGTGAAAAGTTTTTGAATTAAGTGGATTAAATTTAAATTATATCCTAGATATTATTATAAGTTGGTTAATATAAAATATAAAAAATATATTAATTACATTTTGTAGTTCATTTAGCTCTATATATATATATATATATATATATATATATATATATATATATATATATATATATATATATATATATATATATATATATGTATATGTATTATGTGATCTAAAAGTGTGTAATAGTCATAGTGAAGCAATATTATTATTATATTATTTCGATTCATAAAGGCAGAAAGAAAAAATCCTAAGCAATTTTTGCTGATCCGTCTCGATTTAAACGAATAGATTTTCTATACAAAATCAGTAGAGGTAATTAAAAAGAGGATTGTTGTGCGTAACAAATAAACCCATACACAGGTTTCGGGATTGAGATATAAATTTATCTATATATATATATATATATATATATATATATATATATATATATATATATATATATATATATATATATATATATATATATATATATATGCACATTTTTGTTGGTTGCTTGACCGGGAACGAGCCCCACACATCCGTTCAAATGGATGGCATATGTTTCGTCTCTCGATGTTCAGATTCTTCAGGACACCGACATTTACCGTACCATCAAGAATAGGGAGACCTTATCCACAGCCAACAACCCATGTTATTGCCGACCTTCCGTTGGATGGCGTATATATGTAGTCATATATATGCATACTGAGTCAATTTGTCTATCTTAAAGCTTTATATCGAACGATGGCGGTAACACTCATGAAATCAGAAGATGTTGCGAAATGGCAAAAAATAATATGCGCTATTTTTAAAAGATCTGAAGGGATAGGGATATAAAACAGATAGTAAAAATCGTAGTGTTTCCAGTATTGCTATATCCGCTGGAACATGAACAATTTAAACACAAGACCTCAATCACATTGAGTATTTTGAAGTTTGGTGCTGGAGACGGATCCTTCGTATTCCGTGGACTGCCAGACAAACAAACGCATCCATTATTCAAGAAATTTATGAGCCCACAAAGAAAGCTATCCCAAATTATTCATAATCGAATATTAAGATTCTTCGACCATATTGAATGCAGGGATGGCAATAACCTACAGACACTGATGTTACAGTGATTACAGATCCCACGGCAGTCCTCCACAAAGATGGACATACCAAACTAAAGACCTAACTGGTACATCTCTGTGATATGCAGCCTAAGAAGCAAGAAATAGAGAATTTTGGCTAGAAGTTGAGCAGACGTATGCAAACGGAAGGAGTTTCTATAAGTCACTACTCTTCTATAAAGACGAATACGAAGAAGAAGAGAGAATTGAATCTTTAGGACAGAAAGGAAAAATCTTATGTAATGTTTGCTGACCCGTCTCGATTTAAACGAATAGATTTTCTATACAAAATCAGTAGATGTGGTTAAAAAGAGGATAATATATGAGTATTTGAAACGGAGAATAAGTTACGTCAAACTCAGCCATCGACGTGAACTGCGAAGCTCAACAACCACCTTGAGTATTTAGACAGTTAGAAGTTGCATCAATGAGAACTTTTAAGTAGTTCTCAAGTAATGCGTTGGGGGCAAATTAGTTATATAGAGTTAGAGATAGCAAGGGAGCGACCCCATATCGGATCAGCGATTAACAATATTCTACTTGCATTAGACTAAACAGCTTTCGCTATGTTGGTCGTCTCAATCACATAGGGCTGATTGAGGTGGCCTTTAAACCTGTAAACGTATTGTCTTTTAAGACCTGTAAATTTACCTGAACACTTTAAAAGAGTAGGTAAGCTTTAAAAAAATGTTCTATTAATTTATCTAGTCAAAATCGTTAGTTTTCTTTCGAGAAATCATTGGCCAGTTACTCAAAAGGTGTACTCTAGTCTATCTGCTTTAGTCTGAAATTTAGACTGGCCCTTGGATCCTCACTTATATTAAACTAATTGAGCTCCAATCAAAGCCTTGAGGATGGATAAGCTGGCGCCTTTTAATATATTCTATCCTGCAAGAACTTAACTTAAACTAAACATTATACAATTATAATATACACACATTATACACATACATACATTATTACAATTAAACATACATTATACAATGTATTATAAGCTAAATGCAGAATGTTCTTCTTAAATACCTGGAGCTCTGGAGAAAAGGCGATTGAAAGAAATCTAGATCAAACTTTAATATTAAATGATTATTTCTTTTTTTGCGAAGAACAGAAGATAGATGTTATTAAATAATATAAATTTAATTGATTTAACATGATCAGTCATAGATCATATGCTCAATATCATATAATCAAATGATCAAATAACCAATCTAGAAATAATTGAAAAACATTGTATTAACGGCAATATCAGTATCAAATGTATATTTCATGAGTGGACTTTGAATTTCGAATATTGTCTGATTAAAACAACTATTCAAGGAATAATTAGCTTGTATCAATTTCGTAGGTAATAAATTATTAAGATGTTACAATATTTAAAATCATCAAAAAGAACTGATAGTACTAAAAATGATAATTATTTCACTACGCCAAATCTTAAAAGCATGTATCAAGAGACCTATTTCAATAAAAGCTTTATAATGAATTTTCCACAAACACCAAAGAGAATTCAAATTACTGTACGCGCGTTTTGTTAATAAAATTAGCACCATCAGAAAATGATAAAAACTAAGTTTTTCTCTCAACTCTGCTTTAATCGATTCTTCTATTGGAACCTTCGTTGTGAAACATCATCATCTGGAGATGATTAAAACAGAACTCAAGGAGATTTAACACTAAACACCAAATCACTTTTTTGACCTTCTCGATGCGCGTTTCGCTAACCATGTTAACTTCATCGGGAGATAATTAAATCATCTCCTTTCACGTGATTAGTGAAACACACGTCGAGAAATGAAAAAAAGTGATTTGGTGGTTAGTGATAAATCTCCTCGAGTTATGTTTTAATCATCTCTTGATTATGCAAACTTGGTTAGACACGTGTCCAATAATTTCAATACCATTTGGTGTGTGTGGAACCTTGTATTTCTAGATTGGAATGTGCGTTCTAGACACATTTTTATATAATAATTCACAATTACATACCAGAAGCGAAGCAGCAGGCTAAGAGGTGGATGTGGGCAGGTAAATGTACTTCAAAGAAAGCTAAAAGTGTTCCATATGAGAGTAATATTATGGCTACGGTTTTCAGAGATTCTCGCTGTCTGGTGTTCCTAGACTACCTGTCAAAATCCAAGACTATCATTACTGAGGAATATTACGTTTCACTATCGAGTCAATTCAAGAGTGCTCTTCAGGTTAATTATTCACATCAGCCCAAAAAAAACTGTTCTATCACTACGATAATGCAGACATGCCTTTGGCTCTTTCTAGTGAATTCCATGACTTATGCTTAGAAATGCTTTCATATGCTTCTGTTCGCCAAACTTGACTTCCAGCTATTACGACATCTTCCCAAACTTTAGATGAATAGCTCAAAGCAGAAACAAACAGTTATTTTGCTGAGTTGGACAAAATCACGTTATACTGAGGCTATTAAAGAGCTGGAATGTGCCTAGATTGCAAATGTTAAAAAAAATCAAAAATCTTGTTTTTGCTTTGTTTTAAGAGGTGGTGCTCATTAAATTAAAACTTCATTAGAAGTACTCGGTTGGCATTTGAAATAAAGAAAACTGTTACAAAAACTACTTGAAATTATTTTTGTCCACTCTGAAGCAAAATGTCGAAAAACACAGAATGTATCAAAATTAGTTTCATACAATTAAAGACAAATATTTCACATTGCTAAGCCCACTATTTATACAAAAAAAGAATTGGCGTGAATATCGTGAGATGTTTACTACATTTTTTCGACTTTCTACATCTTAACCAAATAATTACCATAAAATATTCTGTCAACCATGTAACCAACTAAGCGATGATTTTGAACAAAAGTGACCTTAAATTAGTTACGGAATCTGGCATGTAATTTTACAGTATGATAACGCTCGACCGCATGTCGCAAAAAAGGACTAAGGACGTCACCTGTGAATTGGGTCAGGAAGTTCTCAATTATGCGATTTATTTACTAGACCTCACTCTGGCCGAATATCATTTATTTCAGTGGCTTCAACCTTACCTAACAGAAAATTTAATATAAGGAATGCGTTTTTTTAAGAATAGATTCCGAAATGTTTAATAAAGTTATCTAATCAATTTGTATGTCTATTGGTATTCATCATTAAGAATTTCAAATGAAATCATCTCATACATACAATTCAGTCATTTGAAAAAATCATTCTCACGAAACGAAGTTGATCTATTTGATACGACTTTTTAAATTCTAGTGTATTAAAACTGTAATTATTATAGTTAATATCACAAAAATATGAAGAATAATCCTCATAGAAGAAATAAATAAAATAACTACACAGAGCAAGGTTACACAAATTCCACTGTAGTTTTATTGAGGAATTTGATGAAATTCTTCGGAATACACCATACCAGATGGCAGACGGCTACGCCATCCGTGTCGACCACCACGGTACGGCATGTGCACCATGATCGACAAGTGGTCAAGGTGCTAATTTCTTTAATTTCGACAATTTACAACTGCCCGTCCTTACAGCTTTTTTCTGCACATGTTTCATTCGGCTATCAGCGGAACATTTATTATTTTATCAATGCCGATGTGACTGCACTAGTACCAGGGCGTTTTTGGAAATAAATAATCGTAATATGTTAAAATTTCTCTTTATGTTCTGTCATTATTAACGCTTAGCAAAATTCGAAAAACGCAATTACACAACACGTTTTTTCCCTCGCTGCTATTCCTTCTATGAAACAAAATCAAAACTTTACACCTTTACACCGAAGAAACGAGACGAAGTTTTGTATCAACCCAATATGATCATATTTAAAATGTCTTCCTACATAAGACTGTTTTTCAGTCGGATGTGTGTGCATGCCTCTCATTTATTACCTCACCGAAACTGACTGATTCCACTTGGCTTGTGCAATAGTCTCCCATTCTTCCCGAGCACCATATTTTAGTTCTCGCAAGGTAAGAGGATTGTCTCGTTTCTTACTGCGTGTTTTCAGAATGTCCCAAGCATGTTCAATGACATTCATGTCAGGGGAATTTGCTGGCCACCCTAACCTGGTTATTCCCTCCTCTTCAAGAAAATTTTGTACTCTTGCTGTTCGACGAGGAGATGCGTTGTCGGAACAGACGCACAACAGGATTTAAAACTTCCCCAATGTATACAGCACCAGTGACTCTTCTCTCCAAGACTAGTAGAGGTGCCCATGTACCCCTCATAATACAATCGCAAAACATCCCACGCCCACCTTCCAATGGGATACGTGGTTGAGCTATTTCTTCGTAAATCAGAAACCAAGTCAATTTTCGTCTGATCGGAGAACATCACCATTTCTCGAGCCCATTACAATTTTACATTTTTTGTTGAATGGTTAGTTTGCGAACACGTAAAGGATTTCTGCGATGCAAATTTACCGCTTTCAGTCTGCGTGTTATAGTTTGTCGTGAAACATTTACCTCTTCAAGCCTAATAAGCTCCCTTGATATACCACTTGTAGATTCCAGATGATTTGTTCGAGCTATCATTGATATCTGCCGATCTTGTGCACCTGTTGTACATCGTTTTCTATCACTTCTGGGGCGATCCTTTACGTCATTTGTCTCTTGGAATTTTTTATGAATTTAACGATACAGCACTTTGGAAAACACCTACCAACACCTAATTTCCGCGATATCATTTTGATTAAAGCCCTGTTGTAACAAAGCTATTACTATTAATCTATTAAAATGAAATATAATTTTTCTAGGCATTTTTAAACGGGTTGATTGAAATTCAGAACTGAAATAATTTGTAAATACTAGTATATATATATATATATATATATATATATATATATATATATATATATATATATATATATATATATATATATATATATATATATATATATATATATACGCCATCCGACGGGAATTATCTCCTTATTCTTAACAAGAGAGCATATGTCTGTACTCTGAAGAGCCTGAATATCGAGAGGTGACACATATGCCGTTCATATATACATATATATATATATATATATATATATATATATATATATATATATATATATATATATATATATATACATATTATTCATCCATTTGAACGGATGTGTGGGGCTCGTTCCCGGTCAAGCAACAAACAAAAATGTGTGTGTGTATATATATATATATATATATATATATATATATATATATATATATATATATATATATATATATATATATATATATATATATATAGATGGTGACTTTTTAGTATGTCCGAACTTCTGATAAGGGTCGCTGTCAACCGAACTGAGTTCGCCCGCTTCTAGTGTCATATATATATATATATATATATATATATATATATATATATATATATATATATATATATATATATATATATATATATATATATATATATATATATATATATATATATATATATAATCCGTACCTTTAATTTGTGGATTATTTTTAATTTTAGTTTCTGACTGTTATGTAGGTACTGGTCTAACGTATTAGTTCAACACTCCCACATATATGTTTGATCAGAAAGCAAGAAAATTTTTTGCCACGTAAAATTGTTCAATCCTCCTTGTCCTCCCAATATTCCTTTTTTTTAATATTTTTAAGTTTGCTTCTTTTGATGCCACAAGCCTACCAAATTCTAATCCACCTAATAATATAAAATTGATATTTAGCTAAATCTTGTGGTACGGCGACTTCACACTTTCTTTAGCTATAATTAACAAAAACTATTTTTACTGATTTTAAAGGACATTAAAAATGATTAAAGCTTGCTGCATTATCAAAATTAAGTTCTTGTACAGAAATATACAGGGCCGCTATTAAGTTTGGAAACGGTCCAATATCTCGAGAACGCTTTGAGATGTCTTAATGAAATTTTGTTCACAAACATCAGAAAATGTTTGCCACTTTTTGGGAACATTATATTTTTTTTCTTGTCGCATATTTCAAATCGAAGGCTAAATATATTTTTTTAATAATAATACTGTAGCGTTCACAAATTCTTGATCGCTACAGGTAGCATTCGTAAATTGTTGATCACCACTGCTAGGTTTATTTCGGACAAATTCTTAACTGAAAGAGCTTCGGTATCGTTGGGACAAGGCAAGACAGTCTAACTCCAAAGCTCCAGGTGAGCGGACATTTTCGCGCCTTACCCTTCCGACCGAGGTACGTAGGTTTGCTGGCCAAGTTACGCTTGGGTTGATTTTTCTGATATTCTTATAGAGGATTTTACGACCCGGCAGCAGAGAATCCGATCAACAGACACCAGGCCATTGCACGACCACCTATTACAGAGCCCGACCATCGTGGAAACCTTACACTTTTTTGGGGCCACATGGCAGAGTAACCGGTTGATCAGATCGAGATTCTTTCGGGACCCCCCGCATAGGGATACCGGTCTGCCCGCAGTCGTACTCAATGTTTTTGGACACTCAGTACCTTGATGGGCAAGGATAGACAACATCAGGAAATAAGGCCAGATAAATACTTTTTTTATTATATTTTCAAGTACCGTTAAGGATTGCAATTACCAGTTATTTTTCACAAATACATTATTATCATAATTTCTTATACTGATAATGGTCACCTTATCATCTTATATTTTGTATCTATTTGCCGTCTGACTATTCTTTTTACTACTGCCAGAATAGAGGAAATAACCTCTAATTTGTAAGTATAGGGACATAGAGACCAGCTGGTGTTAGTCAGAGCTGTGTATTTGATTTTTGATTTCTTTCACGGTAAGGTTTGGAGAACCTCCTTCCCTAAACCTTCCCGTGTCTTTTGTTTGATAGTTTTAGTTATTCCTTTTATTGTGTGCTTTGTGTTGTTCTTTTTTGAGTGTGCTTTTATAATATATATGTATAAAATTCTAGTAAACCGTTTTATTTAAGATAGACCCGTTCCCGGTTCCAGGGTCTTTTCTGATATATGAAGTAACCGGGTGGCGCTCAACTTTTGTCGTGGCTTCATTCTGTCCTGGACCTTCTTCCCGGTGCTCCCGGCGAACAGCTGCCGTCGCTGTGATCTATATATTTTTTATTTTGTTTCAAAAGAGAAAATAATAGGTCACAATACTTTGGCATTTTTGGAAAAAGCATTTTTTTGAATTCAACGAGGTAAATATTGTGTTTTTTTTTAAATAGATTTAAAAAATGGCTAAAAGCTATTTCGGTCTGTTTTAGGGTAAATATATTTTTCATTTAGTAGGTTATGAAGCAATGGATGACAAATGATGTATTTGATTACACTTGATAACTCTTAATGTCAATTTGTGAATTTCAAATTTCTTTCAATTTTTATATGGAATTATGCAGGGTGTTTCAAAAAATAAGGTATACACTTTATTTTCTAATAACTTACTCATACTGCATCCTTTTTCAGATTGATCTAATTTAAAAAAAAAATGGCTACTACCAGACTTGTCTTTGAGCAACCGAAATTTATCCTGAAGTGTTACTGGAAATACGAAAATGCGGTAGAAGCCCAAAGACAGTTCAGGCGAGAATTTCAGAGTTTTAAGTTCAATTAACAGCCATAACCTTCACTTACTGGGTATCTGAGAATCCACAATTTACTGAAAAATATCATGTTAATTTGTCAGGAGTCACAGTGGTGTGGCTTATCTTCAAAAGTATTGATTGGACCGTTCTTTTTTGACGGTACTGTAACTGGTGCTGTTTACCTTAATTTGCTACAACAAGCAGTTATCCCATGCATTCAGGAAACTTTTGACGATGAGAATTTTTATTTTCAACAAGATGATGCACCTCTACATTATCATAATGACGTAAGGGCTTATTTAGACGAAACTACCGAATATACAGATTGGACGAAAAGGTTGGGTTGGAACCCCGTACCTTCATCTGGTTTTACGCCGCTCGACTTATTTTTATGAGGATACATTAAAGAATAGGTTTATAAGACAACATCGGCAACAATCAGTGAACTAAGAGTAGCGATTGAAATAGAATGCGGATACATACCAATGGAAATGATTCTCGATGTTTACGATTCCATTGCTTCTCTTTATTAGCAATGCGTGAACCACGACGGTGGGCAGTTTGAAAACCTGTATTGGTCAAAATAAAGGCTGTTTCTTTAGCTTTAAAGTAAATTGTATGAAAATAAATACTGATTTTAGAACAAGTTAAAGCGCGTATAAATTTTTTGGGACACCCTGGATGTATTTAATTGAAAGAGAAATAATTGAAAGACTCACAATTGTTGAATACGGTGATAGAAAACGTACTTATGCCGAAGTTTGTTGAGTATTTAATGAAGTACATCCGAATAAAAACGTCATTAATACAGCAGTTTCAAAAACGGTGAAAATATTCCATGATACAGACAGCATTAAAAGTTTTCCAAAATTAGGAGGACAAAAAACAAAAACTAATTACGAAAATTCGTTTAATGTTTTATTTGATGCAATAGACAATGAATGATAAGGTTTGTAGAAAAAATACTGTTTTCAATTCAAGTAGTGTTGTCATTTAAAAAAAAATCAAGTTAGCCTTGTATTGAAAATATACCAAAAGAAAAAAAAACTAAAATATACTCAAAAAGTGGCAAACATTTCTACAGTTTGTCTACAAAATTTAATTAAGGAGTCTCAAAGCGTTCTCGAGATATTTGACCATTTCCATACATAATAACGGATATATTCATTTGGAAATTATGACTGGAACATCACATCCAGTAAATGGCCGATACGATTTTCATGGCACACGGGTACTCCTCTGGCGAAAGTTTAATTTTTAGAAAATTTATCGATTATTCTATTCATAGTTGATACATTTGGAATATTATTTCTACCGAAAATGGGACACACTTTACGAATCGTAGCAACCAAACTTTGACCATTGTGATAGTAAAGTATGACAATAAGAGCGCGTTGCTGTATCGTGTAGCGCTACATCTTTATTTACTTCTATATATGTCTCTTATCCACCTGTCACAATTCTTGACCTATCCATTCGTAACAGTCAAAATGGTGCGCAATTACAATATAATATCAATATAGTACCAATTAGTACCAATATAATACCAATATAGTGCCAATATAGTTCTAATATAGTACCAATATAGTACCAATGTAGTACCAATATAGTACCATTATAATACCAATATAGTACCAATATAGTACCAATATAGCACCAATGTAGCACCAATGTAGCACCAATATAGTACCAATATAGTACCAATATAGTACCAATATAGAACCAATATAGTACAATTACAATATACTAAGGTCCAGGAACAATACGAAGCGGTGAAAATATTCCACGTATGAAGCAAAACGTGGAGAAGTTCACGCCGAATTTTGAGAGGTGACTAGCACATGTTCCTGCATACGATAATAAGCGATTAGAATACTGTAATGCCATCAAATATCCTGATTTTACAGCTGCGGATTGGAAAAAATAATGGAAAATGTGTTAAAGAGAGCACAAAGTTGCATTATTACTAATGGCTTATATTTCATAGACATAATTAAAAAATAATAATAATATTGCCAAATAAACATATAGAAATAAAAAATGCTGTACTGTTTCTTTTAAAAGTTACAAATAATTACAATGGTAGCGTGATACTTGCCCCATCCGTTATATATAAAGGAAATCCTCAATACTCACCGGATCCTTAATGTGAAGCTTATAGAATGAATTTGTGTCCATTTAACTTATTCCATTTCTTATAGCCTATTAGCCGAATTCAATTTTTCACTATATTAATTTGTTCCTGTAATAGGAGCTTTCATGATTCGTCTCATTCGAGCACTATAATAAGGAAACTGCTTCATAGAATACCTAATACAGTATTACATCTGCTCATGATAAATATCTCGATCTAGTAATAAATGTTCGCAATTCTTTCAAAGTTCCCTCGTATTTTATCAGATCCGATGTGACCAAAAAAAGTACCAGTCAACAGAGGTCCAGCATCATCTCGCACGTCTTCGATTGATATTCGTTTAGGAGTCTTAATGGCGAAGCATTAATTCGGCCGCCGGCGATAATAATCAGAATTTTAAATTCATTAACTCGAAGAATCGGACGGGTCTTCTTCGCCTTTTTTTCTTCTTTAATTATTTTATCTTCGATCGCAGGGTTCGGAAGATTGCCTGTTTCTTTTTTTCTCTTTCGATCGTGTCGTACCGCACGACATGGGCCCTGATCGGTTTATGACGGACCAAACTGACCTTTCAGGTTGTGAAATGAGATACTAGATGTTCTGAAGATTTTGGATCTTTATTTTCATTTTAAGTAGTTCAAAATTATTATTTATTGGCAATTAAATTATAGAGTTGTCCAATAAGAATGTGAGTGTATCTAATGAGGCATAATGATAACTACAAGTAATAATCTGGTAATTTTTATTTTGTCTTGAAGAACAAAAAATGGTATTATGTTTTAAAAATAATTTCCTACAAATTTCCACCGCAGTTTCATTTCTCTACAATTTTCGATTACTCTTTCACATATATCGCGTGCTATATTTTCAGTGGAAGCCTGAATGTTTCATTTGAAGTCAAAAATTGTTCGGAAACGAAAATAATCCTAGGATGTGAGATCGCATTATCATTATAGTTAGTTGACATTGTCATTTTGCAAAATAACTCGCTCAGGAAACGTTTCTTGTAATAAATCGACCAAAGTATTTAGTATAATCCCTAAGAAAATAACCCAAAGACGTTACATTACATAACCTTAGTGGCCAATTAACAGATTCGTTGCTCGAAAAATAATTTTTACCACCGAATTTCCCTCAATAAATCGATTGTTACGTTAGGTGTATGATATTGTAGCCGTCCTGTTGGAAGCACATCTCCATCAGATCAATGTCATTCAAATAGGAAATAAATAATCCACGTAGTCGAATAACAAAGCCCAACTTCCTACGATCGATTCGAATCGATGAATTGATACATTTGGATCTTCATCAACACTGCATCAATAGAGTCGAGATTTTCTTCGGAACGCACAATTATTTGTCTTATTTATTTTATTATCGAGCAGCGTGAAATACGTTTGGAATTTGTCGATAATTTGGCGATTATCTCACGAAGTGCTCTATAAGTTTGGCGGTTTAATAACATTTTGCAAGCATTGCTCTTATGTTTAACGTTCCATGATGATTTGCCAGACTATATGGAATAATTTTGACACTAGAAGCGGGCGAACTCACAGTTCGGTTGACAGCGACCCTTATCGGAAGTTCGGACATACTAAAAAAGTCACCATCTATATATATATATATATATATATATATATATATATATATATATATATATATATATATATATATATATATATATATATATATGTATATATATATATATATATATATATATATATATATATATATATATATATATATATATGTATATATATATATATATATATATATATATATATATATATATATATATATATATATATATATATATATATGCATATATATATGCATCTCTAGTGTCTACTTTAATTGCATATACCAAAGATAGACAGTAATCCAGAGGATTAAAGTTTGGTGAACATTTTCTAACATGTTTTGCAGATGATTCTGTAGAAAATTTAGGTAAACTTTTTCTGTGAGATGACCGCTGAATATGAATGGATCGATTAATTCATTTTTTAGAACATTAAAGCAAAATCGATATTGAAAATTATATTCAGCCGTAGCATGAGGATTTTCATCGAACCGTCGATGTTCATTATCAAGATTATTTATGCCAGCACGAATGAACTGTGCTTCATAGGTGAACAAAACATACTTGTATAATCTCCGATTTGAATTTATCCAGTGATTTTGGTGATTTTGGTGATTTTGGATTAAGAATGCAGTTTTGTAGCATTCTTAATCCAAAATCACCATCCTGCAAATGTTGCACCGGTTGTAAATGAAATGGATATAAACAATTAATGTGCAGGGTCGTCCAGGCAGACGATTGTGTCATTTGGCAAATATCTGCAATCCGCCTTGTACTTATGCTTAGATCATTTTCAACGATGTCAAGGGTTGCCTTGTTTTGTTCAGGATCAAGTTTCAATTACCGTTCAGATACAATTCTCACACTTGGAAACATACCAGATTCTGCGGCAGTGATAAAAACTTGTTCAAAAAACTTTCTATCTGGCAGTCTCCGATTTGGGAAACGACGCTGATATTCGAAGACTGCGCACATTAAGCTTCCGTTACAAAAGCCATAAACAAATAATATATCAGCACATTCACGATGAGATAATAACGAAGGCATAATGAAATCAATAAAATAACTTTAAAACAATTCGCTAATGACAAACTAATAATTAACTGGTATAAACAATGGTTACTTAGCAGTAAACGAAAGTAAAGGTACATTTTCACCCTCTTTATTATATTAGCCATCTATAAATATGTTTACCCTTGTATCTCTGTAACAGTTCAAAATAGGACCCATGTTTGTAGAAACTTTTATACTCATTTTCGGTCCCATAATATGTAGCTGAAATATTGACATTTCCTTCTAAACCCATGGATATATATATATATATATATATATATATATATATATATATATATATATATATATATATATATATATATATATATATATAAAACTAAATTATTGTTACTGCCGTTACTGAGTTCGACTGAGTTACGCAGTAATTGCCGTTACTGAGAAATTTCTGTTTTCACAGAAATAGGTAAAAAAAATATGCAATGTGGAAAACAATGAGACAATTTAAATTAGTTCAATGCAAAAAAAAAAAGATAATAAAAAGGAGACGGCCAGAACACGTACAGGTTAATCTATTACGGTGAATACAGAAAACCTGCGTAAAGTCATTGAAGCGAATCCACGAACCAGCACTCGCGAATTATCTGCTGTACTATAATTATCATTTAAACGATATCTTCACATTTTTGACAAGTTTAATAAACCCGATTTAATAGATCGATAGAGCCGTCTTGGAACTTGTTTATTGCTAATTTAAAATCGGAATGTCAAACGCCTCGTCTGGTTTATTTTATATTTCGAGTTTTGAAATGACAGCAAATTATTATAATACAATACACCCAATCAATACGATATATTCGTTATGTCAGCTTAAGCACTAAATACTCAATAACAGTACATTTTTTATTATTTTGACTACGTCTTCGTTGTTCATATATAAAAGTACTACTAAAGTCATCAGTTTGTGAAAAGTGAAACCAGTACTCGAAGAATTCAATATTCAAAAGATTCTCTTTCCGTTTTACGAAAAAAAATTACTAAATAATCGTATTAATGACTGAGTTAGTTAAAAGTAACTTTAGATAAAGAACTAATTAAAATATTAATTTCGATTTAATTGACGAAAATATAAATGCAAGATAAGTGAGTCGAACTATTTATATAGAAATAAATACAACAAATTATATAATGTACAGTCAACGTCGGAATGTATCCTCCGCAAATAAGAAGTTATTTGCGGAGATACGTTCTATAAATATGCCGCGAATACAGAAACCGTGAATACGGAATAGTAATTTGTAGGAGATTACAAATTATTATACAATTTGTACGGGGATATATTCCAAGATTACAAAATAAAAGGAAAAATATATAATAAAAGCAATTTAATGAGATTATTTTGAACAATATCATATAATGGTTTAAAGAAATTAGTATTTTTTCCTAGTTTTGTCGCTTTTAAAAGGTCTTTGAATTCGGCTGTGGCATTAACAATTTGCCTTTTAAAAACAAGACTTTTTCCCATTGACGGATCAATTTTTATGAAGAAATCACAAAATTAATTTGCCATTTATACACTTTTACTCAGGTTTCTTAAGTTTAATGTCACCTTTTCAGTGCTTGTTGAGGTTTCCGCTTTAATGGAATGGGGATTAAGCATTTCCTCCACGTCAGTTTTAATTAAATCTTCATCTTGCGATTCAAGTAATTCTTGAATGTCACCTGATTCTATCTATTCGAAACTATCTCGCCCTGTGCCATTTGCAACTTGAGCAATGTTTTCAATTAATGTTTGAATTTGCACGAATTCTTCATCATTACCGACAGTTAGACAGGCCAAAATTTTTTCCAGCATGATTTCAATGTATATGGCTTCAACTCTTGCAATAAGTGTTTTATGTTAACAATCCTTTGCTATCTCAACATTTTTCCGGCATTGTATAACATTCATATCAGGATAACATTCGACGGTATCCAGTATGATTTTAAAGGTTTGTCTAATGTAATAACGCTTAAAGGCCTGGGTTATTCCTTGGTCCATAGGTTGGAGGAAGTGTTAGAAGGCACAAATATCATCTTTATAATTGGATGCATAGTTTCAAGCTTACGAGGGTGGCCTGGTGCATTGTCCAAAACTAAAACTGCCTTGAAATGTAAATTACTTTTCTTTAAATAAGTTGCAACTTCAGGAACAAAGCAATTCCAGAACCAATCACAGAAAATAACACTTGTAACCTACGCTTTCTTGTTTGAACGCAAAAACACTGGTGGGTTGTCCTTGCTCTGATTTTTCACAGTACAAGGATTTAGCGATCTGTAAAGCATAAATTGCTTAATTAAACAATCTCCTGATGCATTAGAACAGAGCAGCAGTATAATTCTATCTTTTGCTGCCTTTAAATCAGAGCAGGACTTTTCACTTTGGGATATAAAAGTATATATTCTTCTGAATATGTTGCTGCTTCTGAATTGCCTGCAGATGCAGCTTCTCCAACAATTTTGATGTTATGCAGTGATTGTCGCACCTTGAACTTTTGAACCAACCCTCCGGTGCTTATAATCTTCCATCAATTACCAGGTTCTTTAAAGTGTGCGTAAAGGCGCTTAGCTTTGTCACGGATTTTAACACCACTTAGAGGCACTCTTTTCTGGCTTTCTACGATCTTCAATCCATAATTTTAAGACAGCTTCCATTTTTTCAACTGGCGGATAACGAACAATTTTTGCTGATAGTGAGGTTGAAGCTGTAAAATTCCTTATTTTGTCTTCTGATTTCCTGATGGATCCTACAATTGATTCATTAGCATTAAGAAAACGTGATATGGATTCAAACTACTCGCTAAGGCGAGCATTATTATTTTCACCTTAAGCGGAAATATGACTTTTTTCCGTGTAGGAACTAATTTTCCTTTACTTTTACTCGACATTATAAATCGTAAACAAAGCAGAAGAGACCCGTGCTACTTACTCGAAATTATTGGGACGACTGACATGACCCGACGGCGCGTACTGCAGCGGCGACTTATTTGGCAAAGATCTTTCGGCCAAGCGGCAATAAGACTTTTGTTTCTAAATATTTTGATAATTGTTTATTTTGAAAAGTAACTGATAGATAAATAAATATTATACTAAAGATACAATATGTATCATTAGTTTTGGATCCACGAATACAAGAAGTGGTCACAATTTTTGAATCCGCGAATACGGAAAACGCGAATAACGGAACCGTGAATAAGGAGTTTTGACTGAACTACTATAATAAAAAGTAAAATAACTTCTTAAATAAAACACGAATAATGTATTTGTTTATTCAAGTTTATTTTGTTCTCTTAAAAGTAATCCTCTCTCACGGTAATACACCTATTCCAACGGTTTTTCCAGTCTTCGAAATAGTTATTATACTCGACTTCTGGTATTTCCTTCAAGACAGCCAGAGAACTCTCTGGAATGGCTTCTATGTACTCAAAACGGTACCCACGAAATTATTTCTTTAATCGAGGAAACTTCAACAGGGTGATGTGTTTCAGAAAATTTAACGTTTTCGGAACCAAACAAGAAGCCACATGAGACAAGCCTAAATTATTCTATAAAATTGATTGAAAATGATTTTGCAGTAATATTTGCAATGTTTCTAATACTTAATCGGAGATTACTTAGTTCTAATCCTTGTTTTCTTCATTGGATAAGATGGAAGGTCTTCCTGAACGAGGTTCATCTTCAGCTACTTCTCTACCATCATCTCCACCACTAAAGCCCTTGTACCACTTGTAAACAGTTTTTCTTACATAACTCCATCGCCATAACTCATGAATCAGCGCAAAAAAATTAGTTTTTTAGAGAAAATATAATACAAACTCTTTGTTGGATATATTTAGCTATTAGACTTATTATTACAAAAGACGCTATAATTTCTAATTTAATAAGCGAAATGATAAAACTTCTGTTAGATGTTAATGACAGTCATATCAAAAAATAGAATGGCGCAATAAGAGTTTATCATCTTCACGAAAATTTTTTGCCCCATTTTTCCACCTGCAACATGATGACAACTATAGTTTTCTGTAGGATTTTTACAATGAGGGTACGCCATTACAAGTCAATGATTACAGCAACCCACAATGATAGTTACGAAATTTCGAACAGCCTCTCTTTTTTTCCAGATCTGATTACCAGCGATTATTTTTATATATCTGTTATATCTGTCCATATCTAAACAAATGGATTTCGAAAGGTATCGAAGGTTTTCGTTATCGATATATTAAGTGTATTAAGCCACACGTGAAGGGTTGCTGGTCCTCCATCGAACGCCTCCCTAGGTGACGGATAAGGCAAGGCCTTCCAGATATGGACATATGTCTGATCAGCGTCTACAAAAACCTCCAAATATCATAACGAAAACAAAAAGAATTGATCCATGAATCAGTTAAAAAGAATTGACAGATGGGCAGACACTCTGATTAGGTATGTCCACATTGGTTCAACTTTTGATCGTCTAGAGGCTTGCATCTATTGAAAAGTTAGACACAAGCATTGTTGAACAAGAGGCATGCAAGGACACACGTGAAAAGTCATGACGTACGTCTGAAATAGAGAGGGAGGATGCATGCTTCTTATCCTGCGCTAGAATGCGTGCGCTAACGCGCAACGTGCATGCGGAGTGGTAATTTGAAAAACACGTTGAAATGCATGTTGAAATACAGAAATGTTGAACAAGTGTTGACATACCTAATTCCCCACCACTAATTTTGCTTTAAGGAATATGACGTAGGCAAGAATTTGCTTCCGGTATCAAACAGGTATTAGGAACAATAATTCGTGTGAACTGTCCTCACATCTACTCTTTATGCCACCAACAACAGTGTAAATAGATTGAAATACAGTATTGAAAAAATTATGTGAGCAAACCTATTTTTATCAATTTTCTTTATTTTAAAACCTTTTAATTTTAATATTATATTAATATAAAGTAGGATTTATTGTAAGAATATAATTAGGATTAAAATAGAATATAAAGTTCAAACAGCTAACAAAGTTTCTAAAAATGGCCTAATTAAGACTTAGTGTTTTGTACTGTAACCATTCTATATTTATGACAGTCTGCAATTGCCTCAACATTGACTCTAGTATTTTTTTTTGCTATAATCACTTGATACAGGGTGTATGAAAAACTATTTTCGTAAATTTAATAAACGATTTTTCACATCATTTAAAAAAATCCTAAGGGTTCCTGCGCAAAATAAATTGTCAAGTTACTAAATCACTAATCGAAAAGCTATGACAAGAATTAATATTTAAGCAAATATGTTTAGAAGCAAATTTGACAAATATTAATTTGATATTACTTAACGAATAAACTAATGATCATTGTTAAAACATTGTCAGCCAATATCGATGCGGCAATCCAGTGTAGGTCAGTGCGTGTACTTAAGTTCGATTTAAAATCAAAAATATATTCTAAACACGAATATCACGATATGCTTCTTATTTATGGAGAAGTTCTCCAAAATTCTGAAGGGCCTAGGCGTATTTACACGGACAACGATGCCCGGAAGGACCGTTGCCAGTTTGGCAGGCATTTGTCTAAGTTTCTCAAAGACTTTTGGATACTAGTAGTGAGGTTCCAAAATTTCAAGAATCGGTCCTGAAGGCGAAGAATAAATTTTATATCTTGTTGAAGAGGAGGCTGCCAGAAGTACTATAAGTGTTGCACGACAAATTGGAGCTTCCCATTGGATTGTACATTGAACACTAAAAGAGCAATTACTTTATCATGTACAAAGGGTACAAAGGGTACAAGCACTTTTACCCACTTTCATTCAGGCAAAAGTATTGTGAATTGTTTATTGGCTAAAACCAATGGAATCAACATTATGAACCGCGGAAGCTTCTTTCATCAGGAATGGGATTGTCAACATTTTGAAATGTTAACGGTAAAAACAATTAATCATGTGTTTCTTATCCCATTCAGTTCCGGCCTTATTTACATTGATTGGTAAATGAGCTTCGTATTTCAGAGGCCACTTCACAATTTTGAAGGTTCAACGTTAACTGAAGTACGCAGTTGAGTTTTAAGTGAAAGGAAAGAAAAATACAATAGTGGTATCTAGAAGGGCATAGGGATAAACGAACAGGTAAAATACACGACAGTTGCATGACCGACCACCCAGAGAACATTAGGCTGACGCGACAGTTGCCTCATCGACACTGCATGGGTTAATGTAATGCGAATCATTTAATACATGTCGTAGTGTGAAAAAATAATGCTAGTCATTTCAACTTTGACATTAAGCAACAATAATGCGTAAGTCTTCTTTTTTTTTCTAACAAAAATAAACAAATTTATGCTGAAACGTATGTAATAAATGGCTACAAAAATATATTATTTGATTTTCAAATAAAACCTTAAGAGGTCAATGCATCAAAAAAACTGAATTCCTTCAATCGAAATATTAATTAACTACATTGCCAATTATTAAGAAAATTTCTAACCTACTATAAAAAGTTCAAACCTGTTTTCTGCGAAAATGGTTACATTTTGGATACATGTTTCAAGGAAACGTTTTGTTTAAAAAAATAAATAAATAAAAAATCGTTAGTTAAATTTACGAAAGTCCTTACATTCAGTATGTATCCATTAATAGTTTATAAAGGATTAATATTTGTACACTGGTTTTTTTCTTTCACTTTTTGATCTACTAAATTCAATATGCTCCCAATAATATGTGAGGTAATTGGAGAGGTGTAATCAACCCTTTTTTGACATTGTAGAGCAGCTATTCTTCCGTAACCATCGCCACAATCTACGGTTCGTTGTCTTAGGGTAATCAGAAGATATCCTAGGTACTTAAATTCGAAAACAATTTCTCACAATATATTCGGATAATTTCGAGCATTAGGATACCATCAATAATTACACTAAATTTTCAATTTCAGTTCAAGATACACTCCCAAACCATAATATATTACCACAAAATACCACCGTATTTTACTCTGGGAATGCTATTTCGAAGATCCATTGTCATCTTACTTTTTCTCCACAATTTTATGGTCAAACCTTATAAAACACAACTTTTGTCACTAAAATATCTAATTTGTAAAACGGAAAATGTACGCACTTCTAAGTGAAATGGGGACTTTTTTCCTGTTTTTCTGATTAACCAAGAATTTTTCTCGGTCACTTACTTTTAGAAAATACTTTTTTTCCATGAGAAATCGCCACTTTATCAACTAAAAAACAATCAACCTTAAAACTTATTTATACTTATACTTATTTAACATTAAAGTTATACTTATTTAAAAAATGATCAACTTTAAAAAACTTTTTTGAGGTAACATTGATGAAATTAGGTGTATATGCAGAATTTTGTAGTCCTAAATCCGAAAATGTTAAGCTAATTGCTGTAACACGTACAGTTTTTTTGTTACAGAGGATCAGTGGTGGGAAAAAAAGCAGACCACATATTTTTAGAATCTAATATTTATTTAATATAAATATGTAAAACGTGTTAAATCTATGCAAAGACATTACTGACGATTATGTGTAATAAAATATATATTACATGAGATGACATACACCGACAAAAACTTTCACTTTTTCCTCTTGTGTTTTGTAGTATTATCTCTTTTTAAAAACCAACAATGGTCGCCCAACATAGATGGGTTCCAGCGTCCCGGAGATCTTGCTTCTATCGTCCTGATGTCCTTGTGAAACATCTCTCCTTGTTCGTCGCTTACTGCGCCCAAATTTTTCAAATTTGCTCTACTACTTCATGGACTTTCAAGAGGTCATCTATGATATTTTTATAGTTTTCATCTTTCTTCTTGTCCAGAAATCTATTACTACACAAAACACTTTGATAATTTTTTCTTTGAAACGAAAATCACCTAGAATTTTCCTTATTTGAGGTCCAATAAATATGCTTTCCTTTAATTTTACGTCACTTAATAGAGGAAATATTTCTTTTAGGCACTTTAACCATAACCTTCTTCATCCATTAACAATTTTTTTCATTAGTGCAAGCTTAATACGGAGAGGCGGAAGAAGCACCTTTTTGAGTTACTAAATCTGGATACTGAATTTTGTCCCTTTGCTTTTTTGAAATCTCTTTAAAATCACTTACATGGTCAGCAAGTTCTCTCTACGCCACAGGAACAGCAAACGGCCTAGAATTTTCTTGCCACACTTCCACAGTACTAAATTTTCGTGGCAACTGACACAGCAGCAACTGAGCCCAACTTTTATCTTAATCTCCAATTTGAGACTTAAAATATAAAAGATAGGCATTTTTGACTTTCTCTGATATAGATCCAGCTTGTGATTTTAAATTAAATCGTCCGCATATATTACAAAACTTATCCGTTGGATTTTTGCAAAATCAACAACTAGAACTTGCCATTTTATATAAAATCGACTTAAACACTTGACTGTACTGTAAACGAGACATCAACAAACTAAACTATAGAAAACAATAAAACTGCCCTTAAAGGTACGTAGAATACTGTAGAAATACCCCCTCTACGGTCTTGTGGTAATTCCTACATTGCCCAGTCCAAAGTCAGGTACAAATAATTTCAGTCACCTTATAATATAAATGAGAAGAAGGTACTTGAAAATGGTACGTGCTAGGCCATTTCTGTGAAAAGGTGTTTCAATAACTACCTAAATGAAACGCAAAAGGAGCATTCTCATCAATGTTAAAAAAATCATATTGACCTGTGTTATTGAATAGTTTTGTTGAAAATCATTTGTAGCATGTGTTGATAAAACGTTCCAAAATTTAATTGCAGTTAAAGTTAATTGGGAAAAGTCAGTTGATTCATATACTTTTTCCCCCGTTGTAGGTAATACGTAATAGAAATATATAAAAAAAACTCGGTTTTCATGCAATAAAACCAAAAGTGCTTCCTTACACACCGAGTTCATTTTAAAACGAGGTTAGCTACATAAAAACCAGTTCAAATATTGATTTATATTTAATTAAACACTGATGGAACCCATAGCTTTAAAATACGTTAGTCGTTCTACCGGTTTAGCGGTCATAAATATAAAAAATTAAGACAAATAATAGCAATAAATGTTTCCCATTGCGCTTCCTGTCATCCCGCTGGCGTCTAAAATAAGCCGTTATCGTGCAACAGCGATAATCACAAAACGATAAGCCAACTAACAGTAGAACTTCCTGTATTAAAATTATATAAATATAGGTTATCCTTTATTTAAACCGAGTGTATAAAGTCGACACCAGTTCGTCGTAAAACAAACCCGACAATTGCACGGTGCGCTTAGAGAGAAAAAGAGAAAGAGAGGAAAAACCGGCGCTAAAACTGTATAGCGTAATGGAAGGCCGTAATTACCTGTCCGTATCTAGGCAACCGATCGAGCCGAAACTATTTGTTTAGTTGGGAAAAGAAACGACAGTCGGCGCTAATCTCGGCGAATCTGGGCAATTACGCGTGTCGTTAAGGCACGGCCGTGATAGCTGAGACGAGCAGATGATGATATTCGATTGGTTTCCACTTTAGTCGGTTTAATTGTCGAAGCTATTTGTAGTTGAATGATGAGTATCGACGTTCGAATCATGCGTAATCCCACTAATCCACTAATTAGAAAGAAATTCGCCTCCATATCGATTATTAAACAGTCAACTATCTATATAAATATGGATACAAGGTCCAGGACTAAAAGACACACCAAAACACCTCATGTTTTTACGTTTTTTACATTATTCACAAATATTATTGATGTCTTCTTGTGAATGGTCTTACGTAATGGATTTAAACACGAAAAACAATATCTGCCAAATGACCACCTCTTGTAGCTCTACAGACGTCAAAATTTTAGATGACATTTTGGCATAACCGTGGTTCTATATCACTAATGACTCGAATGATTTCATCTCTTAGTTCAGGCATCGATTATGGTTTGTTCTTATAGACCTGGTTTTTCACGTGCCCCCAAGGAACATAGTGTAACACTGTTAAATCGCATGATCTTGGTGGTTAATTAACATTACCGTTTCTTGTAATAACTCGTTCAGTAATTTTTTCTCTCAATAAATCAAATGTTTCATTAACAGAGTGAGGGGTAGCGCCATCCTATTGAAACCGCATATTCTCTAGATCAATATTATTCAATTCGACCCACAACACTCTAGTTAACATCTCACGATATCGAACACCATTCACGGTTACAGCTTCACCAGCAGCATTCTGAACGGAGCAAGGCCCAACAGTGACTCGTTTATGATGTAAAGGTTTCTCGTGAATCAATCGTGGATTTTCATCACCTCAAATGTGACCATCAATTTTAAAAAATCATCTCTTTATTCTTTGATCCAATTGATAAATGTCCGACATTTTGAATGATCCAGTGGTTTTAGTTATTGTGTTATTTGACCCTTATATGCCTTCATTGCTAAATCGTCTCATAAAATACGCCTTGTTGTGGATTCACTCACATGTCTCAATTTTTGTGAAAGTCGACTAATGGACATTTCTTGGTCTTCAGCAATACTTTTACGTACCAAATCAATATGCTCTTGTGAACCACCACTACGACTATATTTTGCTTTTCTTTTATCTTTCACCGAAGCAGTTTTTTGAAATTTTTGAACAATTCGATTGATAGTGCTTTCACATCGACAACTGTGCAAACTGTAAATATCATGTAATTTTCTACAAACATTTTTTACTAAACGCCCATTTTCATAAAATAATTCAACAATTTTAATGCGTTGTTATACTGTACACGACTTCATTTCATGGGCTCCATATCATACATCACACGTTTGAAGTGAGGCTAGACCTAAACAAATTCGCAATGGTATCTGTGTTTTATTCAAGAATTTAAAAAACCGGTCATTTTGAAAGATGATATTATAAGTGGATTTACTAACCAAAAAAACACCTGTCAGTTTGTTTAAAATATAGATTAATACCTAATGTTTACGAATATTAATACTACGGTAGGAAAAAAATAGGACGCTTCTTTATTTAGTAAATACAACCTGTTTATCCTTTTTTAGCCTAAATTTTTAATCCAGTTCTTAACGCCTTGTGAGAAATAAACAGTTTTATTAATGCACAAGAGAATAATGTCGACGTTGTAATAAGTAATGTCTGATAAGTAATCTCTGAATGTAGGTAGGAGTCGGTACGTAATTGCTAATTTAATCAACGATCATGAAGGGTACAGAAAAAGATTACTGGAAGAACCTCTGTATTGATGGACAGACAAAAACGTGCAATCATACGCGCGGCTTTTAGTAACACATTGATATCTCGTTAGATTACGCATAAAGCAGATGTGATTACCAACATTAAAAAATTAGATGAGTCCTTCAATCAGCTTCACTTATTCAGGGAAAGAAACTAAAGACTACCCCAGTCCACAGATATGCTCATAAAGAATATGGAAACCCTTTGGCTCACGACTATGTTCGTTGAAACAAAGATTAAGAGCAAATAATGTTTTCTGATGAAAAGAAATTTCATTTGGACGGACCGGAGAGCTGCTTTTACTACTTCGATGACTTGAAAATGGTAGAAAAAATCTCCAAGCGACAAATGGACGGTGGTGGCTTTATAGTTTGGGCAAGCATCGGGAATAAAAAAAAGATGTCGCAGCTATCGGATGATGTAAAAATCCGAGGGAGCCATATCTGGAGAATACTACGCTAGCTACGATAAAATATCGCATCGCCAATTCATTTCCATAGTCCTTTTTGCTGTATGTAACTGTGCGTTGTCCCGAAGTAAAATAACTTTCCTTCTATCCTTATTCCTTCTTCCCTTAGAAGCATGACGCTTTTTTCCTCCAGAGCGTCACTGACATGAATCAATTGCTGTTGACAACAGTCAGCAGTGACTAGTTAACTAGAATGGAGTGACTCATAGTGCACGTCGCCCAGCTAATCCCATCAGAATAAACCCACGATTGCCTATTTCTTTGAATTATTCTAGAAGATCCACTTTACGTCACAAGTTACAATCTTATGCAGGAAGTATTTTTTCTTGAATCTGGAGAGAAATGACACAGTAACATCCAATACTTCTACTCTTATTCTCAGCTGTGACTTCATAGGGATCCAACGACTCTCCTTATAAATTTCCCCTTGCTTGTGCAAACGTTTAAAAATGGCTTGCAGGTAATTTCGAGCTCTAATAGTGCACAACAACGATTCTCTTGCAGCAGTGCTTCCAATTCTTCATCCTCCAATTATTTTGGCTGTCCCAGAAGTTCTGCATGGTACCACTTTTTTAATACACTATACGAAACATCATTAGCTTCTAAAGCCTCACAAATCATGCCCTGAGCTTCCGCAGAATATATATAAAGCCGAAAAGCAAAAAGAAGACAGGGGTGTAAATATTGCTTTTGAACTACAAGGTGCGTTTCATGGAAAACAGGACTTTTTCCGAAAAAAATCTAAATATTTATGTTTTCGCCAAAAATCATTATTTTTAAACAAATTAGTCTAATTTCGCGCCAGTACAATGTTTTGCACGGTCAATTAGGTTGGCCAATGAATTTTTGAGCTCGGCCAAAGATTTGTCCTTTAGGATGCCACTCGACGCGACGTTTGAATCGCTTCAACGTCGGCATAACGCTGTCCTTTCATCGGCAAAAGAAGTTTTTAGAAGATGTAGAAGTCGCAGGGAGCGAGATCAGGCAAGTATGGTGAATAATTGATGGTTAAAAGGCCATTTTTGGTCCAAAAATCAGTGATGTGGGGGCGCATTATCGTGCAACAAGGGCCAGATGCCTTGCACCGGGTATTGTGGCCGCACACGACGAATACGCGACAACAGACGCTTCATAACACCAAGATATAACACAGCATTGATCCTTTGATCAGGTGGAATGAACCCCTTGTGCCTGTGCACAAAGAAATTGTTACCTCTAAATTGTAGAAACAAATCAACATTAATTTGATTTTTGGCTTCTCAAGGCGCAAGGAGCAGTTTTTGGCCGTTAGACAATTTGTGTGATTTCCATGTATCGCAATGAAGATTTTAGCTGATTTTTTATAAATTCACCCACAGTTTCAATGTTATTTTGAGTAACCACGAAATTTTTCGGACCAGGATATTCCTCGTTCTTGATATTCCCACGGCTTTCTTTAAATCGTTTAAACGACTCATGCGGACTCGGACTCTGCTACAGTTGCCACAGAATGTTTTACCAAGTTTAAAACAAAACTAAATATTCGCTCTTTGTTCGATATTTATTTTTCGACCGATGGTATAAATACACTGACAAAGCGCGAGAACTTGGTTTCTAATGATCCGAAAGTCATGAAATTTTGTTAAAACGTCAGTGAAGAAATAGAAATAGCTGTTTTGCAAAGTCCTGTCTTTCGTCAGACGCATCTTGTATATCGCGTCTACAACTGATTTTCCAGTTATATTCACAGTAGGTTCATATTTATACCTCGTTTTAAAGCTGAAAGATGGCACTTTAAAGTAACTGTACGGTGGGAAATTCTGATTCCGAAAAGTTTTGCCGTCAATAGTCAGGTTCAACCCATGTTTTGATAGAATTATTTAACACAGGACTATTAATGCTGTGATGTTGCAAATAAAGTAAAAATAGTCGCTTTATCCTTATCCGAGAAACGCGTGGGAATTTTGATATTGAAAATCGCCTATTTCTCCGCCGCCGCGATATACTGGAGATCAAAAAACTGAAAGGGAATAAAAAAATATATTTTATTGGATTCATTTTGTGATTTTTATGTACACCGTGATGTAATAATAAAAAATCAAGAACTTTTACTTAAATTTGATACAAAAAAATGCTTAGGTTGCTATTGCTATTAAAGATGCCATAGCTATTAAAGATTATATAACTCTCTGATGTACGCTTTAGTTGCTCTATGTTTTCTTGTGACAATGTAACCATTGCCTGTGGAAAGGAAGAGTTCTATCTGATCGCTGAAGAGTTCTATCATTTGTTCCTATACATTATTGATTGGCGATAAATTTGGAGATTTTGCTGCATTTAAATTTGTCCGAGAGATACTAAGGGTGACCTGCTGAAAAAAATACATGTATGCTGAATAACGTACCGTATACTATATGGCTGTATACTATATGGCAAAAGTAAAATTTGGCTTTCACTTTACAATGTCTGATCTTTTGTACGTCAGTCAAAACCACCTTAAACAAAATTTAGACTCATCGCTAAAGCAAATTGAGTTCCATATTAAATTCGAACCAATTTTAGATCGGCACTGTTTAAAGTTACTTGTTTTGTAGTAAGTCGTAAAAGAAAGTACACACATTATTACAAGTAAATATGAATTAACAGTAATCTTCGAAACAGTACCTGAGGCGTTTTAGCCTCAGGTACTGTTTGCATATCTCTGATAGTGAAACCATCATATTCATGTCCGCATAACAGCAAAAGATACAATAGCTAATCGGTATATGAACTCGTGGCATTTCAGCACTCTTAACAGAATTACAAAAATACTACTTAGACATAAAATTGTCAAAAAACATGATACAAATAAAAATAATTGTATATTAACTTTTTCGCAATATTTTTCAGAATAACATACAGAAACATAAAAGTAAAGCAGCAAAAGTGTTTCTGTTTTTGTATTCAGTATATGCAATACAGCGAGTATATTTGCAGTTTGAGTCAATTCAACACATCGGTCAATAGGTCCCGGGTCTGACAAATAGAACACACTTTTTATAATAAATTTCGACTTTATTCGTCAATATATTCTCCTTGAAGAGCAATAGTAACGCTTTTTTAACATTTCTACACCTTTTTGATAGAACGATTTCGAACGAAGTGCGTGCTAAATATTTTACGGAAATTTTTGCATCATTTAGTAATTGTCATGGATCAAATCAACATTTTCGTCACAATAAATGTTTCCGATATATGTTCCCAATATCCGCTTCTGCATGACATATCCAAACACCAACTTTTATTATTTAATATACACTGGTACAATCAACTAACATTCCGATTACTTTATTGTAATGTCTTGCAGAGATACACTCTTTGCAGGCATATTTGATCTGACGGTATTCTTATTTTGCTTGTATAATTTATTCATGAAAAATATAGACTTATTCTTAATTTTATGTAAAAATGTAAATTTTGTCCGTATTGTAAAGCTGTTACGACTGGCATTACGACTTTATTTCATCCAACTTTTAAATATATTCCCCCTATAACGTTCTCAAATATATACCGACATCAAGACCCTTAAAACAATATTTTCCGAAATCTTCCTGCTTTTTATCTTTATTCAGTCGCAAACTTTGTTACACAACTCTGGCGCAAACCGACGAAACAGTAAAACTTTCGGCGCGGAGAAAACCTATCGGAAAACGATTCAAGTCCGCGACGACTGCGAAAAAATTCGCAGGTTATCAAACTCCCTAGTGAGCCGCCTCTAACCGACACCCCGTACCCTGCCGTCTTCACCACCATCCTTTCCACCAACGTCAACCTTGACAGATACTTTCACGCCCCAAGAGCCATCTTAAATATTGTTTCTTTAACATGGGTTATATAAGAAACCATAAAGGCACGATATAAATTTAAAACGGAGGGTGAACGAAACGGTCTCCACTATGAAGGAAAAAAAGAGAAGAGAAAGAGGGAGAGTAAAGAAAAAGCGCGTATTCGGTATTTACATGTTGAGGATGGTATTGATTCTATGATACAAGCACGGTTTAGGTGATAAACATTTCTTTTTGTTTAAAAATGGCTGGTTAAATGATATGTTTAAACAAGTGAATGGAATAAGGTATTGTATGAAAATGTCATTGAATAAATTGATTGAAAACATAAAAGTCTAGAATAGGATGTGCGTTTTGTTGTGTACATGGTACACTAAAATGTATTAAAATTATGCGACGCGTGTTTCTGTAACTACGTGAGCATCATCAGGAGATGATTAAAACAAAAGTTTAACACAATTTGTTTACAATTTATTTCTAAACCTAATGCGGTGAATACTATCAAATTCGCTGAAGCGTATAAAATTGCTCGTCCGTGAGCTATAGCTCCGCTATTTCGATACTTTTGTACGTATAATCTCCTATGTCTAACATCTATTAAGTTATACATTAAGTTATTTTTTAATTGTTTAAATTTAGATTAAGTAATCGCAGGTCCATTTGGTCTATTATATCTTAGTTGAGCCATAAATTCTTTAAATATGAGTTGAGCCATATATTCTGATGATGCTAACTTGGTTAGACAAAACGCGCTTCGCGTTATTTCATTACATTTTGTTATCAGTTTAAAACTCACAAAATTTTCATTTAAGTCCAAAGGCTCCAAAATCAAAATTACCAAATTATTAATAGTATGAATGATAAGGTGATGTAATGGTAATGATCTCTGTAACCAAATTTAACCAAAATAGAGAAATTACCCTTTCTAAGTATATGCACCGGACAGATAAATAATGCTAATTCAAAATAATTGTGACAAATGCCAGCAATATTAGTATTTAAAATGCTTTCCTTTTGCAGCAATCCTCTTTTCCTTTTGGTTGAACAAGTAGATATCTTAAAAATCTCATTTTATAACGTGATATTACTAACTGAATGAATAACTTTTGTTGGTTTTGGTTTGCTTTGAATTACTCACGGTATTGGTGTTTTATACATACTTACATACGTACATACTACATACTTACATACTTACATACGTTACCTCTGATGATGTACATTGAAACTGTTGCTCCTCGATTGAAGTTATTGAACTTTTTCATTTAAAATAAATTATTTTTAATTAATTGTAATATATTAATTTAATTTAATTAATATTACTTTAATTTATTAGATATATTTAAAATAAAATTTAGTTTATTATAAAAAGTAAAAGTACTTAGTAGTAAAGAAGTTTTTTTAACCAAATATTTATGTGCAGGGTGGGGACATAAAGACCTCTCACATTTCGAACCTGGCTGTGTAGGAGAGAATGGTAGGGTAGGTTTTAAGCCGAGGCCACACTACGGTTAAACCGCCGTGGTTTTTAACCGCGTGATTTTGTGGATCAAGAAAATTAATACAAGCGGCCGCACTTGAAGTTTTTTCCCGCGACTGATTTTAAAACCGTGAAAGAGCAATATTTCGCGGTATTCACGGGTAAAAACCGCGCCACAATTTGTGATCAATATAACTTAGTTAGCAATTTGTGTCGATGTCTTCTTTTTCTATTTCGTAGTATTCATCTTTAAACTGTGAAAATCGTGGGCAGTTTCGGCGTTTTTAATCGCAGTGTGTGCGTTTCAAGCGGTTTCACGGTTATAGCGGTTGGAAAAAACCGTAGTGCGGCCTAAGCCTTATTCCATAGTTTAGGCTCTATAGTATTCAACCATCATGAGGTGGACCGATAAACATAGGGACATTATTAGTCAAGTATATTTAAAAACAACCGTTCTGTGATAGCGATGTAGAAAGCTTTTAGTACACGCTTCACGCTCGATCGAAATGCATCTCATCATATCCGAAAACCATTTTATTTTAAATTTTTGTCCTGCGGGCAACTGATTCAATGCTGAAAAGAAATTCACCTTGCATACCCAAGACAGTTCGAATACCAGACATTGTGAAATCAGTTTTTTGCAAGAACGTCCATTCATCATTGCCAAATAGATTGAGGAGGTTTCTGCATACTAATTTAAACCTGCACCCTTACAAAATTGATATTGGCTCAGGAATTAAGCCATATATTTCATGCCAAACGCAGAGCTCTAAGTGGAGCTATCAACCAACAGAAATTTCGCGGCTAAGTTAACTATAACCCTAGTAAAAATATTGATTAAGCGTTCCACTATGATCGCGTAACTGTTTAATGCACAGTTGCCGACTTTGGTGCGATCGGGCCATACTTTTTTGACGAAGATATTGTAAGAGAAACTGTGATTTCCAACTGGCACTTTGAAATGTCAGGGACCTTTATGCACTTCAAACCGGACAATGTGGATCCAGAACATGCATGGTTTCAACAAGACAGGGCTACAGCTCAAACAAAATGACATTCGCTCGGAGTGCTGAGGCAAATGTTCACTGGGGGTCAGATCTCTTTAAGAGAAAACGTCGTGTAGTCAGCATGATCACTAAAGTTAAGTCTATTTAAATTTTTCCTTTGTTTTTCAAACATGATCCTCGATCTCTTAAGGATTTGAAGAAAAGAATCAGACAGAAAATCAACGCTATTATGCCTGAGATGACCAGTAGAATAAGGGAAACATTCCGGGAACGCCTTCAGTAATATATTGCCAACGATGTAATTGTTTGATATAATATTTAAACCCCCAAACTTGTTTATAAATATTACCCAAAAATTAATACGATTTTTTTCTACGTTAATTTTTTATATTCTCAAAATCTGGGATATCTTTATGCCCCATTGTTGCATGTGATTGTCTAGTAATGCCCTAATTTCAGCGTATTTTGCATTTCTGATATTTTGCATCTTGATGAAACTTGAATATGTACCCTTATATTGTAATCTGCAAATCAACCGAAAAATGCCGAACAAAATCTTGAATGTATTACTACTGAGTTATTGACATGATTTAGCCTAACGGCATTCGCATCCCCTCTAAGAGGAAACCTTCCCTT
Organism: Cosmopolites sordidus; assembly: GCA_031761425.1. Lineage (NCBI taxonomy): Eukaryota > Metazoa > Arthropoda > Insecta > Coleoptera > Curculionidae > Cosmopolites > Cosmopolites sordidus. The sequence continues at coordinate 476,555 of JARFXV010000305.1, forward strand.
ATAACAGATATCTTATATATCAAAATAATTAAGCTCTGTGGGCCCCTTTTCCAACCTTGCGGGTAGTAAGGTGGTGCAGGACATTTTAGATCTCCTGTTGTTATTTAAAAACTTTTGGACGGTTCGAGCTATTTCAAGTAATACAGCCTCGTGCAATTAACTTCAAAATGTAATCGTTGAGGACTAAAGTTTCCGTGTTTAATTTTGTTGGCTCTTTGGAATTATTCCGGCTATTATTATAAAGAATTTTCCAATAGAAATGTCAGAACTTTGATGCTTAATAGCGGCAATATTGTTTGAAATGTAAATGTTACTAATAGAGTGCTGTGTTGTCCTCTGTCTCAGTAGAAGATGAGTTAATTACTGTGCGTCTTCAGAGTTCATTGGATAACATCGCTGCAATAAGACGGAGTATAAGAGAAGATTCCAATTTATCTATTCCACGTCATTTTTACGAACTCAACCTTTCCCAGACGATTTTGTTGATAATTTTGCATCATGATCTTCACTGTAAGGCATATGAAGTTTAATTAACTAAAGCCAGTTGATCATCACCTGCGTCGAGCATTCGCGAATTGGGCTATAGAGCAGTTGAAAGGCGACCCCCCATTTTGAGAAAAAATAATATTTTCCGATAAAGCGCATTTCTGGACTAATGGGTTTGTAATCAAATATAACTGCATGCTTTAGACCGATGAAAATTCTCAAGTGATTTAAGAGTTACATCTTCATCTTTAGCTGGTTTGTACGGTTTTGGACTGCAGGAATGATAGGACCTTATTAATTAGAAAACCTAAATTTAAGAAATTATTGAATAATATTTTTATTATTACATTATTACAAGCTACAACGACAATTCACCCCAAAGATCCTGAAGTTGGAAATAATTTAGAGTAAGGTGTACGGCAGGATGGCGCAATATCGCCTATTTTCTTTTATCGGTCTGCCTTGAAAGTTAGGTTATGTTCAATACATTTGCTGAGGACAGAAGAATTTCATTTTAAGGAAGGGATTTGGAGATTGTGGACCACTTTATATATCTTGGGCATAGGATTTCAATAGAAAGGGATACCGTCTGGGAGGTGGAACGGTATGTTAAATGTGGCTGGCAGGCTCAACATGGTGTTTAAGAGCAAACTGCCATTTTGCCTGAAAAGAAAAGTCATCGATCAGTGCATCCTGCCTGTTATGACATTCGGAAGATAAACCTGGACACTCACATCGCAATCAAGCAAAAACTTCTGGAATGGAAAGATGTATGCTTGGCATTACAAGACTAGACAAAAACCTCTGCATATGGATGAGGGAACAAACGAAAGGGTATGACATCATTGGAAGAGTAAAGCAATTGAAATGGAGATAGCAGGCCATATAGAGAGGCGATGGGACGAGAAATGGACCAAGACAATTCTGGAGTGGACACCGCTTGATCGCAATATATATATATATATATATATATATATATATATATATATATATATATATATATATATATATATATATATATATATATATATATATATATATATATTTTGCTTCGCGAAAACATTTATGGGTTACGTTTGATTCTGGAGTTTTTTTAATACGAAAACAAGTACAATTGTTTTATAACACGTGAAATTTTAAACAATCCTACTAATATAGAGGTAAAAAAATTAATTAAAACTAGTTATTTAAATAATCTATTCCTGGAACTTTTTTATTTCACTAATAAACCTTGATATTCTGTACCATGGTCATAAAATTTGCTAAAGTAAGTCTAGTTGGATGTAATAAAAAACAATCGAGTAGTAAACAATTAGAATTAAAAGTCACCTTTTCAAATATCAGTATCAAATAATACCTGGAATAATCTTTCGAAAGTGATCTTAAAGCTGACAATAAATCTCTGGATAAAACGGTTAATAGAAAACCGAATAAAGATATTCCATTGAATAAAACAATCTTATTTTCAAATATGATAGAAAGCTTAACTCGAAGAGACTTAACACTAAACGCTAATTCACTTTATTTAACTTCTAGAAGCGCGTTTTGTTAAGCATTTTAACATCATCATTTGCCATACAAAGAATTCATAAACTAGAAAAATCAATCAAACTGTATCAGCAATTGTTTCACCAGCATATAAATTAGCGAAATGGTTAGCAAAGGAATTTGAAAATTTACTAAACCTTCCTGAAAAATTTAGCATAATTTATCAGAAAAATTGAAAACATAATGCTACGGAAAGGTGAGGTCTTGATATCCTCTGACGTATCATCATTGATTCCAGGTGTGCCGATTCTGCATACTATTTGATAACTGAGAAAGTTACTTAAGTTAAACGGTTTCGATAACAAGAGAGTTTCAATATTCTCTGTGTGTATCTCTCTAACAAGATTCTATGAACAAGATGGAACGGCAATGGGCAATCCTTTGTTAACGTTCCTACCCACCAACAACTCATGAGTAAATTGAAAACTGAGGTCAAGGGTAAATTCAGTTACTTTTCGAGGGTGTGGTTAATTGAAACTTTATGGTAGATAGTCTAATTAATTTTCCTTTAAATCAAGATAGCTATAAAAAAAAGAATAAAAATGGATTTGGGAGATAGCCGAAGTAAATAGTTATAATAAGAACACTGGAAGATGTTCTGATGTTAGATGACTGAAAGATGACTTTAGATTAATTCATAGATTAATTAGAAAACATTGAATTGTGTTATTATTATATAATATAACAAATAATAGTCATTAGGGCCTTTCGTACGATATTGGTTGTTCCTAGAATGGCTGCTTTCTGCATCTGTAAAAATAGGTGGTTGCGAAAAGCCAAATCTTCAATATGTTTGATGGTATTTTTGTGCACCAGACCGTTGGCTGATATGACTACTGGCATTGTCTTTACCTTATGTAAATGCCACATGTCCTTGATCTCAAAACAAGCTGTTCACATTTTTGAGCCTTTTCAATATACGTCGCAGGTGAGTTATTATCTAGTGGTACTGTTATATCAATGAAGATAGCCGGTTTGACTTTCTTTTCCAAAACAACCAAATCTGGTCGTTTAAGTAATACAGTCCGATAGATGACTATGGTTGTATCCGAATACATTAGGATATTTTCATTTTCAACAACAGACTTGGGTGTGTAATTATAATACCCCACTTTCTCCAATAATAGGTGGTATTTTACGCACAATGTCTGATGCAGAATTTTGCATATATTATTATGTCTGCTAAGGTAAGCTGTGGAAGCCATAGCGGAACAGCAAGATATTATATGTTATATTGATTTCTGCATCTGCCTGACATACTCTACACTTACATTTTTGATACATTTTTGATACATCTTTGTTGCAATAGCCTGATCTTGAATAGCTGCTGGTGGTCCTTCAGTTTTGGGAAATAGGTAACCAAATGTTAAATATGCCGTTGATGACTTCTTACATACCTCCTTTTGCTGCAAGCTGTAATGGTATCTACCATGCAGTTCCTTTTCTTTCCAATTTGCCTTTAGTTTCTCCATATTCAAATGTTCTTGAGACCAGTTTCCTTCGGCCAAGTTAAGTGCTGATAGTTTCACATCACATTTCCTCATGCTACATTAATGGGTGAGTTACTGCTTTCAAAGTATTTACGCAACTGAGCTATTTGTTTAGAGTGGAAAATTTCCAAATTTAGAAGTCCTCTACCTCTCTTATAGCTTGGCAAGTATAACCTTTCTAGCACTTAATTTGGGTGATGTAATATGTGCTTCATTAGGACAGTGCGGACTTTACGATCCAACTCCTGTAATTTTGTTCTCGTCCACGACAGTACTCCAAGGGTATATGTTATTGAAAGGATGACCCAGGTGTTTATTGTTTTAAATCTATTTTTTGCATGCAACTGAGTTCAGAATAAGACCATTCTTCAAAGACCTTCTATGAAATTCACATTTAAAATGTTTGTTTTTTCGTGTTCAGTTTTTGAGGACTGGTAAAACCCCATATGTTTGTATTGTTCTTTATGTTTGAGGCCGAGTATGATTGTGCCATCTATTAGCTGGGCGTTTCTACTTCTCCAGATTTCCGTTTCTTTATATGTATAATAGCGCATTTAGCGATTTGCGATATTAAAGTATTTTACAAATCATATAATAAGTAACAAGAAGTCCTGGGTAATCCAAAGGATAAAGTAGTAAAGTAAATCGGAGGTTTACGAAATGTATTGTCAAGATTGTGATCGAAGGTATATTAAGCAAACAAAAAGATCCACAATAAGGAGACATAAAGAACATATTGCCCATTATGGGAAAAATGAGTTCATGAACCGGGATAGAAGACCTATTACATTTTACAAATCATATAATAAGTAACAAGAAGTCCTGGGTAATCCAAAGGATAAAGTAGTAAAGTAAATCGGAGGTTTACGAAATGTATTGTCAAGATTGTGATCGAAGGTATATTAAGCAAACAAAAAGATCCACAATAAGGAGACATAAAGAACATATTGCCCATTATGGGAAAAATGAGTTCATGAACTGGGATAGAAGACCTATTACATTCAGCCAACTTTCTGAATTATTAATGTAGCGGTTGATTAGCTTCACGGTTCATTTTAATTTTAGAATTAGCTTCATTCATCTCCTGATGATGCTTACATGGTTAGCGAACCACGCGTAAATCTTTTCGAGTTTAATGTTTCAAACTGAAGGTTACAATAGAAGAATTGATCTATGATGGAAAAGTTAAAAAAGTTATTTTCAATTTTCCTCTTTTGCCAAATCTCGTAACATCTGAACAAAAGACTATATCATTTATGTAATAATTAATTAAACAATCTCAAAACTTAATGATATTTTCTTAGTCAATTATTAAAATTACGACTGCTCCCAACAAAGTAGTTTGCGCATTAACCCTGGCCACTTCCTTTAAATCATTTTTCTCCTATGAAAAAAAGAAAAGGAAATTCTCAAGATTAATCAATCTCATGTGAGCCCATTCCCCCCTATCAAATATAATATGTCTCACGTCACGGCCAGCCTTTTGGAAAAAATTGCCAGTCATCAACGTTTCATTACTTTAAATTTGCGCCGCCGAATTTTTGTTTTCCGAAATGATTCTCTTTTTTTATTGGTTTGGTTATCGAACGATGACGAAATAATATTTCGGAATATAATCCTGTCAGTGTTTTCGGTTATCCTACTTTAAATTTATTCATTTATGATTTTATATTTTATTACTTATCCTTCCTTCTATACACTGGGTCTTTTAATATAGGACTTTTATCAAATTATGGATTAAATAAAATGTTTAATTTCATTTTTTTTTATATTGAATTAAAGTTGTTTTACATATACAAGGGTTGTTCGAAAAGTTCTCAGCCTAAAACATAAATAGCGCAAGTATGATCAAAGTAGTATATTTGTTAACATTGATTCGTTAGACGACATGCTACGAAGTTTTAAATGCGTGCAATTAGTTGCTTGTTTATGACTATAGAGTAAAAAAATGATTAAAAGGAAAGCTTGAGCTACTATAAAGAACCTTTTATTAAAAGGTTTAATGCCAACGGTACCAACAGTAGTTTGGTTCCCCTCTGAAGGATTGGTCACTTTGTTTTCAATGGTAAAAAAGCGGTCTGCTAAAGTTAAATGTACGTCTCTTAAAGATGACGAATGCTCGATGTACGCAAAAATATCTACGACCGACAAATATTCAAAATGTCTTTTTAAATGATTGCTAATGTAAGTATACGCGCTTGCTGGTTTTGTAAACATCTTCATAGACAGTGTCCACTTCATTTTAAACGATATTTAGTATATGAAAAAGTTTTCCGCTAGAACACTTTTCAATAATGTTAAATATTTTACACGCGTTTCTTAGTCTCATCAATGTTTTATAACGGTAGTTGAAACAATGATTCACAATTAAACGCATGAAACAAAGCAGCAATCCAAACATGAAGTGAAGTGGGCCAGTAAAAGTGCGCCAGAGAAAGCAAAAATGGTTCCACATCTTCAGAAAAATCATAGCTCCGGTTTTCCGAGATTCTCATAGAACAAGGACTTTCACTGTGTAGGATTACGCTTCACTACTAGCACTTACGCTTTTGTTGCTGTAAAACTCTATAACCAGTTGTTGCTGTAAAACTCTGTGACCTAAGCTTCGAAATGCTTGCTAGTACACCATATATGTCCAATTTGTCAGCGATTACATACTCTTCCAAAACCTGAAGAAATAACTCGCTAGACAAACATTCGCTATAAATGTAGCCAATTTTTTTAATCACAGTTTTGCAATGGCATTACACTGAGGTTATAAAATACGTCGATCATCGGTCGTTAATCTAAATAAATGTATCGGTGTTTGGTGTTTTTGTTTGGTCTGGTGTTTGGTTTGTTTTTCAACAAAATGAACTCTTATCTAGCAAGCAAACCTTCTATACCGGGACTAAATCCAATTCTCCCAAATTCTTCAGAACATCTACGAGTACAGTAACTTCGTTATATTTAGGAAAGTCCTTCAACTCTAAGTATTTTCACACGCACGAAAATACGTAGTGGTCGAACGGTGTGAAGTTTGGCAAACAGATAGATATGTCTAAAGGCAGGAATCCTACAAACCATCTTTCACTTAAATGCTTTATAAAGAAGTACTTATGAGAGTATGCATTTCGATATTGTTCATCTTATGAAAAACTCCGATACGCTCTTATTTAAACATCTGTTAATACAAAACCAATGAGTGCTGTGATTTGAAATTTGACAATTAGCTATCCGAAGGAGTAAGCACCACAAGAATTGTGCGAAGCGCCATCTATCTCTAACTTTTCAACCCATCCTTATTATTCGATATATTTAATTATTTACTTTAAATAAAATTGTGCCGGATCGTAAAAAATGTGTGAAAATTAAGCTGAAATGCAGGAAAATAATTTCCATGCTGTTCTACAAAGTGCTATGCTATTTTTCTAGGTGATAACTAATGATTATCTCAAATATCAAGGTGAAAAGAAATGCTGAATGAACTAGATTAACTGTAATTGAATCTTCCGAAAAACTGTACAGAATATACTAATATATTAGAGAGTAGCAAAGGGGAAATATTGTATACACACACACACACACAGATTTTCTTGGATTGCGTCCAATGAGACAGCAGTAGCTGAATGTCATCATACACCCAACCGTTGGGTTCCACAATCTCATATGGAACACACAACAACCTGCGTCTCCAACAACAACGCAGTCTCTCCGCCTAAATGAACATTTTTGTTGGTTGCTTGACCGGGAAGGAGCCCCACCTATCCCTTCAACTGGATGACATATGTTTCGTCTCTCGAGGTACAGACTCATCAGGGTGCCGACATATACCATACCATCAAGAATAGGGAGTCCCTATCCACAGCCAACAACCCATGTTTTCGCCGACTTCCCCTCGGGTGGCGTATATATGTAGTATTAGATTTTTTTGGACTACCTCCAACAAAAATGTTCATTTAGGCGGAGACGCAGGTTGTTGTGTGTTCCACATGAGTGACAACGTTCCACATATGTATTTTGTTTCTGTACGTTATTCTATCCTCAATTTCTGTCGGACCTATTTGTCTCTTTCCCAGATCAGCTCTGACTTATATGATCCATGGTACTGTTGACTTGACTCCTTGTATGTATGTAAGAATTCTGTTGGTGAGTCTTGTTGGTGGGAGTCTACTAATATGTCCATAGAATTTCAACCTTATTTTTCTTATGTCCGCGGCTACGTTGGGCATTCTCTCTGTGGTCTTTCAAGAATGTAGTCTGTATCCTTCCTCTGTCAGTTTGGGGCCGAGAATTTTCCTCATAGTTTTGCGTTGTTCTTTTAGTATGTTTTCTATGCCGCTTTTTATATGAAATGTAAGTGTCTAATTGCGTATAGTACCTCTGGTTTTATTACTGTGTTGTACTATCTTATTTTTGCGTGTGTGGATAGGCATTTCTTATTGTAGATATTGTGTGTCTTACCGTACGCTCTCTCGATCTTCTGTAATCGAATCTTCCGTGCTATCTTCTCTCCTCCTGTGGGTTCGAGGATCTTACCCAGGTATTTGAAGTGAGTAACCCTATTTATTTTGCCGTACTTGGTGTTCAAATTTTGGACATCTAATTTTGAGCAGAAGAATTCGGTTTTTGAAAGGAGATTTGTAGGCCGACTTTCTCTGCACATTCCTTGAGGACTTCGATCTGTTTAGTTACCCTTTTTCATTGTCTGCGAGTATGGCTAAGTTGTCTGCGAAGGCCAGGCATGATATTTCTATGTTGTTTGGATAGTCCGAGTCGTATTGGTTCCCAGTGTCCTTGATTTTTCAGTTCTTTTTTCCATTCCGTTATGACTTTGTCTAGGACCAGGTTGAAGAGGAGTGGAGGTGGTGGAGTGGAGTGAAGTGGCGGAGTGGAGGAGTATATATATATATATATATATATATATATATATATATATATATATATATATATATATATATATATATATATATATATATATATATATATATCATCATCATTAACCCTTATCAATCTACTGCAGGATGAAGGCCCCTCCAGCATGCCTCCAACTCAGGCGGTCCTGAGCTTTCCTTTGCCATTCGGGTCCAATATACTTAATAATATCATCAGTCCGTCGTGTTTTCGATCTTCTCCGTGGGCGTTTGCGATCAAGCGGTATCCAGTCCAGGACCGCCCTGGTCCATCTTTCGCCTCGATACATGGCCTGCCCACTTCCATTTCATTTGCTTTATTCTTCCAATGACGTCATTCACTTTCGTTTGTTTTGTGATCCATGTGTAGGTCTTTCTATCCCTCTAGTAATGCCAAGCATACATCTTTCCATTCCCCTCTGTGCTACTCGAAGTTTTTGAAATGATTGTGATATGAGTGTCTAGGACTCACTTCCGTATGTCATAACGGACAGGACACACTGATCAAAGACTTTTCTTTTCAGACCAAGTGGTAGTTTGCTCTTAAACACTATGTTGCGCCTGCCAAATACCTGCCAGCCACATTTAACGCGTCGTTCCATCTCCCGGATGGTGTCCCCGTCCATTGAAACCCTTTGCCCAAGATATATATAGTGATCCACAACTTCAAAATCCGTTTCTAAAATAGAAATCCTTTTGTCCTCAGTAAATTTATTGGACATGACCTGACTGTTCTTCTAGTTTATTTTCAAGCCAAATGGTTCCCCAGCCCTTTGCAATTCTTGTACGTGTCTTTGCAGCTCATCTGGATCTTGCGAAAGAAGAACGATATCATCTGCGAATCTAAGATGATTTAAGTACGCACCATTAATCCTTATTTCATCTTGTTCCCAATCCATATTACGGAACGCTTCTTCCAGGCAGACTGGCAAAAGAAGAGGCGATATTGCGTAGGCCCCTCTGTCGTAGGCCCCGCTCTACATTTATTCCCACCTCAAGATCATCAAGGTGGACTGTCGCTGTAGCTTCATCATATATCGACCCTAGTAGGTTTACATAGGCTTTCTCTACACCTTGATAAAGCAATGCATCCATTATGACCCGCTTTGATATTGAATCAAATGCTTTTTCATAATGGATAAAAGCCAAGTACAGTGGAATAGTGTATTCGCTGTGTTTTTCTATGACCTGCTGTGGAACCTGGATATGATTCAATGTATTGAATTCACTTCTGAATCCTGCTTGCTCCCTTGATTGTGCGAATACAAAAGATTAAAAGAAACCGCTATAATTAATTTAAATAAAAATAACTGCATTGCTATGCCTTCGGTAGATTTAAATTCAATATGGTTCCCGATTCTAAAGAATACAATTAAAAACATTTAAGAATTTCTATCACAATCACAATCAATCACAACGGTAAACAAAACAATCACAATCACACGGTAAACCTCACATATATATATATATATATATATATATATATATATATATATATATATATATATATATATATATATATATATATATATATATATATATATATATATATATGTGAGGTTTACCGTGTGATATATATATATATATATATATATATATATATATATATATATATATATATATATATATATATATATATATATATATTGGTATTATATCACTGTCATTAAAAACTAATTGTCAATGTAAGTATCATTGACATACACAAAAAATATATTTACTTTCTATATTTTCATAATTTGTAGAAATTACTATACTTTGTTTTTAGATTCGTTTTGAAAACGGGGGAATACTACCTGAAACGTTAACGTTAAAAGTTTGTATATTTTTTTAGAACATTTTTATATTTTTAAAAATTTTGTTCGTTAAGTAAATTTATTACAAAAAAGAATCACTGAGAAATTTGTCTCCGTTTGGTTTTTTGTTTTTACCCAGTGATTCTTTATTTACATAACAACAGATATTTTTGAAATTTTTTGAGTTTTAGATCGTGGTGAAGAAGCCAAATAAAGAAAAATATATATGAACACGCCATAATCATTCAGACATTACTCACATCTGATTGTTTTAATAAGGCCCTTGCAATGTCCAACGTGGGTAATTTTTTGATCTTTATTTAAGGTGTGAGGAAAAAATCGAGTTTTGATTTGTCAAAATTTCGAAGATCATATCTTTGGACATATTTAATTCCTCCGCTATACATCTCATCGTCGAATTCGCATCGTAAGCGATCATTTCACGTATTTTTTCCACCAACTCATCGCGATTTTTGTTTTTCGACCGGCCTGGTTTTCAGTTATCTTTCAATACATCACGACCGTTCTGGAATCATTCATCGCCATAATTTTTTTCATCAATTCAAATGTTTCTGTAAAAGTTTTACCAAACCCGAAACCAAATTTAATATCAGCTCTTTGTTCCATTCCATGCATTGAAAATGTTGCAGATAGCCTATAGGGATTCTGCTATCTCAAGAATCCGAATATTTGAGTAGCATAGAGCATTTAGTGAAAGCCGTCAGCTGGCCATCAACTTTTGTTAACGACAATAGCATCGAGAAACTTTAAAAATCACGCTTAAAAATCATGATATTGGCATTCGAGATATAGCAGAAGATCTTGGTATCTGTTATGCATCATTCGATGCGTGCGTGATTTTTTGGCCAAACATATAACGAAAACAATCGCTCATGCATGTTAAATCAGCGCGTGTCCTCTCTGATACGTTTTCTTATAATTTTGCAGAGCTCAGTGTACTCGACCCTGCCAAAAGAACTATCCGCATTTGTCACTGTCTGTCGTTTCCTCATTAATTTAATAGTCTCACTGAAGATTTTTGTATGCTTGAGATATTTTTCTTCTGGTGCTATTGAAGCAGCCGTTTGAAGCACATTGTTGGCGATTTCTTTATATTGAACAGATATTTCCATCTTCTCCGGATCTTGTAACACAGCAAAGCGGTTTGACAATGCAATCTCAAAATCGCTGCTTCTCAGAATCCACTTTGCCCTTCTTTGTCCTTACCATTCTTTCGCGCTCTCTTCGACAGTTAATCCTAACTTTTGCTCGTACCATTTGGTGGTCACGTCCGACATAAAAATTGTTAAGGACACTAAAATTACAAAATATTGTTTTATCGTTGGTCATGATTTAATCAATTTCATTTGTGAGTCCAGATGGGCTTTTCCATGTCCATGTTATGGAGATATTTTTCTTATAGAACGAATTCATAATATAAAGTTCTTGTCATGCAGCAAAATCAGCCAATCTGTCACCTCTATGGTCTCGTTCACCAGTTCCATATGGGCCAGTTGCATTTTCATCAGTTCTTGTTGTTCCAATTCGTTGCATTAAAATCACCCATCAGGATTTTGTACCTAAATTTCTCCTTGTATAAAAGCTGAGTCACATCATCATAAAATTCCTCAAGTTCTTCATCCCTATGGCTTATAATTGGTGCATAAGCTTGGACGATTTGAAGCCTAAACTTTTTATTCAGCTGTATGATGCATTGCGCTAGTCGATCAGATGTACTTTCTAATTCTAATACACTCTCTTTCACCTTTCGATTGATGAGGAGTCCAACTCCGCCACATCGTCAATTTTCCGTACCTCGGGTGTAGAGTACGTGTCCAGTTGGTTCCAGTTTGCTTAACTCTTCGCCCTTTCTTTGTGTTTCACTGAGCCCAATTTTATCCCAAAGTATGTTGTCAAGTTCGATTAACAGTTCTTGCAATCGGGACTCCGTTTTCATAGTCCGTATATTAAGAGTAGCAATGTCAAAGGTCCAATGGCAACCTGATCTAACCCGGTGATTCTTAGCACCCTCTGCCTTGGGGTAGGTCTTCCCGCTCATACGTAGCTGCCCTTTGGCCTCCGGGGAATGAGGGCCGTGTTTGAGGTTGCACTGTCCTATTGAAATACATGTTGAAGGTATGGACCGTAATATGCCACGCTGGTCCAATGCGGGTTGGCAGATTTTGGATCATGTTAGTCTGAGACCTCTGTCTTGACCTATCCACCAGGGGTGACCCTTCCAGGAGCACAGACTCCAGACGGTATAGCTCAAAACTTCATTGCCATACTTAAACCCCTCTACTATTTCAAGATCTGACCTACATATATATATATATATATATATATATATATATATATATATATATATATATATATATATATATATATATATATATATATATATATATATATATATATATATATATATATATATATATATATATATATATATATATATATATATATATATATATATATATATATATATATATATATATATATATATATATATATATATATATATATATATATATATATATATATATATATATATATATATAGAAATCTGTCTCCATTTCTCCAGGTGGTGCAACCGATCGCCTTCGCCCAACTGTCCACCCTGCGACATCACGTGTCTCTCGGGACCGGTTTCTAGCCTTTCAGCCGTCATCAGCCATTTATTCCATTTTATTTTATTCTGCTATAATTTCTGTAATATTTCCCTCCACGGTTCCGTTGCGTTACCTTGTGGGCATATATATATATATATATATATATATATATATATATATATATATATATATATATATATATATATATATATATATATATATATATATCGATCATATATATATATCGATCATATATATATATATATATATATATATATATATATATATATATATATATATATATATATATATATATATATATATATGATCGAAAAATTGTGAACTGGGCCCGTGGAGAAAAGTATTAAAAGGCTGAGGAAGTTCACCCGTGCTCCACGTCGTGCTTTGCCATTCTTTCATCTATCATCCGAAGCACCAGCAAGCATCTCCCAAGATCGGTTTTTGGCTTTAAGCCTTCATCAGTTGGACTCAAGCTGGACACCTGAAAAGCGGATGAAGAAACGACTAAAGCCATGACCATTTAAATTGGTCATGTCGAATGGATGCTGCAATCACATGCAGCCACGCCATTTTGCGATAAACGGTCGCAGCAGTCAGACTATGCGAAACCGTTCGTGACCCGTCTAACCTCGGGTAAGTACCAGGTGTGATCGAAAAATTGTGAACTGGGCCGTGGACAAAAGTATTAAAATGTTAAGGAAGTTCACCCTTGCTCTACGTCGTGCTTTTCCATTCCTTCATCCGCTTTTCAGATGTTCAGCTTGAGCCCAACTGATGAAGGTTTAGGGCCAGAAACCGATCTTGGGAGACGCTTGCTGGCGCTTTAGATGGCGGATGAAGGAATGGCAAACACGACGTGTAGCACGGGTGAACTTCCTTAACTTTTTAATATATATATATATATATATATATATATATATATATATATATATATATATATATATATATATATATATATATATATGTATATATTTATTATATATATTATATTATATTATATTATATAAAGATCAAAACCAATCAAAGACGACAATAGCCACGGAAGAACAAATGCCAGATATCCTAGTGGAGGAAGTAACAAATGCTATAGAATCGATGAAAAAGGGCAAGGCTCCAGGAAAGGACAGTGTAACTGTCGAAATGCTAAAAGTTGGTGGTCGGACATTACATAAAGCACTGGCAACATTATACTCAAAATGCCTCAAAGAACAAAAAGTACCTGACTTATGGAAAAATGCAGAAGTAATCCTTTTACATAAAAAAGGAGCACAGGAAGATTTAAAGAACTACCGTCCAATAAGCCTCCTAACAGTAATGTACAAAGTTTTCACTAAGATAATTTTTAAAAGAATATTAAAAAAACTGAATGACGCACAACCAAGAGAACAAGCAGGATTTAGAAGTGGATTCAGTACAATGGATCACATCCAGGTTGTACAGCAGGTCATAGAAAGGCACAACGAATACACCATGCCACTGTGCTTGGCTTTTATCGACTACGAAAAAGCATTTGATTTCATCTCAAAGCATGCGATAATGGATGCACTGCTTAGCCAAGGTGTAGAGAGAGCCTATGTAAACCTATTAGAATCGATATATGATGGAGCTACAGCCACAATTCACCTTGATGATCTTGAAGTGGGAATTAATGTAGAACGAGGTGTACGGCAGGGTGACGCAATATCGCTTATTCTTTTCTCGGCTGGCCTTGAAGAAGTATTCCGTAAACTGAATTGGGAACAGGATGGTGTAAAGATCAATGGTGTAAACGTAAACCATCTTAGATTTGCAGATGATATTATTGCCATTTTACAAGACCCAGGGTAGCTGCAAAGACGCATACAAGAACTGCAAAGGGCTGGAGAACCATTTGGCTTGAAAATAAACCTGAAAAAGAGTCAGGTTATGTTCAATAACTTCGCTCAGGACAGAAGAATTTCAGTTTTAGGAAGGGATTTGGAGATTGTGGACAGCTTTATATATCTTGGGCAGAGGATTTCAATGGAGGGGAATACCGCCCGGGAGGTGGAACGGCGTGTTAAATGTGGCTGGCAGGCATTTGGTAGGCTCAACATAGTGTTTAAGAGCAGACTCCCACTTTGCCTGAAAAGAAAAGTCTTCGATCAGTGCGTTCTACCCGTTATGACATACGGAAGTGAAACCTGGACACTCACATCGCAATCAATTCAAAAACTTCGGGTAGTACAGAGGGGAATGGAAAGATGTATGCTTGGCATTACACGACGAGACAGAAAGTCCTGCGCATGCATCAGGAAACAAACAAAAGTCTGTGACATCTTTGGAAGAGTAAAGCAATTGAAATGGAGATGGGCAGGCCATATAGCGAGGCAATGGGACGACAGATGGACCAAGGCAATCTTGGAGTGGATACCGCTTGATCACAAGCGTCCGCGAAGAAGACCGAAAGCACGATGGATTGATGACATCGTTAAGTATATTGGACCCGAGTGGCAAAGGAAAGCCCAGGGCCGTGAAAGTTGGACGCATGCTGAAGAGGCCTTCATCCTGCACTGCATCGATACAGGCTGATGATGATGATGATGATGATGATGAAATTTAAGACCCTAAGTACTCTTTAGGTACTGTAATCACACATTTCCCAATTTTTCAGTGTTATTTTTTTAACGTTATCCAGGACTTTGTATCTAAGGACCAGATTTAAAAAAACTCATACCATGATAAAAATTATTTTGTGTGCTCAAAAATGGACTTACAGCAGTGTAAGTGAGATGGACAGATACTACAGAATGAGATGAATAGTGACGCTGTTCGATAACGAATTAGAGAGAGACAGATCGACTGACATTCAACTTTAAGATGACCAAGTTAGTGAAGATTTCAAAATGATACAGTAATTGGCATTTTTGACATTGGCTTGACGTTGAGTTTCGAGGCACCGAGTATAGATGAGGAAAAACTTCAGATACATATATAACATTGTCAATTTTACTGTATTTCCTGAAATTTTGTATTGTATACCTTATTCGACATACAAATGTAGAAATAACTTTCAAATTAGTGGGGTTTAATCATTTGGATGCGGCACGTTATTAACTGTAGCGATGAAGAATTTAAAGAACCGTTGACCCATATTGAACTATCAACGCGTGTCATTATTGCTCATTTAAATCCATTTAACAATTTCTTAATTGTCATTTAACGACTTAATTATATTATCTGAGGTACCAGATTTTATATCTATTTTTCATTGACCTTACTTTAAGAACCAGAAAAAGTGAAACCGATAATAAAACTAGTCGAGGCTGTCTCATGTTTATATTCAAATTATGTATTTTAAATCGCATAATATTAGTAGAAAATCAACGCTTATGTTAATTCTGTTCCTGACTGAAATTGTGCAGATTTTTTTCTGCAAGTACTCTTCACCAATTCTAATTTAATAATGGCTGGTTGACAGATTCCAGTGAAAATTTTCAATTCAATTATAAGGTTTTTAAGTTACCAACAGTTTTTGGCAATAAAACTAGAATATTTACTATAGCTAATATAACAGAATATGTTATATATAGCATTAGCAGTATATGTTATATATTTTATACTTTAAAGACCAATATAATTTTAATAATAATTTTATAGTAACATGATACGAAAAGTAATTGATTATTATTAGAAGTAGAGATGAGAAGAAAACAACAATATTATTTTTCTTCTCGATATTCCTCATGTCTATTAAGGCGTCGGATTATGTAGACATATTCTAGATTACTTTATGTACTTTCTCTATTTGTCCCTATACCATTCCTGTATTTCCTACAACCAGGTTTTTCTTGGTTTGCCTCTCTTATCTGTTTCGATTATTTTTTGGGCCAGTATTTCTGGATTCCTTCGACTAATATGCCTATACTAGTTTAGTAGTCTTTTTTTTGAGTTTTTAAGTGGTAACTCCTTGTTTTAAATTCTTCATTAATCATTTTGTCTAGTTTTATCTTGCCTACCAGTCTCCTTAGAAATTTTATTTCGGTAGCGTTTATTTTATTTTCATGTCCCTTTAGTGGTACCTAACTTGTATATAGCCACTTGTATATAAGGTACCACTTATATATAATAGGATTGGTAATACGACTATATTATAGGTTTGTAACTTGTTATATATATAAATATATATATCTATATATATATATATATATATATATATATATATATATATATATATATATATATATATATATATATATATATATATATTTTTTTTTTTTTTTTGTTTTTTTTGTTTTGTTGGTTGCTTGACCGGAAAGAAGCCCCAGCTATCCCGTCAACTGGATGACATATGTTTCGTCTCTAGAGGTTCAGACTCATCAGGGCGCCGACATACACCATACCATCAAGAATAGGGAGACCCTATCTACAGCCAACAACCCATGTTATCGCCGACTTCCCATCGGATGGCGTATATATGTAGAGTTAGATTTTCTTGGACTGCGTCCAATGAAATAACAGTAGCTGAGTGACATCACACACCTAACCGTTGGGTCCCACAATCTCATGTGGAACACACAACAACCTGCGTCTCCGCCTAAATGAACATATTTGTTGGTTGCTTGACCGGTATGATATGTATCGGCGCCCTGATGAGTCTGAACCTCTAAATACGAAACATATGACATCCAGTTGAAGGAATAGGTGGGGCTGCTTCCCGGGAGCCATTTTTATATATTATTATATTATTATATCGCATTATTTCCCATATTTTTAATATATGTAATTAAAAGTACTAATAACGACCCAACACAGTCAATTTTGTTACATAGTGTTAATAATAAAATAACAGATTTACAAGCAATGAAACTTCCATACCATATGCTATATCAACAAAAACAGCATGAAATGTATCTATTTATTCGCTGATTTTTCGTCAACGAATCAAAGCTACGGTTTAATAACGCCATTAAAAATTGTGATTGCGTTTTCGAATAGGATAATAAAATTTTATCCACTAGAAAAATCTGGTAAACAGCATCATCGTAAAAATTTAAGTGCCTTCATTATGGAATTGGCGATTTACATGTTAGTTTTCCTCGTACTGGAAACGACTTGCCGAATGACAGATATAAAGATTTCATAAAATGACAAATATGCTGTAAAAGGCATTTTGATTGTCGACGGTGTTTAGTTTTTATTAGAACTGGGAAGATTCAATTTATGTTAGTAGGCTTAAGAAGTTTTTGTATTTACATACAAATTATGTAAAAGGGAAAGAATTTCGAAATAAATTTAAGTATACTGACTGACTTAGAAATGAATACTTAATATACAGGGTCTAGGCTAATAACTTTTATAAATTCAATCAACGATTCATTACACTATTTTGAACCAAAAGTTTTCTTAAAGCTTGTATCAATTTCCGCGGAAAACACTGTTTGATTTTCCTCGCAACTGGCAACATGGCCAATTGTTAATTATTAATCGTTTATTAAATTAAATGTTGAAAATGTCCATTATTTGGGTCTATGCAAGGCTGACCCGGTTCTAACCTATTTTCCCATTTGAAAAGTCTTGGTACATTTCTAATCTGGTTTCTGCTTTTCGGTAAATAAGAAGCATATCGTTGTGTTCGCGTACAGAATACAATTTTGGTTTAAAATGGAATTTAAATACACATACTCATATAATTTTTGTCCACCAACACGAGGGATTCATTTCAATTAGCCAACTCTACGTTGCCATGGTTTGGCTGACGTATGGCTGATTCATAAGTTTCAAAAAATTACTTTAATAATATTTATTGGTTTATTTGGAGTTTATTCGTTAATTAACAACCATATTTGATTTCCCAAATATGTTCTTACAGATATTTGCTTAAATTGCTACAATTCTTATCATAGCTTTTGGATTGGCGATTTAATAATTTAGCATTATTTTGCGGAAACCCTTACGTTTTTGAATCTTGTTGTAAGGAACTTTTTTCTTTCAAATGATATGAAGAATCATTGGTTAAATTTACAAAAGTAAATTTCCCTTACACCCTGTACACTGGAGAACAAAAAATATACAGCATTATGAAATGTATAGTTTATTGGATTAACTTTGTTATGTTTGTATAAAGAGTCTACCAATAAGAATGATGGAATTTCAAAATTAAATAAAACACACATTTTTTGCTCAAAATCGGTCCGATTGTTTTATTTAAGAAACTCAGACTTGCAATTTATGATTTGAGCAAGATTTCAGCCAAATGGCCACTGCGGCTCTTTTTGCAGACACTGATCAACGCGCGCCAATTTTCTATAACCCTGACTTAGACTTGATTGACGACTGGTAGTTTCCAAGTCGCCAATAGTCGCGGGTTTATTGCCATAAACTTGTGTTTTTATATGTTCCCAGAGAAAATAATCTAAAGGAGTTAAATCGCATGATCTCAACGGCCAAGCAATGGGTCCATTTTGTGAAATTAACGAGTTGCTGAACTTGGTTCGCAACGCATGGCAAGAAACCCATGTTTAGTCAGGAAATATGCAGTAATACGCCATCCTGTTGAAAATAAAGATCATCCGCATCGATTTCATCAAATTCCGTAACGGTGGCTCCTTTTTTATTTTTAAAGAAATAATAGCGATGATTTCTCCATGATAAAATTCACACTAATCTGTAATCTTTTGCAGATGCAAAGGATCCTCATCTATCACGTGTGGATTAGATTCGCACCAATTGGCTTCAGTTCTGGTACCAATACTGGCATCAGTATTATATTGGTGCCAGTATTATCTAATATGTATGCAAGTTTAACTCCAACCTCAAAATTCCCCAGGTTGTCATTGGCGAGAGGTCTAACTCTTGCAAGCGGCCAGCAACTGAGACATTTTCATTTTCAGCTACACTTGCTTGAAGGACGACAATTTTCTTAACACTGCTGGCTTTTTTTGTCGTACAGACGCGTGAGTTTACGCCACACTATCGTGGAGCGTAAACTCACTTTCAAATTTTCTAATAACACCAATAAAACGATCAATAGCCTGTTCGGAAAAACCACCACGACGAATATCACGATGGGTTTGAATTGTTCGTTGAGGGGACCGCGAATTTACGTAATAAAACTGGACAATTTCCAGACTTTCTTCTAAGGTGATACGCACCATGATTTAATTGCGCACTTGTCGGGAAATAACTGATAAAAGGTAAAAAATCGGTAAACAAATGGTCACCATGAGCTGTCAAAGTCCCATCATCCCTAATGGTAGACCCTTTACAACATGACGATATTATGTAATGATAAAATAAAATTCCACTTATATTTAATTTGAAAAATTAATCGATCCATCACGGTTATTATAACACTTTGTTGTGTCGAAAGAAATAGATTCTAGAAGTTATTACTATCTTGAAGAAGTACGGTGGCATTTTCAATTAAAACACAAATTATGTATTTATTCAAATTAACGTTGTTTCCTTCAAAGGAACTCACTGCAATAAGCATGCAATATCATTCTCACTATAATAAGCTCATTTTAATGTTTTTCCAGTCTTTGATACAGCTTTTATGTTCCACTTCTGATATTTCTTTCAAAGCGACGCCCGAACACTCTTATTTAAAAGTGTGCGATAGTGCATTATCGCAATACAAAAATTGTTTCAATTCAATGAATTGTTTATCGTCGTAGCAGCCGGTTAAAAGTTTTAATGCATCAGCACAATATATTTAGTTTTATAGACAACATTTAATACAAATTCATTGCTATAATAAATTGTCCATATTAAATTGACCAAGAAGCCAAATTGACAAAGAAGACATTGAAAAAGACAAATATTTTTAACAGTTACAAAAGACGCAATAATTTCGAACATAACAAGCGAAATTATATGAAACTGCTGTCAGATGTCAAGGACAGCCATACCAACTTAAAAAACAAATAGTTGTATCGATATTGAAAACAAGTCATTTTACTTTTTGATCATAATAATATGTCTTTTTATGGCAAGGTATCTCCAGTCTGGTACACATATTTCAAGCTCGTTCAAAGTTGCTGGCGACTTGGTCAATCGCTTAAGGGTTTGATCTGAATTCGAATCAGGAGATAACGCCAACCAGTCAAAATCTCCTAAATAATACACTATTTGGACGAGCTTGCAAACACGACCCAACGACAAGTTGCAATATTCCAATTACATAACGAACTATATTTAAATTTCATATTATGGTTATTAGAGATGATTTACTTTCCAATTATATAGCCTACAAAGCATAATTCCTGTAGCGATAGCTGTAAGCTGTTTTAATACAAAAGTTGAATTTCGTTTTTTATTCGTGTTTATTTACTGTAAAACAAATCACCCTATAAAGACATATATACAAATCACCTAATAAGTAGCCATCTTCATCGTAAATAAACACCAATAATCAGTCATAATCGAAATAGTTCCTGTAGCTGTAATGGGCAAGACATCATGCACTAGCCGGATATTTTCATTTCAATTTCCTACAGCAAGAAATCTTAGTAGTTTTTAAATTCGAATGAGTTCTTAAAATAACATGGTGCTTAATCTCGTGATATTTGAGCACTTTTAACACAATCAAAAAACTACTGCTATCCTTATTCTTTATGAAAGGTGAAGATTTAGAAGGATGAACCATGTTGAAAGATCGAGTGACAGTAATTCCACTAAGCAAATAATTTGCCAGGTCTCAATAGTCAAAAGACCCGAAAGAAGACCTAAAGGACATTTTATGGAACAAATATTAGGCAACATGGAGGTACTTAACATAATTAATAGCAAAACAAAAGCCAGGAACAGAACGACGGGCCAAGACTTTTTAAGCGTTGTAGCTCCATAGATGATGATGATAATCATAATATTGAAGAATGCTGCTTAGATAGAATACTGCTAGAAAAATAGAAGCTTAGAAGAAGAATAAGGTAAAAAAAAAATGTTAAAATCTATTTACTTTGCAATAGCATACAGAGCAATAGCATCAGGTAAAGAGTATAAAATTATACATTTATGGATAGCTGGCTTTTTTCCGCAACAATTCTTTGTTAAATTAAATGTTGTGATATTTGAAAAAAAACTTTAGTTTCGAACTTGTACTACTTTGATGTTTTTTTGAGTTAAGGTTCAGAGGTTTTACGGTTAGTTATCAGCTACTAAGACTATTTAGGGACTGGACCTTCAGCTTAATGACAACCTCGGTCAGCACTTCTCTCAGGCTATCAACCCTTAGTTTTATGCTTAACGATAGGTCCTACGAAACCTACCGACTGGCGAGTAACCAATGTAGAACACCTCTCAGAAGGCTTCCGACTTTAGCCAGCCTCGAACTGGCGTGACTGAGGGGTTTCACATTCACGCAACATTTAAACAACGTCACAAACATCCATGCCGACTACGGAAATAGAACCCACTACTGCGCCAACTACAGTGCCGACATTATTTGGGTTAATTTCAATAATTTAACAGGCTTTAAAATCTAGAAATTATGAATATTAGTAAGCCTAATAATCTTCATATACTCTTAGTTATCTGAATGCGGGCACCAGGAAGGTGATATCTTCCGTGATAATGTCACTAGTATCAATGCGATTCCACACTCAGTTCAAGGTTGCGACTAAAAAACAAGATAATTATGTGCTGGAAGTACTTAAAAATGTTTATACAGCGCATGGAAGAGGAATTCAAATGGGAACTGAATGCCCTCGAATAAGGCCCAGAGGACTATTTTAGTATCGACCATATTATAAATTACTCGTTCATTGAAAAAATTGTTGATATTCTTTGAAATAATCATCATGTATCCTACAGTATAATCGATGATTTCAGAGGCATTTACAAATCCACTGTATATATAATTTTACATGGAAAATTTTTCCTGCTGACAATTTTTGATGCCTGAATATTCAAAAACGAATACAAAGGTGATTGACAATATTTTAAAATCAAAACCAGGAGTTAGTTTAAATAACATTTTTTTTTAATTAAAAATAAATCTTCTGTATACCCACCCATTCGCACCAGTCACTTTTTTTTTTAGAAATAGACGAAACTTCGCCATAATGTCAAGGCAATTGCTCAATAATCAAAATTGTTTAAAGCACCATTACCTTGTGTGGTACTGATTATCTAAATCTTTTCATATTCATGAATTGGATAGTTAATTTTGTGAATAGTGAATTTTTATTTATGTATATCAAAAAAAATAATCTATATGTTTTGACCATTAATTTTTTTAAATCAAGGCTATTTTCCACAACACCAGAAATTGGTGATTTTCCAGTTTGTGAAACTTTATTTAAACAAAATTTATCGAATTTTAACCTTTTCATGAATAATCAAATAATCAAAACAAGAAATATCCTTCAAATATACATTTTGTATAAAAAGTACCCGGAGATAAAACACAAAAAAAAATACTTATTAAACTGTATTTTGTCGCTTTCAAAGTAGGATCCAGTTCGTAGGCTGACTGAGGTATGGCCTTCAGCTCCTTCAGTGATTTTTTTATGGCATCAAATGGGTCAAAACACCTTCCTCAAAGTAGTAATTTTATATTCCGGAAAAGGAAGAAGTCACATGAGGCCATATCAAGCGAGTATGGTACTTGGTCTATGGTCTTTGTTAAGTTTTTGACCAAAAACTCTTGCACAACGATGGCTTTGTGCGATTGTGCATTATGGTGTTGTAAGATTCATGAATTGTCCTTCCTCAAATCTGGTCGTTTTCGGCTGATATTCTCGCGCAAACGCCTTATGATGTCTAAATATTATTCCTTATTCACGTTTTATACCTCTGGAAGAAATTCGAAGTGCACCACACCACGGTAATCAAAGACAACTGGTTTCGGTTCTTTTAGAGGTATCATTCCGAAGACCATTGGGTTGTTTACATGTCGAACTTGTAAACCCATGTCCTGTCGCCCGTTACGATGCGTTTCATGAAGGTAGGATTCATAGAAGCTCTGGAAATCATGTATTGAGCGATCTGCTTTCCATTTTTGGGCAAAATGTAGCTCTTTCGGAACCAGTCGTGCGGCGATGCCCGAAATATCAGTGATATTGTTATGAACGGACTTAAAATATATGTTCACCTCTTGATCTAACTCTATAAGACTCACACGATGATTTTTTCGAGTACTAGTTTCTTGATTTTGTCAATGTTTTCGTCCTTCGTAGACGTTGAAAGTCAACCAGAACGAGGCAAATCAACTACTACTTCTCGACCTTATTTGAACGCTTTATAATATTCATATGCCTGGGCTTTTGATTTGTGCGATTCACTGTTTTCTGAAACATTTTCAACGATTCGACATACGAACTTTCGTTTGACATGCAAAGTTTAAGGCAAACTCTTTGCTCAATATTTGTATTCACATTTAAATCGTAACACACCCTTGATATCGACTAACAAAACCAGCTCATGTAAATAAACTAGTTGACCTAACATGGTCAAACTGGACATCGTTACTAAGCATAGAGCTACCATCTTACACCAGAAAAGAAAATGAAAGAATATTTTACGCGGGCTTTGTTAATGAGAAATTCCTGGTGCTTTTTTCACAAAATGTATAATAGCACAGGTCAGCATGCTTTTTGTAACATTGATGAGAATGTTCTTTTTGCGTTTCATTTAGGTAGTTATTAAAACCCCTTTTGACAGAAATGGCCTAGCACGTCCCATTTTCAAGCACCTGCTTCTCCTTTATATCACGGGCTATTTGAAATTATTTCTACCTGATTTTGTACTCAACAATGTAGGAATTACCAGAAAACAGTAAAGGGGATATTTCCACAATATTCTACGAACCTTTAAGGACAGTTTTATTGTTTTCTATAGTTTAATTTGTTTCTGTCTCATTTACAGTACAGTCAAGTGTTTAAATATATAAAATGGCAAGTTTTGGTGGTCTATTTTATAAAAATCCAGCGGATAAGCTTTGTTATATATGCGGACGATTTTATTTAACGTCACAAGCTAAATCTATATCTGAGGAAGTCAAAAAACCCCATCTTTTATACTTTAAGTGCCATTATTGGAGATCAAGATAAAAGTTGGGCTCGTCATTTGTGTAAGCTGTCACTCAACGTTTGATGTTTCTATGGTGTGGAGAGAACCTGGAGAGAGCATGTAAGTGATTGATACTTTAAGTGATTCAAAACAAAAAGAAGACATATTTATTGGACTTCAAATAAGGAAGTTTCTAGATGATTTCCGTTTACAAGAAAAAATAAATAAAAATGAATTGGTCGCTTGGGAGTGTTTTGTAAGTATAGTGAAAGGATTTCTGGGCAACAAGAAAGATGAGAACTATAAAAACCTCATATATGAAGCTTTGAGAGCCTATGAAATACTAGGGTATCGCATATTCTTAAAAATGAATTTTTTACAGCCCTATTTGGATTTTTCCGAAAAATTTTAGTGCAGTAAGTGACGAACAAGGAGAGAGGTTTCATCAGGATATTAAGACGAGGGAAGTAAGATACCAAGGACCCATCTATGTTGGACCACTACTGCTGGTTTTTAAAAAGAGATGATGCTGCAGAACAAAAGAGGAAAAAGTGAATGTTTTTGTTTTGTTTTTATGTTAGATTGTAAAAATATGTCGTCTCCTTTTTTTCCCCACCACCGGCCCCCTGTTACAAAAAAAACTGTACGTATTTAAGTAATTAGCTTATCATTTTCGGATTTAGGACTACAAAATACTTCATATGCACCTATTTTTATCAATGTTACTTCAAAAAAGTTTAAATTTGTTGACCTGTATATTCAGTGAGAATAGTAGGATACAACAATTCTGAAAAATTTCATAATCAAAATCAGCCAACTCAATATTTTAAATAACTTGTAACACTACCAATATCTTACTAATCAACAAAATATTTCAATAATAATATTTATATAATATTAATCATATTAAAAACAGTTAAAAATTTACTATATTTAAATATTTGATTCAGAACAAATAAATTATTATTCTTCTTCCAAGTATTAGTGATAATAGATAAAGCAATATAAACCTTTCAAAATAAGAAAAAAAAGCAGTTTAAGTAAACGAAACTCATCAAATTTTCATTCAAATAGCACTGACGATTAATATTCGATAAATAAATACAATTAATAAAACGTTAATATATAATAAACCAAAATATAAATATGATCGTTATTACAACGAATATTATTATAACACTTAATAGTTTATAAATGACAAAAATAATTCGAATTCAAAATGTTGCTACTCATAAAACAGAATGTATTAGATAATACATTAAGAATGATATGATGTATTACAATGATATAGTAAGTTCCGTTTGTTCCTTGCGACAAATCTTTTCCATCTTTCTGACGATACTCGGATCATATGGCGAACGAGAAAATCCTCAGTCATTCATTCATGAACCCATATCGGAATTTCCTTTCGTAGTTAAAACATAATAGTGTTCAATCGATTATGTTATCGACGGTATTTCGAAAATGCTGTCCTAGGGACCAGGTTGGAGATTACATTTCCAACAGCGTTTCTTTAATTTATCTTGCAGCATGAGATCGCTTATTGTCACTTAGAAACATTACCTTCCGATACATAACAGTGAGTTAAGATCGCAAATGTTCCTATTCGTTAAGGGTACAG
This sequence comes from Cosmopolites sordidus, assembly GCA_031761425.1. NCBI lineage: Eukaryota > Metazoa > Arthropoda > Insecta > Coleoptera > Curculionidae > Cosmopolites > Cosmopolites sordidus. The sequence continues at coordinate 502,994 of JARFXV010000305.1, forward strand.
ATGGCTCGATCTGATCAACCAGTAATGTTTTAGCTTAGGATTATCGAAACATAACAACATTTCATTCCCAATAACGATGCGTCAACAAAAAGATTTCCAAAATTCTAAGATATTGCTTTTATTGTTTTCCATCTCTTTCTCGATATAAGCGGGCTTTGTTTGTTCTTGAAGTTCTATGATCAGCCCACTTCCTTTTTCAACAACATTAGAAATAAAAAAAGAAACGTGTGGATGGTCGAGATTTGGACATGTTCTGATACAGGCATCCCAAGAAACCTCCGGATAATTGTTGCAGTATAATGGATATGCGATTATAAATCAATTCAATTCGTCAATTCATCAATTCGTAGCTTGGAAGTTGGGCTTTGTTATTCAACTACATAGACAATGGTGGTGGTGGACTTAATTAGGTGCCTTACAAGATCCATCTTATTCAAGAATTCAAGCCGCAAGACCATGCCTTACATCGTATATTCATACATACATGGTTTACATACGTACGTAATGTGCTTAAAATCATTTCAAAGCAACATTTCGATAAATGGTTGCGTTAATAAACACAATTTGTTATTTGTATTTGAAGTGAAAATAATCCGCAATTACCGTTGTATCCAGAAAAATGCACCGTTTGGTGCGGATTGTACGCCGGTGGCATCATTGAATCGTATTTCTTTAAAAATCAAGCTGGAAAACAAAGTTAATGGGGATCGTTACAGAGCTATGATCAATGATTATTTTATTCCGAATTTGAGTGATGTTGATGTGGAGTAGATATGGTTCCGACAAGACGGCTGCACATGTCATACAGATAACGCAACACTCGATTACAACTAATGACACCTTGGAAGCCACGTTAACTTGGACAATTGGGGTTATAAAACCACGATTGCTTGAAACAGTGGTCGGAAATTGAATTGACAGAATGCGCTTTATCAGAAGTAGCCATTGTGGATATTTGTCCGAAATTGTTTTGAAACATTAATGCCATTGACTGTTATTTCACATATTATAAATAGCTTCAAGGCATCTAGGGGAAGGGAGTCAAATTCGAAGAATAAGCATACCTAAACACATATTTTAGTAGGAAACCCAATTTAAAATGTTAAATAATAAAATCATTTTACTTAAATTAAATGAATAATTAAATGGTTTAATATAGTTCGTATTTGATAAAGGCACAATGTGTCGAAACAAATGTAATACATACAAGTAATATATACAAGTAAATATAGTGGTTAGAATAGAATAAAGTTAGAAACAAATGTTAATTTGCTTATTTAAAATGGATTTCCATCAAGTTTCAACCACCTCAGTACTGTTTATTAAACCAACAGTACTGTTTGGTAGCGAAGTATGGAGTTGAGTGTTACTGACCATAAATTGCTTTCGCTGTGGGAAACGAGTTGTCTAAGAAATATAATTAAAGATCAACAAGGAGGAGACAGATGGGAAAGGAGAACAAAGAATGAGTAATCAGAATTATCCAAACAAACTGACATAATAACGAACATAAAAGGCAGAATACGAAGAAAAAATATGAAAATGCTCTGGATTGGGATAGATGGATGAAATAATGAAGGATTTAGCATGCTTAAATATTAGCAACTGGAAATAAATATATATATTCTTCGAATTTGATTTCTTTCCCCTTGTTTGTTCTTATATGTAATTTATTAATTGAAAAAATCATCATCATCAGTCCATGTCGATCCACTGCAGGATGAAGGCCTCTTCTGCATGCTGCACTTTCACAGTCCTGGGCTTTCCTCTGCCACTCGGATCCAATATACTTAACGATGTCATCAATCTATCGTGCTTTCGGTATTTTTCGCAGACGTTTACGATCAAGCGGTATCCATTCCAGGATTGCTTTGGTCCATCTGTCGTCCCATCGCCTCCCAATATGGCCTTGCCCACCTCTATTTTCAATTCCTTTACTCTTTCAATGTCACATACTATCGATTGTGCTCCGAACCATGTGCAGGTCTTTATGTGCCAAAAATATACCTTTCTTTCATCTCTGTGCTACCAGAAGTTACCAGAATTACATGATTGTAATTAGAGTGTCCAGGTTTATCTTGCTTGCGTATGTCATAACAGGCAAGACGCATCGATCAAATATTTTTCTCTTCAAACAATGTGGGAGTTTGCATTTAAATACTATGTTACACCTATGTTATGCACGCCAGCTACATTTAACACGCCATTCAAATTTCCGGGCGATATCGCCCTTCATTAAAATCCTCTAGTCAAGATATTCATATGTATTAAACTACAACATCCAAATCCCAAAATAAAAATTATTCTGTCCTCTTTTTCAGGTTTATTTTCAACCCAAAAGTCTTTAAAACATATGCAAGTCCTTTGCAGATATATATATATATATATATATATATATATATATATATATATATATATATATATATATATATATATATATATATATATATATATATATACATATTCAAAACTATTAAATGTTCCCCTATATTTTTCCATGGTAATGATTCAACCACTTTGCTTTCCTGTTTCGCGCTGTGACCGTACTGCGTGTAAACTCATCCGATATATTTTTTTACATTTTTAATATATGCCAACTTTTAATCGTGTTCCGCGATAATTAAGAATATACGATATGCATACACAGCGAACTAAATGCGAAGGAGTGATGAATCATCAAGCGTATAAATTAGAGCGCGGCCGCGACTATTCGTTTTGTCGGAACTAACGTGAATCATCCAAATAGGCATGGTGTATCGTTAAACATGCATACCTTTGGTTCGTTAATAGTTTGGAGGTATGATAAAATGTCACATGATATATAAACTACTGGGAGCTCGTGTTTACAGTCGAATTATACTGTACGTCTCGTTACAGTATCATTAACCACAGCACTGAGAAACGGAACGTCAATTATTAAAATCGATTCAGAATTTGAAATGATTCCTATATGATCGTTGGAAATTGGGAATTAGTAAAACATTTCTGGTCTAAAATCTCTATATATCTTACGGAGCGCTTTTGTTTTTCTGGGAGAGATTTTATTGTCACTGAAAGATACAGTAGATAAAAATAGTACTTACTCAACCTGATTTTTTAGGGATTTATCACGAATCATGGCGAAATTAACCTTTTTTTATTTCTAAATATAACAGGAAGGTACATGACATGAAAACAAAGTTGTTTCAATATAAATCACAGAAATTATATGCCTAACAATATTATTTTGGACTGCAAAGAAAGTATTTGCATACTTGGTATAGAGACTGCTTGAATGTAAACACATGCATCTTCACAGTGTCTGAGTTTACATTGAAGCAGTCTCTATACCAAGTACTTGGGTGGCCTATTGTACCAGACTAATTCTGTCTCCTAATTCGATTCTAATCGTTTCATTTTACAGTCAGATTTCAGTTTTGCAAGTGATTAAGTGATTTTAATTTGTATGTTAGAAATGGTTTCGAAGCGAAAAGACATTCCTTCCAGCGGAGGCGAAGGGGGAAATAGTAGTATTGTACCGTGCCGGAAAGAGTTATGTAAACATTGGAAGACAACTTAATTTATTAGTTTCTACAGTGCGGTATATTGTAAAAAAAATCTATAATAGTGTGCCCAATACCTTGCTAATGATTTTAGGACATGCTCAGGAATAAGTTCATATGCCTTATTATCACAGATAATAAGGCATGTTCATGGTAAAGCTGTTTTATGTAGGCGACATGTAAATAAGCTCTACCTCAATGCAATTAATAGACAAAAAAGACTAGAATTCGCAAAAAAATATAAGAGCACATCTATAGCATTTTGGAAGGAAATTGAACATGAAGCATTTTAACATTATGTCTCAGAACTAAGCTTAATAGAGAGCATATACCAAATAAGGTTAAGCACAGTTGGCCCAGGATGTTACTGACTTTTGCCAGTAGATTCTGAAGATGGTATGAATCAAGAAAGTCTTGGTCGACTTTATTGGAGGTTAAGCAAGAGAAAAACGTGCCATGATTGGCCGGTAGGTATGCGCGCTGCAAGAGCGGCGCAAGGAGGGGCTCGGGCGAAGTTGGCTTGCCGACTCAGTACGACTTCGGTCACGTCGTCCGGGTATGCTGGGGTTTGGGTGCGTGGTGGCTGCAGGTGGAGGATGATCCTTTGTTGTGATTGGATCTGCTCTGGCATCTGTTGGAAGAGTGCGGCTGTGTCCGCAGGTGTGGGGGCTGGCTGTGGAGACGATGTCTTCGAAGCTGGCCTCCTGGTAGGTCTAGCGCTGCACCTGGAGTAGTTCGCTGTATGTGAGCTACCGCAGTTGCAGTACGTTGGCGGCAGGTTTACATCCAGTTTGCAGTCGGAGTTGCGGTGAGGGCCCGCACATTTGACACAGACTGGATCGGCTTGACATTGGGCGTCTATGTGGCCAAAACTTTTGACAGTTGAAGCACTGACGTACTTTCTTTTGGCGGTTTTGCACCTCGATCTTTACGGGCTGGTGCAGGATGCGAGTTACTTGCAGGATGTTGGCTTCACTTTCGGGGATAGTGACTTGCACTATCGGAATTGGTTTTTTTTGGTTTGTGTGCCAACGGACGATGAAGGTCGGGTGGAAACCCAACCTGGTGAGGTCCGTTCTGATGTCATCGGTTGGGATGGACTCTAGCACGCCTCGCAGGATGACGCGGAGATGTCTAAGTTCTCTTGAAAAGACGTGGAAATTGTAGCTTTTTTCGGTAAAATGTTATGTTATGGCTTCTTTTTCTTTGTACGTGAGGGGTTGGAATAGCTCGCCCTCCGGGGTGGTTTTGGCTGGCCCGATAGTCTTGTTCTTGTTCTCGAAGTGATGAATTACGTCGAGGAAGGCCGACTTATTCTGGAGGATAATCGGCGTTGCTTTCACGGTGGTGCCAGTGGGCAGTGTTGGCGCCGCGCTGGCTGCGGGATCGACCGCCGTGGTCGGCGGGTCCTGGGTTTCGGCGGTCTCCAGGTGGATGAAGTCCGAGTTTTCGGTTGGAGCGGCTGGAGCGGAGTCGTCTTCAGCGCGTTGTCTGGTTTTCTCACGTCTCCGCCGTCTGGCTCTGGCGGAGGCCTGTAGGTTTTCTTCGGGTTCGGAGCCCGGAGAGTGATTATCTTCATGGGCCGAATCGGCCTCTTCTTCAAGTGGTGGAGATATGGTTTCAGTTTTTGGGGTTTCCTTGAGAAGGAAACTGTTGTAGATCTCGAGTGATTCAACATCTTTCATCAGTTTCTCGTTGAGAGATGTCAGCGCATCTATCAACTTCTGCTTGAGGGCAAGCCTTTCTTCCCATTCTTTTTTGATTGAATTTAATTCGATCGCGGCTTTTTCGAGGAGGAGTTGTGCTTCCTCCAGTTTCTGCTGGTGGTTTGCTTCGCAGTGGTTGAAGTGGTCTCGACAGAGTCCATAGGCGCCTGCCAACTGGCGTTTAGACAGGCGCATGAAGTCCTGATCTTGGAGATTGTAAAGCTCATTGGCCATCGCGACGACGAGGACGAGTCTGCGAGCGCGACTACTAACGTAAACTAAACGATTTCCGTACTGGTATGAGGTGCTCGGGAGCGATCGAAACACGTCCGATCTCAACGGCAGCCGGGACTGAACTGATGATGGGTGCATATCTTACTAGGATAGGTCTTAATAGGAAATGTTTACGTTATAAATGGTAAAATGGCAGCCTAGTCCTAGGTCTAAAGGATCTTCTATTTCCAACAGGGTAACGACTCTAAACATACAAATAACATAACAAAGAAGTTGCACCTAGAAGGTTGGTCACAACACACCCAGTTACCGGATATTAATTCCATCGAAAACTTATGGCACATTCTAGACAGAAAAAGCCGTAAAGTCACAATTAAGAGCAAGAAGCATCTAAAAAAACAATTTTAGACACATGAATCAGCCACAGATATTACAATAAAACTAGTGAAATCAATGCCTAAACACTTGGAAACTGTCATTCATGTCAAGAGGATGAATACAGAATATTAAATAAATTATATGCCAATGGAAATTGATGCTTATAAAAATTACTACTAGTACTTGGCGATGTGCAAATATTTTTTGCGATTACAAACGTTATTGTTAAATTACTAAAATAAAACTACAGTTATATTCAATTTTCACTAAATTATATTAATATAACATGTTTCACCAACACAGTGGCTTATTCAGATGTTGAGTATAAACTTTTATTGTTAAATATATTATTTATCTAATTGATATTTTCAAATAAATTGTTATCCTATGTTATATAATTCCTTGTTACATTTACAAATTAAGTTTTGTTTTTAATTTTGCCCGTAATTTTTGATATACTCCTAAACCTTACCCCCTTTTTGTGTACTGTATGTCAACATTACATTCTATGTCAAGTAATATTAAATATCGCTGAAAAATTAAACAGCATTTGTTGTCTCGCAGACATAAATTATTGAGATTGACTGATTTTATGGTATACATTAAGAAATGTAACCAGTAAAATGTAAGTAGATATTGATTTCTAAAATAGAACTGAAATGCTTGTTAATAAGATGTATATTTTGTTGACAAATTTAATGAAAGGTTGATAAAGAAAAATTTGCTTAATTTTTTTAATCACTTTAAAAATTTACTAGTTACCATTTGTGTTCCCACAGCAATATCAATTAATCTTCCTATTGTAAGGTATGTTTTGCAAGGATTAATATGGCCTATTGTATGGGTTTCTTAATGCGTCTTTGATAATTTTCCGTCACTCCCTTACAGTGAAAACTCGAATTTTATTTTTTTTACTATATACCGCAGTGTAGAAAATAATAAATTAAGTTGTCTTCCAATTTCCCTATCCCTGAAGCCCCTTTTCGCTTAGGAGCCTTTTCCAACCCACAAATTAAAACCACTTGCTAAACTGAAATCTAACTCTAAAATGAAAGAATTGACATAATTCATCAGTACAATATGGTACACTAATCATCCATGATTATAAAACTAATATCACGTTACAGAAAAAAATATATTTATTAAGGTAACGTCTGAAAGGTGATGTCCGTCTTTTCGTAAACACTGTTCCAATCTCAACTCCACATTACTCATTACGCAGCACAACACTTTTACTAGGATTCAGATATTTTCTACTGAGTTTTAGTTCGGTGGAAAGTAAGTTTTAATTCCGCTATCAAATATGTCAAATATGTCAAATAACGGTCAAATACCTCGAGAACGCTTTAAGATTTCTTAATGAAATTTTGTCACAAACATCAGAAAATATTTGCCCTTTTTAGGTATATATTTTTTTTTCTTGTCGCATATTTTAAATCCAAGACTAACTATATTTTTTTAATGATAACAGTACTTGAATCATTAGAAAGAACATTTTTTCAGAATTCAACGATGTAAATATTATATGGTTCTTTTTTCAAAATAGATTTTAAAAAATGGCGAAAAGTTGTTTCGGTCTATTTTGGGATAAATATATTTTTCATTTAGTAGGTTATGAAACTATGGATGGCAGAGGAAGTATTTGATTACCCTGGACAACTGACATTCAATTTACATATGGAATTAATATGCATTTAACTGAAAGAGGAAGAATTGAAATATTAACATTTGTTGGATACGGTGAGACGCATTCAACGCACTTGTATGCTTTTGTATAAGTTTGTCGAGTATTTAATGAAATACATCCGAATAAAAACATTACTAAGTCAACAATTCCAAAATACAATTACTACAATAATAAAGTGAAGGTAATTTTGATCGAAAAGTTGAATTTTGCGAAGTTATGATGGAAAAAATAAACACCAATCCAAATTTTATTTTAAATATTATTTTTATGGATGAATCAACATTCTGTTTAAATTGTCATGTTAACAGACACAATTGTAGATACTGGACTGATACTAATCCGCATTGGATGGAACCGATTGATCGATCGACGAGGAGCTATCGAATGACCCGCAAGGTCACCAAACTTAAAACATCGGGTTTACGTTAATAGGCCAGAAAATTTGAAAGATCTCAAATTACGAATTCAACAAGAAATTGCTGATATACCTCTTATTTGGGAAAAAACTCAATTCAAGCTTTTGTCCGACGCATCCATTACTACCAAGAAGTTAAGGGTAGGCACTTTGAACACCTTTTGTAAATAGTTCTTTAAACAAAAATATATAATTTTGATATTGTTTTTCTAAAATCTGGTATTGACAAAAGAGACCGAAAAATATTCTAGTCATTTGTTTAAATCTATTTTAAAAAAACATGCAATATTTACCTTGTTGAATTCAGAAAAAAAAATCTTTCCAACAATGGAATTTCCATATTCGAGTACTGTTGCCATTAAAGAAAAAACAAGTTAGCCTTGGATTTCAAATATGTGACAAGAAAATAAAAATAATAATATATCCAAAGACTTTCAAAGTGTTTCCTGATGTTTGTGTACAAAATTTCATTAAGAAATCTATAAGGGTTCTCGAGATATTTCACTGTTTCCATACATAATAGCGACCCCGTATGTAGGGTTAATATAAAACTTGCTTTCAAATAATTTCACAAATATAAAGTACAAGCTGAAAAATTGGACGATCTTGATGACCAAAGAACGTTCTCATAGCTGGAAATGACATGACAGGAAAACAACGGTCTAACGATCTTTATCAATATTCTACAGGTGGGTGCAGTGGTCCCATCTTGCTGACTATATATGTCATCATTAACAAGAGCAAACCTAGTTAATCTTTGCGTCAAAATCGTAAACTTCTGACCAAAATATTCAATGAAACTGCATAAAGACTGGCAGAATGCCGTCGATGACGGCGAACATTGATTCTGACCTTCTTTATGTTTGAAAGCGTACCTAAATTCTTTATCTACCTGGATGTTTCTTTTTTAGTGAAGATCTAGTTTTTAAAAGTTTTTGTCCCATGTTGTGGTAGAATGACCAGTTGGTACCCAATCATAACGTTTAATATTGAATTAGCGACGATAAAACAATTGAGTTGTTGATTCCATTGTGAAACACATAATTGTTTCACAATGGAATCATCATTTGTATAATATACCTGAACTGGGACTGGTGTACCACTGACTCATTGTAATGAATAAGGTGATGTTACAAATACAGTGAAGATAGTCACTTAATTGCAACCTTAAGAGACACACGGGTAATTTGGCATTGAAAATCATCTGTTTCTCCGTCATACCCTGTTAAAATAATTATCCTTTTGTAAAATGTTAAATAACATTTTCATATAATTAATAGAGGGTGTCCCAAAATGTATATATATATATATATATATATATATATATATATATATATATATATATATATATATATATATATATATATACTTTGACTGGTTCTAAAATCAGTATTTATTTTCAAACAGTTTACTTTAGAGCTTTAAAAAAAGTTAAAGGAACAGCCTTTATCTTAACTAACGCCAGTTTTCAAACTACCTACCGTTATGGTCCAGGCATTGCTGAAGACGAGAAGCAATGGAATCGCAAACATGGATAATCATTTCTATTGGTATTTATACGCATTCTCTTTCAATCACTACTCTTAATTCATTGACTGTTGCCGGTTTTGTCTTATAAACTTTTTATGTGTCCCCATAAAAATAAGTCGAGCAGCGTAAAGTTAGGTGAACATGCGGGAAATTCAACCGAACCTCTTCGTCCAATCAATCTGTTCGGTAGAGTCTCGTCAAGATAAGCCCTTACGTCATGATGATAATGTAGAGGTGCACCATCTTGTTGAAAATAAAAGTTCTCACCCTCAAAAGCTTCCCGAATGCGTGGGATCACTGTTTTCTGAAGCAAATTAAGGTAAACAACACTAGTTACAGTATCGTCAAAAAAGAACGGTCCAATTAATCCTTTTGCAGATAAGCCACACCACACTGTGATGCCTGTCAAATTAACATAATGTTCCTCAATAACGTATGGATTCTCAGGTGCCCCGTAAGTGCAGTTGTGGCAGTTAATTGAACTGAAAATTCTGAAATTCTCGCCTGAACTGTCTTTGGACTTTTACCACATTTTAGTATTTCCAGTAATACTTCAGAATAAATTTCTGTTGTTGAAAGGTAAGTTAAATTAGATCAATCTGAAAAAGAATGCAGTATGAGTAAGTTCAGAAAATAAAATGAATATACATTTTTTAGAGCACACTGTACATTAGTTATCTTTATCACTTATCACTAATACGCCTAATGCTTTCATTTAAATGGTAGCTCGTCTGGGGATTATTGTTATAAATATTCCTATTCCCATAACCTCGGATATTTTTTAGCAGAAAAGAACGAAAATCACAAATTCAGTATTTATCGCAATTTAATAAATCCATTTTTTTGCCATTTCTATGTTGTCTAGCGCGTCCACAACCACATATCGTCCAGATTCTTATCGACAAACTTTAGCTGCAAAAACATAGCTATTAATGACCATTATCAAATATTGTGCACCCTTTATGGTAACGCCACTGAACTTCAAGTTCCGACTACTGATTCCTCCGAATTATAAACTATACCAAACAGTAAGCTTTTGTGAACGTAGGGGAAGTAATTCCTAAAAACCAAATCCGGCCAATACGACGCATATCCTTCGAAGCGAAGATAGTAAAATTATGCAGCAATATCTAGAGAGCTGTATGCAGACGCATTATTCTCTTTTATATATACACGAAGCATGCACGTGTTCCTACTACTTCTTGCTGCAGTTTACATTAGGGTGTTATGCTTCATCATCGAGATCTACAGAAAAGCAGATGAGATATGGACATTGTATTTTATATCGTCTCAGAATGGAAATAAATAACTATATGAACACTGCCTTGGTAACATTGTCTTGGTACTCAATAGATTCTGTCAGTACTTGGTATAGTTATCAGTTTACCAGGTATAGTCAGATATAATGCCATATAATAATATGGCCAGCTACGTATCATGTGGTACCTTAAGAGAATCAACCGTTACCTCATTGTAAGCAAAGGAAACATAAACTACAAGAAAACAAATAATTGATATTTTATGGAAGCTACCGATTGTGGTTTTCAATGGTGGATGCCCATTATTCAAAAAACGCACTTCTCTGAAATTTTTAAATATAAATAAATTTTAATAATTTCATTTTTTTTTCTCTTCCAAACTAGGTCAACGTTATCTAAGGATGCATTAATCAAATAACTAAAAAGCTATGCAATAACTATGCGAAAAACCTGTTCTCCAACATTTTGCTATACTGCGACTAGATTATTCAAGATTAATATATTCTAAACATAGTTTATCACGGCGGCATTTATACAAATCATGTCGTACAGCACGGAATAAAGTGTAGAATGTATTCAACTTTAGTGTGAAAATATTTTTTCTCTTTAGGATAAAGGTGCATTTATATTTAACAAACAAAATTGCCGTTGTATCTAATAGAAGTTACTCATAGTTATGGTATAGTCATTCATATTTCCTGTTTTACATATGATGTTGGCAGGGAGTTTATGTAGTCGAACGAATAACATATCACGCAGTGATAACTAACTTTTTTGACCGAAATTTGAGGAAATGGACCGGCACAGTTTGTTTACTCGACAAGATGACGCTACACCGCATAAAGGTCCTGAAACATTGGATTTTATAAAAATAAAATTTCCTAACCGTGTTTTTTCCCTGAAGTACATTAAACATTGGCTATCTTTGCGATTTGACAACTTTCACTAATTTCCTTGACACCACTAATCACCAAATTTTCAAGGACATAACATTCGACGCATGACAGTTGGAATATAATACAATTATGTGGAAACGTGATTAAACACTTTGCAAAATGACTGACAATTTGTAAGGCAACATGAGGTGGACATACAAGTGATATTATTTCCAAAGGAAACATGGCAACTACTCTACTTTCAAATGAAATAAAAAAATAAATAAAATACGAATTCCAAATTAGCCTTAGCTTAGCCTTCTATTATTTTTGGTAATTATTGATGACGTCATAAAAAGATGTAAACAAAAATTTTGAAGACAAATAATTGGAAACTGCTAAATGAAATAAGTGACTTTAAAAGAACTTTTGTTTGTAGATGATGTGGTACTAATAGCGGAGTCAGAAGAACCATTATAATGAGATTCATTATTTATAATTCGCACAGAGCTTAAAAAACTTCAGGACTTAATAAAAATTAAGAAAGAGAAAACATATTTCAGCACAGGAAAAGAAACAAAAGATCCCTTTAGAAGGAAAACCATTAGAAGAATATGACAAATTCAACTATCTGGGTACAATAATAGAAAAAAGTGGGAAAATAAACAGCGGAATATCACAGAAAATAGGAGAGATTAGAAAGACATAAACATTTTTTTTTTAATTCTTGAATAGAACATTTGCGAAGAATTTGCGTTGATTTCAAAATATTTTTTATTAATAATTGATCCATAGTGTATGACATTTAAACACGAAAGAAAATATCTGCTAAATGACCACCTCTTCCAGCTCCACAGACATTACACCATCGGACTATCATCTATCACGCTCCCTCCAAAGTTGTTTAAATATAGGAAATGTTTTGAAATGGAAGAAGAGATGTAAAACAACCTGTTACCGTTTTTGGCAATATCGTTGCTATTTTTTTGGCAAAAATGTATTACGGACCTACCATTACGTTCATAAAATGTTGTAAATAATGATGTTAATTACATAATAGACTAAATAAATATTTATACAAATTATTTGCGTTTCTCGGTCTCTTAAGAAAAGCCCTAGAAACTTTCCGGACAACCCGATATAATACCATTACAATAGAGGTGGTACATATTTACGTAAAAATGTACATTATGTTCAGGTGGGGTACATAAAAATTCACAATTAATGGAAATAATTTTACATAATGGTGCATTTTTTCGTCTCATATATTAAGTTTTGAAAAAATGAAAAAGAAAATGTTTATTTTATAAGAATATCTCAATATATTTTTCCTGACATTTCACCATGGAATATATCAGGTGTAATGCCTAAAATAATAAAATATATATCAAAATTGAAGAAGGTGGCGAAATTTAATCTAATTTATAATAATTTTGACTGTCTGGCGTTTTGCAGCGCCTCGGATATGATTGACGCGAATAAAAAGAACGGATCGAGAATGTTTATTAAACTACTCTAGGATATGGAGAGACGATGATCGGTGCCACAACCAAATTGAAAAGCCAACAGAAGGAAAATAAATGTTGCGTGCGGAAAACAAGGCGGCTTTCTGGTGTTCGGTTAATGTTGAACTACATCGAGTTTGTTTAAATAATGTGCAGGCAAACACCGGGAAATATTCTAGGTGGTGAATTTTCGAAGTGGCGCAGAGGGGTGGGTATATTTTATCGATTTATGGGGAATCGAGACGAGAAAAAAAATGATGAGTTATTTGGTTAATGTAACCCTGAAAGTTATTCGGTTATAGATTGGTAACGTTCGTGTCTGATAATCATTGACCTAGAAAAGGATAAAATTATTTGATATTCTAATTATTTATGTATATATTATTAGGCCCTCAACTTAATTCTCGGCTTTTTGCGACTATCTGACTTTTTTATAAAAAAGTAATACTAACTTAATGTTCGAAACCTCTGCCTCGCTTTCTATACTTTTTCGCCACTTTTCAGGCAACTGTCGAATCGCAGATCTCAAAAAACTTAGTAGTTTTGATGTGATAAAGTGATTGAGAGTTTGTTGACTTTCTTAACAGATGTGAAGTGGCTATCAATCAGGTGATGTTGCAGGGATCCGAAGAGATGCAGAGGACGGATCAAAACCGGAGAATATGCCGAGCGCGATTAGATCTCCCAGCCCAACTTGGTCATCGTCTACCGAATTCTTCTTGCCATATGTGGTCGTGCGTTGTCCTGAACGAATATGATTTCTCTGCTTTCCCTGCCAGTATATGGTCTTCTTTCCTCCATGGAGACACTAATACAAATCAGTTGCTACTGATAATAGTCAGCAATGATCGTTTGACCAGATTGGAGCAACCCATAATGTACGACACATAGCTGATTCCACCATGTACTCAGCAATACCTTTTGGCGTGGATATTTGGTTTTGCGTTTCCACCCAGGATCTACTTTTCATCACAAGTCACAATCTTATGCAGGAAGTTCCTTTTTTTTAATCGGGAGAGCATTATGCGTTTTCTGTTATTCTCGTTTGCCAGTTTATAGGGGACCCCATGACTATCCTTTCGAATTTCTTCTAGCTTGTGTATACATTTAGAAATGGCTTGTGGTGTTACTCCAAATTTCTGTTTGAGCTCTTGAAGCGTACTACAAGGATTTTCTTCCGATCTTTCATTATCCAATTAGTTGTACCACAGTTGGTAGTTCTGAATGTTCTGCAGCAATTAAGTCAAAATTTCTAGTTCGGAATTGTTAGAACCACTTCTTAAAAGTATTTTATAAAAATCTTCCAAAGCCAAACAAATCATGATATGAGATTCTCCAGTATATTTTTTTAAGTAAAAATATACACTACACTAAATGTTGCTTTTCAAACGACATCGCATCTATAGGGTGATTTTTTAGTGCTTCCAAACTTTAAATTCAAATAAATCAAAAACCAAATTAGATGCCTTGAAACTATTTATTTTATGTGAAATAACATTTAATGGTATTAATGAGGTTTTATGTCCGCAATTGTGGGAGTTATATTGGCTTCCAAGGCATCAATAATTGCTGGTTTATCGGCATAGAGCAAAGTTTAACATAACGCCATAGAAAATAATCTAAAGGTGTTAAATCACATGTACCCTGGTGGCCAATTTACAGGTCCATTCCTCGATATAACATTCTCTCTATGGATGGTTATAAATAAGTGAATGCATGGGGAAAATGTTTCTCTATGAAACTTCTATCACACCTTGAAAGGCCTTTGAAGAAAACACTGTTGAAACTTCAGTTGAAATATGTTCCAGCTTAATATCCCTATTCCTTATAGCCCTCGATTCACCAGATTTAATGTCGTCTTAACATTTTTCTCCAGTGATGTAGCATACTCTTCTTGACACATGAATAAAGTGATTTTTAGTGGGTCGGAACTTTAAATTCAAATTAAAAACAACCTTGCCTTGAAACTATTTATTTTATGTGAAATAACTAATTTATAATCTTTTAATAAATAATTTAATTGACTGATTTGTCCGTTACTTTGTGAGAGTTCACTTTTTCAAATTAAATAAAATACATTTTACTTTGTTATTTATGACTTATTTTATTTTTTGACTTTGTGACTATAGTTTCGTAAATAATACAATACAATTTCGTGTTACAATATCAAACTGACTTTAATATTTAGTATTACATTCAGTTTGATAATGTAATATTGTTTACCAAGTGATTAAGACTATAGTCACAAAGTAAAAAATAAAATAAGTAATAAATGACAAAGTAAAAAAATGTTTTATTTAGTTTGAATAAAAAATTTGTTTGAAAACAATTTCGGACAAATGTTCGCCGAGGCTACTTATAATTTCCGACGACTTTTTCAAATAACTGGGGCCTTCTGCCCGTCAATTCTCCGAGTTATGTTGGCTTCCAAGGCGTGAATAGTTGCTGATTTATCGGCATAGAGCAAATATTTAACATAACCCCAAAGAAAATAATCTAAAGGCGTTAAATCACATGATCTTGATGGACAATTAACAGGTCTGTTTCTCGAAATAATTTTCTCTCTGAATTGTTCCCTCAATAAATCGATTATTGCGCTGGCTGTTTGACATGTGGAGCGGTTCTGTTGGTACCACATCTCCTCCAGATCAATACAATTCAAACCCGATATTAAATAATCCACGTAGTCGAATAACAAAACCCAAGCCCTTGAACACACAGTTTTATGTCTTGTTTTTGTTTTAATATCGAGCAGCGTGAAATTCGTTCCGATGATTCTGTCGATAATTCGGCGCTCCGTTGGGTATATATATATATATATATATATATATATATATATATATATATATATATATATATATATATATATATATACCCAACGGTATATATATATATATATATATATATATATATATATATATATATACATATATATATATATATATATATATATATATATATATATATATATATATATATATATATATATATATATATATAACCTAATATTTTCACGGATGGTAGATAATGCTCCCAAATCAATCCAGATGTCGATCCGTTCGTTTTGTGAAGAGTCACGACGTTTCGCCAAAATCTCATTTATTTGGCATTTTCAAGTGTCCGCTTCTAGTGAAGAGTCAAAAATATGGCATTTAAAAATGCCAAATGAGGTTTTGGTGAAACGTCGTGACTCTTCACAAAATGAACGGATCGACACCCGGAATGATTTGGAAACATGTAAAATATTGTAATTTAGATTTGTAAAATCTCGACGTTTTGGCTACCATTTTGAAGCCATTATCAGGAAAATCTAGTTGAGACCTCAACCGGGAAGCCTTTCCGAACACACACACACACACACACATATATATTTATGTGTGTGTGTGTTAAATTGTGTTTACACATATATGTGTTAAAATTGTTAAAGTGTGTTAAAATTCTTTGAAGTGCGTCCGATGAGACAACAGTGCTGAATATCATCATCAGACACCCAAGTGCTGGGTTCCACAATCTCATGTGGAACAAACAACAACCTGCGTCTCCGCCTAAATGAACATTTTGTTGATTGTTTGGCTGGGGACGGGCCCCACCCATCCCTTCCATTGGAGGACACATGTTTCGCCTCTTGATGTTTAGACTCTTCAGGGCACCGACATATGCTCTCTCGTCAATAATAGGAAGACCCCATCCATGGTCAACAACCATTATATAGGGTGTCCTAATAGTGCGATATCTCTTAATATCTTGATGATGGCTGGAGACAGAGAAAAAGTTCAAATATAAGAGTTGTACAACTAAATAAGCTGCATAAATTAAAATTAATTTTATTTATACAGGGTATCCCACAAAACCGTGGCGGGATATAGTTTTGATTTTTCTTATTGAAGATCCTATATATTCATCCATTTTTACATTCTGCTGTTGATTCTAAACATATTTTGCGGAACATGTCCTATACTTAAATCTAATGGTTTTACCGATTTCCGCCATTTGGTAAAAAATATCGGAGGTACAGACTATTTTGCAGTGTCATATATAATTTATTTTTTTGATTTAAGATTATTATTTTTGGTAGGCATATTAGTAAATAACATAAAATCTGTTTTTTTTTTAATGAAATGTCTAATATTTTTTCATTTCACAATATTCCTAAGACAAAATAGTTTTATTCTTCTTAAACATGTCCTATATCTATCTGTCGTAATTTCCCTGATTTTTATATTTTAGTTTTTAATATTCAGTTTTTAATGGAGTTCACCTAAGACGTCGTAGTAATAACAGCAAGTAATAACCTAAGTCTTAGTCATAAAATTCAATTCAAATGGTAAATACTGTTTTAGTATAGCTTTTAAACAGTTTTTTTGTATAATACAGAAAAGAAGAGTGTACTTCTTTCATAATTAAGTAGGAAAAATATAATATATAATTTTGATCTATTATTTTGACTATCAAAACTAAATGTGAATATACAATTGCAACTTAAAGCATGCATATGGCCTAGACGCCCTAGGCAATCAGGGCATAGAAACAAATGAACCTGACGGTCAATTATTTGGACTTTGTGAACTGTCAAATTGTTTGTTGTTTTGTGTCGAGGTTTATAAGAACCGAAAGTAGAACGAAAATGAATTTTTGTAGAGAGGAATTGATCAACATGATATATATGTTTTCGGTGCAAGTGATCAAAACCCGTTTTTAACAAATAGAATTTATGCGCAAAGATTCCCTAATGCCGAACGACACCCTAATGCATTAGTGTGTATATGACTGAAAGAGCGATTTGAAAAAACTGGATGTATCAATTACGAAAAAACTTGGAAAGACAGGAAAGAGCTATGAGTGAAGAAAACGAATATTTACTTTTTGAAGCTGTAACTAAAAATCCGCATATTTCATGCAGGCAGATAAAAAACGGGGCGGGCGTTCATCTAGGAAATATAAATTTCATCCGTATCACATACAATTGGTTCAAGAACTAAATCAAAATAATTTCGAACGAAGACTTGAATTTTGCAAGTGGACAGTAGAAAAAAATAGAGAAGAACCTAACTTTTTCAAATATACTTTAATCACGGATAAAAAATACCAGATTCATTAAGCATTAAAATTATCAGCATAGATGGTCACTTAACGTGTGGGCTGGTATTGTCGGAGATCGCCTCCTAGGGCCATATTTTTTTGAAAAGATAGTTAATAGTGCTGATTTTCTCAATTTTTTGCAAAATAACTTTGCAGAGTAGATTGAAGAATTGCCTTTAACTTTAGGGAGACGAATGTAGTTACAACTAGACGGCGCGCGTCCACATTTTAGCTGGCAGGTGAGACAATATTATACCGTAGCCAGCCAGATCCCCGGATTTAAGAAAATTAGATTTTTTATGGGGTTTTCTTGAAGAACAGGTTTATCAAATGCCATCCGCCACATGCAAATTAAAATAAGAAATACTTATTACAGTCAATGGTTCTTTTAAACACAGGCTTAGAATTTGTACTGTACAAAATAGTAGATATTTAATTAAATGATTGTAGTGACTTATTCTTTATAAATGTTTCTACTTAAAATGTCTTACTAAAAATTAAATATTTATGACGTTTTGTTTACTATAACAATAAGGTTTTTTACTCTATAATAATTGCTTTCTAATTAAATATTAAAACATGTAATGACCTAAATTCTTAATATATCATGACTTATCATAGATTTATTCATTAGTTTAATTATAACATAAAGCCTGAGGTAATTTGCATTAAAAACAAAAATGTAAAAATCTCGGAAATTATAAATGATAGGTATAGGACATGTTTAACAAGAATAGAGGTATTTTGTCTTAGGAATATTGTAATTTTTAGACTGCGCGAAGCCGTCCGTGACCCGCCCAGGCCCTCTCTCCTGCTGACGTTTTTGGAGAGACTGAAGAAATGGGCAATTATTACATGGAGTACGGAAAAAGTTTTCCTTGCTTTGTGAATATTTTTAATATAGTCTCTACGAGCCCACTTGCAACTTTTTATATAAAATTTATACCAGTATAAAATAGATTATATATACCGGAGAATAAAAAAATGAAACATCCACTATACAAACTTGAATCAAACTGAAAACATACTAATTATATAGCATATCTTAAACACGGAAACTGATATTGATTGTATTGGTTAATTTGACGCTATGTTAGCAACAATAGAAGAAAATGTGCGATAATGTATTGTACAAATAGCTTATTAACAAATAATAACATTTATTGAGAGAGAACTGTTTTTTCAAGTAAGGTAAGGAGAGCTAAGTTGGTTAAATTGTTTGAAGGGAATTTGCTGTTGGACGCCACCTCATTAGGTGACTAGTCAAAGAAATTACAAATTTATGAAATAGCATTGTTTTTATTTTTTAAATTTCCCATATATTTGCAATCTACCTAAAGGTAATAAGCAACTGCTAAAATATTTAGGGGTTAAGGCGTTTACATTAAAGGCCTAACATGTATAGGAACTTAGGTTTTTCATAACCTGAATGATGGAATAATCTTAATTTTATCTTGAATTCTATAGCTCTAAGGTATCACAGCGTTTCAGTCTCTGAGCCTTTTGACTATTTTCCAGGCTGCTGACAGCAAGGGAGTGGTGACTTGGCTTTTTCTAGTGCATGTTTTATTTTTAGATCCCGATGTAAAATTTGATTTGTCAAGAACCAAGGAGCATCAATAATTATTCTCAGGGTTTTGGACTTAAATCGTTGAAGTATTTCTATATTGGATATATTCGCAGTACCCCAAAATTGTATGCCGTAACTCCATACGGATTTGAATTGAATATGATTAACTTGTTAAACAACGATACTTTAGATTTTCTACCAATTAACCAGCAGAGTTAAGATAATTTTAAGCAAAATTGTTTCCTCTTCGTAAAAATGTATTATTTCCAATTTAGTCTTCGGTCAAGTAGCATTCCGAGATATTTTGTACAGTCTGCCTGGCAAGTTGAAGTCCATTAAGTATTACACTTGGGCATGATTCTTTCCTTAAGGTAAAAGTTACTTATTGAAATGTTGTCTCTTTGATTTTTAGGCGCCACTTTTTAACCAATTCTTTTATTTTATCAAGCACTTCCTAAATCTTCTCAGATATATATCGTGTTACCCTGCCTATTGTCATAACCGTGGTATCATCTGCAAAGGTAGCTACAACCGCGTTTGGTGTATTTGGTAGATCAGCAGTGAAGATTTGAAAAAGTATGGGACCCTAGACACTACCTTGAGTTACTCCTGATATTATCGGATATAGGTTAGTTATTTATCCTTTATATTTTACAGCGAAGTATCTGTTCGTCAAGTACCAATACTTAATAGTATGGTGAAGGAAATTTGGATTTCAGTTTGTATAGTAAGCATGGGTGGCATACTCTATCGAAAGCTTGTGTAACATCCAAGAATGCAGCCGAGCAGTACTTATTATCTTCAAAAGCGTTATTAATAATTTTCACTAGCCTGTGCACTTGTTTAGTTATTGCATGTCTAAATTCCAAATACGAACTGGTGTTCTGAAACGATATTTAGTTCGTCAAACAATTACTTCAGTCTCTTTAGGAATAACTTTTCAATAGGCAGGGCAAGGCAGATAGGCAAAAGTGTAATGCTTTTAAAATTAATATGATTGTTCTACTTTTCGCTGTGGCAGATAATGACCGACTCGTAAGCATTGCATTGTAAATTTGTATAAGGACAACTACTAATGCATTTTTCGGTAATTGTTTAACGACTTGCCCAGTTACAAGGTAAAATCCTGGACTTTTCTTTGGGTTAAGGTTTTTATGAATCATAGTGTTTTAAGTTATGATGTTATTTCTTCCTCTTCTTCTCGTAAAGTTTTCATTTGAAATGGCTAAAAAACGTTAGCTAGGTGTATTGCAAAAGCCTTATTAGTATCTGTTCTCGCCCAAGTTTCCCCCTGTTTTCTAATTGGTGCTCTCTTGTGTTTTATTGATTTTTACTGTTGCCTTCCACAAAAAGTAATCAGTGGCTTCAGTGGCAGTAAGACCTTCAAGGTACTTTAGAATTGCCTCATTCTTTTTATTACCGAGTAATTCGTTCACCTTTTTCACGGCTCTGTTAAGTCTTGTCTTATCTTATGGGGCTTTAGTTGTCATCCAATATTAACCAGTAATATTTAGCTTATCTGCTATCTCATGGATCATATTGTATGGATCTTCGACTATTATGGCCTTTATTTCTTCGACATCATTGTTTGCAAACGGCCAGAGCGAGGCCGGTCTTCCAGGATAAAATGACAAACTGGCGGTATGATTTTCCAGGTTTTTTTTCCATGATACTTCCAATCTCTCTAGCAGCGAATAGAGGTTGCAATTTTTCCTTTTATTTGCAAATTAAATTTTTATTCGCAAAATACAATTCCGTAAATACGACTGTTTTCAAAATTACTTGATCGATGGTGATGATCGATGAATTTGATTATATCATATTAGGAGAAGAAGTATTAGAAGGTGGATCAGGAATTTTTTGAATATCTTATTTGAATAATACCCATAGAAATATCAAGTTATATCTATTTACATTGAATTTTCTCTATATAGAAGTGATTTTAGTGTCTTATGTGTTATTTTCGTTACATAGAACCTATTAATTTCTAATTTTCATAAAGTCAGTTGTAATAGTTCAGTCAGTCGAGTTGATTTAAATTGAAAATGTCAGTCGATAACGTACATTTTCGCCACGTTATACTATTTTATTTCAAAAACAACAAGAACGCTGTCTAAAAAAAGACAAAATTTGTGCCCCTTACTGAGAGCGGTTTGTTGGGTTGAAAAAATGGCTTGGTTAGAGGCAGAGATTTTGACCTTGAAAACTAGCATCGCTTTGGGCATCCTTCAATCACTCTGGCGGAAATAAAGACGATAATGGCCGAAGATCGTCGCACCACGATCCGTGAGATAGCAGATAGAAATTAAATACTGACAATCGACAATAATTCACCATCTGAAAAAAAAATAGGTACGTGTGGTAACATAATATATGAGTACTTAGGTTAAGAACCTAGTGAGCGAAATTTTCTGTACCGATCTGCGATCTCTTACAGAAATATAAGATGCAATCTTTTACAAAAAAAAATCTGATACTTTGTTTCTGAAATGGATGGTAACTGATGATTAAAAGTAGGTTGTCTACAACAACATACAATAAAAAAAGCATAGATGTTGCCAGGGTCAGCGGTTTTAAGAACGGCGAAATATGGCCTTCATCAGAAGAAAATTATACTTGAGATTTGGTGGGATTGGAATTTAAGAAATTGAAGAAAAACGAGCAGAATTAGGAAACAGAAAAGACGTCGGGTTTCATGATAACAGTGCACGACCACGCGTTTCAATCAGGATTCAGCAAAAATTGTTGAGTTTCAATTGGGATGTTCTACTCCCTCCGCTTTACTCACCGGGCATCGCTCCATTGGACTACCATCTATTTCGCACCCTCCAAATTTTTTATATAGAAAATCAGAAAACAAGGTGACATAGGTCCTTTAGACATTTTTTTTGCAATAAAGATGCTAATTTTTGAAAAAAAAGACATTATAGACCTACCAATACCTTGGCAAACAGTTGTAAATAATAATGTTAATTACATTACGTAATGGATTACAATTAAATATACTAATACATATTTGTATAAACTATTTGCCTTTATCAGTTAAGAAAACCCCTACCAATTTTCCGAACAACCCGGTATTATCTACTAATTTCCAAACGTCAATTACAACATTCAATTACTTTGTTTGATAAAAACAAATTCTCTTAATTGATGTTGTTATTGATGTGAATTGTAGTATTTTAATCTGCTTCTAGTTAAAAACTTCAGCTCGATCAAAATTGTACTCAGTGTTTGTTTACCTAATAAAAAAATACTGTGAAAACAAGGCAATCGACAAAAAAATAAAATTCTTCCAATATATTTTATCATTTCCTAATGACGATAATCTGGTTAGCAAAACGTTTATACAGAGACTAAAAACAAAGTTTTTCATATTTTATAAAAAAAATCCTTAAATTAAAGCTCTAAATTGATCAGCATTATCAGAACATTTGCTTTCCTCATGCCGAGTTTCAATTTGGCTCTTGCACTGATCGTTGGCGCTTCACTCTCGAAAATAGTTTTATCAAAATACACGACCGTTCTTTTTATTTGCGTCTATCATATCCCGAGACGCTGCAAAATGCTCGAATACCAAAATAGAATTAGAATAAATTTCGACACCCTCTTCAATTTTGATATATATATTATATTATTGTTGATTTTACGCCCTATATATTTTACGGTGAAATGTCAGAGGAAAGCATAGAGATATTTTTATAAAATAAATGTGTTCTTATCCTAACTCATGATCTGTTTTACGTCATTTGATTTTTATGACTTGTTTGTTTGATTTTATTAGGGATTGGTATTAAAAGTTTATAAAATTTGTATTTTATGAAATAATTTAAGGGGCATTTCTTTCTAATGAATTAAAAAAAACAAATATTTTTATATATATATATATATATATATATATATATATATATATATATATATATATATATATATATATATGCAGACCTCTTCGGCAAACTTCCAACTCTCGCGGTCTTGAGCTTTCCTCTGCCATTCGCGTCCAATATTCTTAATGATGTCATTAGTCTATCGTGTTTTCGGTCTTCTCCATGGACGTTTGAGGTCAAGCCGTATCCAATCTAGGATCACCTTGGTCCATCTTTCGTCCCATCGCCTCGCTAGATGATCTTCCTTCATTTCAGTTCCTTTACTCTTCTAATGACGTCACTCACTTTGGTCTGTTCTCTGATCCATGTGCAGAGCTTTCTATCCCATCTAGTAATGCCAAACATACATCTTTTCATCCCTCTCTCTGCTACTCAAAGTTTCTGAACTAACTACAATGCGAGTGTCCAGGTTTCACTTCCGCATGTTATAACGGGAAGGACACATTGATCAAAGAATTTTCAGGAAAACTGGTACTTTGTTCTTTCGAGGTATACCCTTCCATTGAAATCCTCTGCCCAAGATATAATAATGTAATAATTTACAACTTCCAAATCCTTTCGAAAATAGATATTCTTTATAACATGACCTGACTATTCTTCTGGTTTATTTTCAAGCCGAATGGTTCTTCAGGCGTTTTCAGCTATTGTATGTGTCTTTACAACACCTCTGTTCTTGTGAAAGAAGAACGATATAATTTGCGAATCTAAGATGGTTCAAGTATGCACCATTGATCTTTATTCCATCCTGCTCCTAATCCAGATTATGGAACAATTTTTCAAGGCAGGATGAGAAACGAAGAGGCGATATTGCGTCACCCTGCCTTACACTCCGCTCTACATTAATTGCAACGTCAACATCATCAAGGTGGACTGTCGCTATAGCTTTATTATTTATTGATTCTAGTAGGTTTATAGGCTTTGTCTATCCTTGGTTAAGCAATGCATCCATTATGGCCTGCTTTGAGATTGAATGAAATGATTTTTTATAAGCGATAAAAGCCAAGCATAGAGGTCTTTCTATAGAACCTTGCTTGCTGTAGAACCAGGATATGATTCATTGTACTGAATCCTGCTTGATCTCTTGGTTGTGCGTCATTGAGCTTTTTTAATATTATTTTAGTGGTGAAAACTTTGTACACCACTAAAGTTCTTTAGCTTTTAACAAGTACTTTTTGTTCCTTAGGGCATTTTGAGTCTAATTTTGCCGGTGTTTTATGAAAATAAATAGATTATCCGGCGAGATGGTAATAAGTCACACCGTCTTGAAAGGAAAAATTGTTTATATTCACATTTATTAGTTCAGGCTAAAGATATTCTGTTAGCATATTCGAATAGCTTTCAACATTAACACTAACACGATTTTCATGATTTCGTCAAAACAAGCTCCTATCATTCCTTTAGATGAAAAACCATAGGAAACATTAACTTTCTGAAGATATGTCTGAGGAGTTTCTGAAGAGGTAACTCCTGAATTACTTCAGGATTTTCATCAACCTAAATTGTGCAGTTATGTTTGTTCACAAACCCATTAAGCAAGAAGTGTACTTCGTCGTAATTATTTTTGATTTTGATGATAGATATAAATAAGTGGTGAATAATGGTGAATTGATCCACCGTATCGCACACACCAGTCTATCAGTGACACTTACATTTCAAACAGTATTGCCACTATTATCTTTCAGAATTCAGACATTTTTATTGGAAAGTATTTATAAATGAAGAAAATATAACGAATAATCTAAATCTTTTTATTTTGAAACCTCCCCTGAGATGTATATGAATAAGTGTGTAAATGGTTCGTTGTTATTGCAAATATGTTATTCTAATGTTAAATAAACTTCTTCTGAAAGTTACGAGAACATCTGCTGTCCAAGAATATAGCCTTTTTGTTCATTCTAATGCAATAGTTGAATTTTGCTTTTCACACCGAAACCTTTCTACGCCCTTCAGCACCCTATCAAGATTCATCACTAAATAAAAAGTAGTTCTAGTTCCATTCCAGGTCCCCGTTAATTCAAGCTGAGCCCCATTATAACCGACGTGCCTTGTTGTGTGCTGCAAGAGGACGTATCCAAAAATAACTTTAAACCCGCATCACCATCACATGTCTGTCTATATAAGTATATCTATATATCTATATAAGTTCAAAATGCCGTTCGTCACACCCTTTTAAAGGACTAGAACCTCGTACTCGTGTCTAACTCTAATCCTTAACCCATCTTATCAGTGGCGGCTCGTGGGTTTTTAAAGTGGGACGGCTTAGAAGAAAATAGTAATATTTTTTGCTTTTCCCTTCCCCTTTTTACTTCTCGTGCTATTGAAACCCTATACAGGAGGTGATACTGTGATACTGTGATAAATGCTGGAGGGCCGTCCCTCACGAGCCGCCACTGCATCTTATCCATATCCTTACCTTTATAAAATAAATAAAGGGATATCCGATAAGAATGTCAGAACTTTAAAATGAAGCACAATGATAACTACAGGTGGTAATCCGGTAATTTATAATAACATTATGTTACGGAAATAAAATCGTGCAAATGTCTCCCTCGGCTTCGTCTGAAGACATGAATTCTGGAAACCCAGTTTTCGATTACTCTTTGAAGTATATAACGTGGTATATTTTCAATTGTGACCTGAATGTATCATTTAAGGTAAAGCATTGTTGACGGCTGGTACAAATTTGAATTGAAACTAATCACTAAGCGACAGATCTTCCACCAGAATAAAAAAACAATGTGTTTCTCTCATTAATCAAATGTTAAAAAGAAGCAACAAGGTGCGTGTTATATAAAACTACAAAGGTAATATTTAGGTAAAAAAAGGTAAAGTGTTAGGGTTAGACTATTTAGCGTTATGTTAACTAGGCTATTTAGCGACTGGACCTACAGCTTTAGGTGGGTTCCAAACCACGGTCATCAGCTTCCAACAAACCCAGGCCAGCACCCCCCTCGGGCTATAAATCCTTGGTTATGTGCCTACCCATAAGTCTATCAGGAAACCTACCGACTGACGAGTACCGACTGGTGACCAACGTAGAACACTTCTCCAGAAGGCATCCAGCCTTACCCAGCTTTTAACTGGCGTGATTGAGGAGTAATTCGTAGTCGGATTTTACACTCTTGCCTAGAAACAATCACAAACATTTAGGAAGTAAACAGACCGAAGAAAGAAAGAAAAACAACCATCCGAGCGCTGGAATCGAACCAACTACCGCTCCGGTGCGGTTTTGGCACAGCAGCGGCAGGCCACAGCTCTTACTATCAGCACCAACGCGGCCGACTAATATTTAGGGCTTTTAACAATTCTCCAAGTATTTAGGTAGAATTTTCATTCTATAAAGCTCTTAGTTCGGTGTCCTTAAAGTTCTTCCACTGTTCATATATTTCTTTGAACTTATGCATTGAAATATTTACTTGTGGGCCGTTAATGTCACTCTTGATATGCTTCAGTTGAAATTTTCTTTAGATTTTATAGGGAATATATCAAAAAAAATTCCTTCGCCATATTGTCAATAAAATTAAAAAAATACATTAAAATACACCAAATATTTGAAAACAAATTTTGTTTTACTTAGGTTCACATGTAAACATTTTTCAATGGATAACAATTTAATAAGTCAGTTAGTGTGAATTTTGATGGTGCCTTTGTGGGTTTCGAATTTTTCTGCTTCACGAAATTTAAAAATGTGTTCTATCTTTTCAATTTCCATGTATTTCAGTCAATTAATTTCACATTTTCAAAAAATATTCTGTTAGTTCATCAGCCACCTCTTCATATATAAAACATGGTCTACGAAGACTTTTGATTGGAAGTTGAGCAAACAGAGTAGAACGTGCTGATCTGTAGAATAAAATGTTCGAATTTTGATATTCATTTGACATAAGTTTGGTATTCACATAGTTTCTGTTCAGTTTATCAAAGATTCATCTATGCAAAAACTGTGCAAATGAAAAAAAAATGTAAGGATCGGATAATACAATATCCGTGTGATATTCTGGATATACTAAAAGTTCAGTTGGGTTTAATTCTTAGTTTTTCCTATATTTGACAATTTGTGGTTGGTTCTGCTGCTTCTGCTTTCTATTGAATAAAACCAAATATTTTAGGGGCGGTTCGGTACGCAGTCTATCATGTTTGGCTCTTTTAATGACAGGTTTCTCTAATTATCAATAACATAACCATTGAGTTTAGTTGTCGACATTTGAGAGCAATATATATATATATATATATATATATATATATATATATATATATATATATATATATATATATATATATATATATATATATATATATATATATATATATATATATTTAAATATTCTTTTCTTCACCTGCCTTGAAGAGGTATTCCGTAATCTGGATTGGGAACAGGATGGAATAAAAATAAATGGTGCATCATTAAGCTACCTTAGATTTGCAACTACCTTTACAGCAACCTGCATCTCTGCCTAAATGTGTTCCATATGATTCATACATGTTCTACATGAGATTTTGGGTGTATGAATTTGTTGGAATGAGAATAGCTTGATCTAGAATCCTTCTGAATAAAATCTTTCTTTTAACCATGAAGTGCAATTAACTCCAGCTTGATCGATGTTTGGATATATTTTGTCAGTCAGGGTTATCAAATCTCCCACGATGTCACAAAGACTACTCGGAATATTTACTTTACCTTCTTCTTCTGGAATATTTCCATCATCTATATCAATTAGTAGTTTTGAAAACTCTTGTGCAATTAAGTCACGTTGAATATGAACACGCATATTAATTCTCAAAGATAGAACTTTAACACGAAAACATAAAATTGATGACGTAAGACAGACCTTGAGTTTATAAGCTCGTGTTCCTCGTGATATAACAGGTAAAATCTATTTAAAGTCACCAGCCAAACGAACAGTACTTCACCAATAAATCTGTTGCAACCTCTAGGCGAATCATCACAATTGTGAAAGGAATAAATAATCCACCAACTGAAATATGTTCTACTGACATTTGCAGGCACTATTCGAGGATAGAAATATCACTTGGTAGGACTATAAAGAATGTTTTATGCAAAAAAACAACTTAAAACGAATGACTTTCAAAGTGCTCGCTCTCCCCGGGGGTGCAGTGTTTTTTGATGGAAATACAATCAACGGCAGAGATTATTTTCTGTCTAGGAGACACAAACGATGTTCTCGGTTAAGAATTTACTGTAATCGGTACTAAAAAAAATGATTCAGAATAAAAAGTTTGCGTATTATATGTTAGTTAAAATTAAATGAAACTCCAGATATTAAAAAAAACATTGGAAACAATAATTTAACCAAATATATCAATAAATAATGCCTTAATTAAATATACAGATATCCGACAAATATAATTTTATAATCGTATTGTTAAAGATAGTACAACGTCGGAAAAATTACTTTGACAGCTCAATTTAAAGTAATTGTCAGATATGTCGAACATACAAATTTTATTACATTTTATTTTTCTCATAATAATTATTGACATGAAAACATTGTTTTGACAGCTGAATTTAAAGTAATTGTCACACAGTTTGAATATCCAATTTTTATTAAATTTTGATTTTTCTGCTTTTTGATAATCTGCAAAAATAACTGAATTAAAAGCTAAAGAAACGATTAAAAATTATTCAGCTAATACAATTAAAAATTAGACATGGCTGTCAGAGTCTTCTTCATTTTCTTAATATTAATATAAATTATCATACGTGAATTAATTCTTTTCTCTTTTTTCTACCCATTTATAAATTTATTTTTGCATAAACAGGTCAATCAATCAATTTTCATGAAGCATAAAGAGAATTCATGTCAAGTTTTAAGCCTGTAGAACTTACAGTTAGAAAGCGGGTTTATTTGTATGTTTTACGCCCCGCCAGTCCTCTTGGGGGCTCTATTGAATGCCTGTAGAGTATAAGGAATATTTCTGTGAATTTTTAAGTTTGTAGAACTGACAGTTTAAAAACTAGTTTTTTTGTACATTTTATGCCCCCGCAACCCGATCTTTAGAGCCGATTATCATATAACCCGTTAGTAAATGTCTGTGAAGTATAAAGAATAGAATTGCCAAGTTTCAAGCCTATAGCACATATAGTCAAAAAATTACCGTGTTTTAATCCTTTACAGCGCCATATTTGCCCCCAATTCACCCCTTTAGTGAATATATTTTCGAAAATTAAATTTTTAGTAGATGTTTATGTATTATAAAGAACATCCCTGCCAAGGTGGCCGAGTGTGTAGGACTTATAGTTATAAAACGGTATTTCTTTCTATTTAACACCCCCGCAAGCCCCCTTCGGAGTTGACTTTAACAAAATCTGTTCTCAGCTGACCCCTACATAGTAAAAGGAACATGCCTGCCAAATTTCAAGTCTGTAGGTCTTATAGTCTCGGAGATTTCGTGATGAGTCAGTGAGTCAGTGGTATTTCTCTTTTATCTATAAATATCTATAAATAATCTCTTTTATATATCTTTTTATATATATATATATATAGATGTAGGATTTTATGACAGAAAATGTATCATGTGCGGTCGATTCGACACCGCGCGTCTGCTTGAAGGTTAAGTCCACCGCTATCCATCTCACAGTCGAATTCGCATCGTAGGCGATCATTTTAAGCACTTTTTTCACCAACTCATCCGAATTTTTGTGTTTTGGCCGACCTGACTTTGGATCATCTTCCAAAGCATCATGACCGTCCTGAAAGCGCTTAACCGTTCTTATAACACTTTTGTGCCATGGTCTCCCCATCAGAACCCTCTTCGTAAATGGACCAAATTTAGTTTTTGTTTGGACAGCGTTTCTTTCTATTTTTGAAATCCAAAAGCATAATGTGGCATAAATGTAAGTTACCGACCGACATTTTCAATTTGAATAAACTTGACTAAGTGAAAACAAATCAAAGCGAATCTGAACGTAAATATAAATACCACAAGAATTAATAATATGTAAATAAACATATTCTTAATCCAACACAAACTTGTTTACAAGCGTTAAAAAAGCAACTAAAGGAAAATTGCTAGAATATCTACGTTAATAATTCACAACCGTGTAATTTATTTTCAATATTTTAGAATAAGAAGAAATTACATGATAATAAATCAGGACTCTACGGTGGACGAGATATCAGTACAATGCTTTTTTCCATTAAAGTTGATTATAAAACCTTCACTGGCCTGATAAATGATGATATGAATTTCGATTCAATTTATTAAAATCATTGACGATTTCCGGAAAATAAATCATTTTATACTAATCAGTATTGAATATAATTGCATTTTCTAAAACTGCAATAGTCACATGACCTGAAAGAACCACGCAATTATTATTTCCGAAACTGCGTTATCGAACAATTTTTGTTGGTTTTGCTTTACTTTGGAAGACTTAAACAGTATATTATCGTTTTGTTTTCAGCTAATGCGAATATATCCAGTTTAATTAACATACCTGCGACGATATCATATACCAGACTTGTACCTCCTAGTTTTTTTATAGCCAAATATATATATATATATATATATATATATATATATATATATATATATATATATATATATATATATATATACATTGTTAGTTGCTTGATAGGGGACAAGCCCCCATTCATCCTTCCCAATGGAGGGCACATGTTTCGTCTCTTAATGTTTAGACTACTCATGGTACCAACATATACCATTTCGCCAAGAATAGGGAGAATTTACCCACAGTCAACAACCCATACTTTTGCCGACTTTCTGTCGGATGGCGTATATATGCAGCGTTAGAATTTTTTGGACTGCATCCAATGAGACAACAGTAGCTGAGTTTCATACCCCCAACTGCTGGGTTCCACAATCTCATGTGAAACACACAGCAATCTGCATTTTCGCCTAAATGAGCACTGAGTTAGCTACTTGTCCGGGGACGAGCCCCCACCCAACTTAGCATTGGAAGGCGTCTCTTTTTTTTTTCATCTCATGATGTTTAGACTCATCAGGGTACCGACATATGCTCTATCGTCAAGAATAGGGTGAACCTATCCACAGTCAACAACCGACTTCCGACTTTTTGCCGATTTCTCGTCGAATGGCGTATATATGCAGTGTTAAATTTCTTTGGACTGCGTCCAATGGGATAACAGTAGCTGAGTGTCATACACCCAAAATCTCATGTAGAACATGTATGAATCATATAGAACACATTTAGGCAGAGATGCAGGTTGCTGTAAAGGTAGTTGCAAATCTAAGGTAGCTTAATGATGCACCAACACATACAACACATAAACATATATATATATATATATATATATATATATATATATATATATATATATATATATATATATATATGTATATATATATATATTTATATATATATATATATATATATATATATATATATATATATATATATGAGTTGGTGAAAAAAGTGCTTGAAATGATCGCCTATGATGCGAATTCGACTGTGAGATGGATAGCGGTGGACTTAACCTTCAAGCAGACGCGCGGTGTCGAATCGACCGCACATGATACATTTTCTGTCATAAAATCCTACATCTATATATATAAATAAATATAAAAAGATTATTTATAGATATTTATAGATAAAAGAGAAATACCACTGACTCACTGACTCATTACGAAATCTCCGAGACTATAAGACCTACAGACTTGAAATTTGGCAGGCTTGTTCCTTTTGCTATGTAGAGGTCAGCCAAGAACAGATTTTCCTAAAGTCAACTCCGAAGGGGGCTTGCGGGGGTGTTAAATAGAAAGAAATACCGTTTTATAACTATAAGTCCTACACACTTGGCCACCTTGGCAGGGATGTTCTTTATAATACATAAACATCTACTAAAAATTTAATTTTCGAAAATATATTCACTAAAGGGGTGAATTGGGGGCAAATATGGCGCTGTAAAGGATTAAAACACGGTAATTTTTTGACTATATGTGCTATAGGCCTGAAACTTGGCAATTCTATTCTTTATACTTCACAGATATTTACTAACGGGTTATATGATAATCGGCTCTAAAGATCGGGTTGCGAGGGCATGAAATGTACAAAAAAACTAGTTTTTAAACTGTCAGTTCAACAAACTTAAAAATTCACAGAAATATTCCTCATACTCTACAGGCATTCAATAAAGCCTCCAAGAGGACTGGCGGGGCGTAAAACATACAAATAAACCCGCTTTCTAACTGTAAGTTCTACAGACTTAAAACTTGACATGAATTCTCTTTATGCTTCATGAAAATTGATCAAGACCTGTTAATGCAAAAATAAATTTATAAATGGGTAGAAAAAGAGAGAAAAGAATTAATTCACGTATGATAATTTATATTAATATTAAGAAAATGAAGAAGACTATGATAGCCATATCTAATTTTTAATTGTATTAGCTGAATAATTTTTAATCGTTTCTTTAGTTTTTAATTAAGTTATTTTTATGTTAGTATTTTGGTATTATTTTAGTTAGTATTATTGTTATGTTTTCGTGTTAAAGTCCTATCTTTGAGAATTAATATGCGTGTTCATATTCAACGTGACTTAATTGCACAAGAGTTTTCAAAACTACTAATTGATATAGATGATGGAAATATTCCAGAAGAAGAAGGTAAAGTAAATATTCCGAGTAGTCTTTGTGACATCGTGGGAGATTTGATAACCCTGACTGACAAAATATATCCAAACATCGATCAAGCTGGAGTAAATTGCACTTCATGGTTAAAAAGAAAGATTTTATTCAGAAGGATTCTAGATCAAGCTATTCTCATTCCAACAAATTCCAACAAACCTTAACAACTTTCTATCAGAAAAGCTACCGACTGAACATGTGAATATGAATGTGAAGTATGAATCTGTGGACACGGTAATGGAGGTGGAAGATGCTGTCAATTATTCTATGGCGTTTTTGCAGACGCTTAATCCGCCAAGAATACCACCTCATGTTCTTTACCTCAAGATTGATACACCAGTAATGTTATTGTGCAATTTAAACCCTCCAAAACTGGTACTGGTACTGCAATGGTACCAGACTTCAGGTGAAAGCTCTACATAAAAACATAACAGACGCCACGATTTTTACTGGAAAATATGAGGGAGAAAAAGAATTAATTCCAAGTATTCCTCTAATTCCACCCGACTACCACTTTAAATTCAAACGTCTGCAATTTCCTATTAGTTTGCTTTACCATGACTATCAATAAAGCACAAGAGTTTGAAAGTGGCTGGTGTTAATTTAAGAAATTACTGCTTTTCTCATGGTCAGTTTTATGTTGCATACTTAATCAGTTTCATCAGTTATCAGTTCTCCTGTTAACCTGGTCATTCTTCAGCCAGATAAGAAAACCAAAAATGTCGTTTATAGAGAAGTCTGGATTATTTGATTTAAAGTTTTAATCGTTTCAATAGATATTGTTAGAAATAAAGTCGACTGAACCGGTAAATAAACTGAAACTCAGTACTTTTTAAGCTATTTATATTAAAAACTAAAATGTTCATCCAAAAAATAATGAAGTATTTATTTTAACTATCACCGCAAAAATATGATTTATGCACTTTAAATTTTTACACTGTTTATTGACAGGATAATTGGAACAGGTCAAATATATTTAAAGAAAATATACTAAGTAATAAGTTTGGTATGAATCTAATATTACAAACGCCATACTTCTTTGAATTTCAAATTGTTAATAATGGAAAATAACTAAATAGAAAGTGTTCAAGATTTTTTTTAATTGTAAAAATAACCTAATAATTTTGAAAATAATCAATATTATCTTTGTTAAAATAAAAACAAGGTTACATTGAACGAAAACGTTTTTAGTTTGGATTTATAGTCCATCGTTAGTCTACTTCCGCCGAAGAATTATTTGTCGGAATAATTCTTATTCATTTTTAATGAATAGAAATCGGAAACGAAAACTTGCGGTATACCGGCCTTATGGTAACCAATATCGTAAAATTTTCCACTACATATTCTCAGTGTCTGTGTTACTAATTAATTAGTTTTTAAATAAACGTTTACCTATAAATAATGGGTCCGAATGATTTATAAAAGATTAAATTTGTTAATGTATCATTTTGCATGTACTGTATTTAAAAAAATATCTTTTCAATATATTTTACAATTTTTTCTTTGACAAATGCATATTTCAAGTTATATCCAGTGAAGCGGGCGGGTAACGACTAGTAAGACTATATTTTCCTTTTCTGCGCGCAGTCCGTAACGTAAAGATAACATTTATTTTAATCGCATAGTAAACGTTGAATAGTTTACGCGCGTCCGATGTCGAAAAAATTACTTTCGACGCTCTTCGCCATAGTATTTTTTGCAATATCGTCTATCGTCGTATCAACAAAGTTCGTATATAAAAGAGACTGTTTCATATAACAGACCTGAAGACTGCAAAAGCACTGATGATGTCGAAATCCAAACATTATTCGAATTACTTTACATCGCAAAAACTTTGCGAATGTCATATGCAAATCTAGAGGACTTGTTTGGTAGAGGCGTATCTGTTTTTTCAACTATTTAATTGAAAAGGACAAACTTTATTCTAAACTCATTGCGGTTTGATAATACGGCTACACGACAAAGCTGCGCCTATATGGGAAATTTGGGTAAGTTTACGATAAACTGCTTATCTCTTCATTATGTGGGACAGGAGGTCATTATGGATGAAATAATGACAGGCTTTCGAGGAAAATATCCGTTCAGACAATATCTGAAATCAAAGCCTGATAAATATAGAATCAAACTTTATCCACTAGTAGATGTAACGACCTTTTATGGTTTGAATATTAAACTTTATGCTGGTAAGCAAAGCCAGATGGGCCGTATCAGCTGAGCAACGCGGCAATGAACGTAATAAAGAGACTGATTACACCAATTTCAAGTACAGGACGAAATTTGACCATTGATAATTGATACACCAGCATTCCTTTGATAGGAGATTTGGTAGTCAAAAATCATAAAATTTCAGTTGTGGGTACGTTCCGCAAAAATAAAAATGAAATATCCCAATGCTTCACAGCAAAAGTGATGCAGCGACGTTTTATGGTTTGGATATTAAACTTTATTCTGATAAGTAGCCAGCTGAGCAATCCGACAATAAACGTAGTAAAAAGATTGATTACACCAATTTCAGGTACAGGACGAAATTTGACCATTCATAATTGGTACACTAGCATTCCTTTCATAGATGATTTGGTAGTCAAAAATCATAAAATTTCACTTTTGTTTCAAAAGGCAAACCATCACAGCAAAAGGCAACCCTGGATTTTCTGACAGGGCTACACTTGCGTCGTATGTGCCAAGAAAAAATAGATCTGTGATATTACTATCATCACTCATTGTGCAGCTGAAATAGATGAAAATACAAATGAAAAACGGAATCCAAGCATCATAACTTTTATTGTAAAATAAAAGGAGAGGTCAATGAAATTGACAAAAAAGCAAATAAAGTCGTTATAGAAAAACATGAAAATATTTAAGGTAATTGGAAATTCAGCTGATAAAAGAGTATGTAGAGAAAATAGCTACTATGGCCAACCTTCCTAGAAACCGCAAAAGATAAATTAGAGACCACTTAAACATAAGTAACCGAAACTCATATAACGAACCAGGTGTTTTGCAAGCTGCAAAATATGTCCTGCTAAAAGGAGGAGACAATTCAAGACACAATATGCAGCTCGTCTGAGGACTATTTGCCGGGACCACACTACATTTCTTTGCAATGAATGTTAGCATGATGAAGAGACTGATGATGAACAAAACTAAATTTAAGATAACGAATTGAATATGTGCAGATAATAAACAAAATTGTTAGTGTTTCAATGATCTCATTATTATACTTGACCTGATCTCATCAGTGTATAATTTTATAAATTCAATTTTATTTTATACTAGCTAACCCGAGTAGATGTCCTATCCAAATTTCAATAAATTTGTTTGTGATTGTTTTGTGAATTTCTGAAAAGCCATTGGAAATGTGCAAACAAAGTAAAAACTTGTTTGTTTGGTTTTTGGTTTGTCTTCTTGCACGATTATTCAAATTCATCGTCGCGCGATTGGTTGTTTCTGACTGATGATATCTCATTCGATGCATATCATCTTCGTTTGCATTTTCTGTTTCTTCTTCATAATCGATTCCGTTCAATGTCATTTCGCTCTGCAGTTCAATTAGATCGAAAATTCGTTTGGTTTGTAACATTGCGAGTTCTGCGACCTAAATTGTTCCGTCTTATTGGCGGCATTGTAATACAATTAAATTGTGCCAATTTAACTCAATTGTGTCGATTGAGGCACAATGTGCAATGCGAAGAATCACAATTCAACTGAAAACGGACAACTGATTGAATTTGTTGTCACTGTATAAACGTTTGTCACTTCAAAACTCACCTTATTTCGTAGGTAAATCTAGAAATTTGTTCGAGATAAAACGACCAAACTTAATTCATTACATGAAACGATTGCGATGAACTTGCGATGAAACAACTCCGTCATTATGTAACCGATTGCCTTGATTCACTATTTGAGCTGTCAAACGACATTTGCGCACGTAGCGAAATAAATTGGAATAGAAATAAAACAACTACATTTGTTGGACAGATCGCAAAACAACATAAAAGTAAAAACAAACGTAATTTTATTTTAATTTAGGCTGGAATGCGTTTTTCCAATTTTTTCTTGAGATTTTTTTTTAATTGAAAACATTCAACTCAGTTATTTCCAGCCCAGAAGCATAACGAAGAAAACAGAAAAAAAAACAACTAAACATGTCGTTCCTGCCGTCAGTTATGATCGAGTGTGCATACAAAAATTATAATTTTTGCGTTTGTCCTTTCCGACTTTCCTTTGTAATTGTCTCTATTTTTTTGTGAAAACTTGTCCAAGACCATGATGAACAAAACAAAAAAAGAATTACGCATATCCATCGTTCGAATCATGAGTTATGGTCTTGAGTTCATACAAAAATCCCATAGAAAAAAGCACTTTCAGTTTTTCCAGAAATTTCCAATTTTCCGGGCAACTTTTCCAATGTTTCTTATTAAAAACTTTATTCGGACTGTTATGAACATTTAAAAAAAAATGCCAAATGGGTCTAGCCGTTCTCAAGAGATGCCCTTACCAACGAACAGCATTTAATTATTATTTACATAGATTTAAGCATAATTTTTGTTACCAAATTGTTTCCTAATTTAAAGTTAATATGTTTAAATAAATAAAATATGATAGATAAACAAGTTTTTTTTGTTCATGTTTAATTTGTCTTCTAAATCTCAATCTTTAATAGGTCTTTAAAGTTACGCGCGATCACTGTCGTAACAAATGACGAAGCGCGCGCTTGAAGGTTAACGGGGTGTTCTTAAAGTCCTGATTCACGAAATTTTGAGAAAAGATTTAAACAAACGGAAAGTCTACGCTCAATTTGTTCCTCGAATGTGCCTTAAATGAGGATCATCGCCGTTCATGACCTTTGTGGGAAAAACAAGTTTGTGTGTATCAACATCCTATGTATTCGCCGGATTTATTACCATGTGACTATTTCCTATTCCTAAAACTCCAACTGTCCATGAAACCAACGTTTTATGACAGTATTATACAAGTCCAAGAAGTCGTAACGAGGTTCATTAAGGCGATTCCAAAAATCAGCATAGCAAAATCTATGCTACCAATGATTGATCGTGCTCAGCGGTGTATTGATGTGGAAAGGGTGTGTTTTGAATAAAAATAAATAATTTTGGCAATGTTTGGCATGTTTTCCCCCATCCACTTTAGTTCCATGTGATATTTTTGGCAAATTCATTATGGACCTACCACTACATTGGCAAAAAGTTGTAAATAATATTAATAGTAATTACATAATTCACTAAATAAATATTTACATAAACTATATATGGGGTGATTTTTTAGTGCATCCGAATTTTACATTCAAATAAAACAACAACCTTGAAACTATTTATTTTATGTTGAAATAACATTTAATGGCATTAATGTTGTGAAATTAATGAATGTGAAAACAATTTTGGA
Source organism: Cosmopolites sordidus (assembly GCA_031761425.1). Classification (NCBI taxonomy): domain Eukaryota; kingdom Metazoa; phylum Arthropoda; class Insecta; order Coleoptera; family Curculionidae; genus Cosmopolites; species Cosmopolites sordidus. The sequence continues at coordinate 541,690 of JARFXV010000305.1, forward strand.
CAAAGCTCCGCCGCCGCTATTTCTGACAGCGTGCATTCTGTCAATCCAATTTCCGACCATTTTTTCAAGCAACTGGTGTCTTTTATCCTCAATTGTCTGAGTTAATTTGACCAAATATTGAATATAACCTTAAAGAAAATATTCAAAAGGCGTTAAATCAAATGACCTTGGTGGCCTATTAATAGCTCCGTTCCTCGAAATAATTTTCTCTCCGAATTGTTCCCTCAATAAATCGATTGTTGCGTTGGCTATATGACATATGGAGCCGTCCTGTTGAAACCACATCTCCGTAAGATCAATATCATTCAAATTCCTAATGAAATAATCCACGTAGTGAATTATTTCACGAATAGCAAAGCCCAATTTTCTGAGAACGGAACGGAAGAGCTGGCAATTAGATCTTCATCAACATTGCCAGCAACAGCAACGATACTTTCTTCGAAACGTACAGTTTTTGTCTGGTTTTTATTTTAATGTCGAGCAGTGTGAAATGCACTCGAAATTGGTCGATAATTTGGCGAATACATCACGAAGTTCATATTCACGAAGTACTTTATAAATTTGGCGCACAAAACACTGATTTTAATAATACATTTCGCCAATTTGTAAGCGTTGCTGTGATGTTAATCGTTCCATGATAATTTGCCAGACTATTGAGACACAGATTTACAGACTTGCACTCAGACTTACAGTTTATTTGACAGCAACCCCTATGGAAATTTAGGACACACTAAAAAAATCACTCTTTACCTTTCTCTCTCTCTTTACAAAAATCCTATAAACTTTCCAGACAACCCAATAGATGCAATAAAAAACATTTCAAAAAACAATAAAGAAATCTGTGTTTATTAGAGTTACTTCCTATTGTTAAAAAAAAAATAGCAGTGAACTTATGAATAACTTTAATATATCTTGAGTATATTTATAGGAAATTAAGTAGCAGCTCTACAATTCTTCAGTTACTACAATTTTTCCTTTGCGAATGGAAAAAAGAAATGAGTAAAGTTCACGCCAGAAACAAAATTAAAAACACAATTAACCTCGTTCTGGTGTTTTCCGAAAAACCACAGTCGATTTCGTTCGTAGTTCTCACAGCCCCGAAAACTAATTGACGCGAAAACGGAACGTTTTCGCCCCGTCGTGAAAACAAAGAAGAAGAAAAAGGAAATAAAAAGAAGACGACGTTGATGAAAAGAAACGAAAGAAACACATCCCAATGAGTGTAGAAACGATGAACGAACGAGAGAGATAACAGAGAAAAGTTCGACTGGTTAAATTTCGAAGGAACGGTTTTGCGCATTTCACGGTCTGGAGTTCCATTCGTTATAGGTCGTTGTCGTTTGCATTTTTTCGGTTGCAATTTTATGCAACAAAATCTCGTTAAATTGCATTTAAGGCACAATAAAATTCCGAATAATCACCACTTACAATCACCCCGTTATTGCATGTCTGCCCAACTTAATTATGATTTCCTGAATTGGTCTGAATTTATGTAAGTTTTGTTCGACGACAAGGGCGTACTGCTTCCATCAGTAGCGGCACAAAATATTCTTTTCATTTCAGTTAGATTTATCGTTTTCATTCGATTATTAACTCAGAAACATAAAAATCACATAAAGTAATTGATTAAGCGTTGATTTTTGTCAAAATATTTTAGTTTATTTAAAACACTTTTTTTAACTGAGAGTTATATTAAAAATGCTAAGAAACAGAAATAGTCAGTGTAAATATTCTAAAGTAAATGGTGTGGGAGATTTCTATAGAGCATCTTTTGATTTTGATATACAGACTGTTGAGTACTACGCTCTAAATAGACGACCAGCTGAATAAAAGCATGAAGATTATTAACGGTGCTATGAAACCAATCCCTACCAGATGGCTACCGGTTCTAAGCCATATCCCACCGCCTCATTTGCGACGAACTAATGCTCTTATAAACGAGTATAAAAAGATCGTGGATAATTAAACCCTACCAATCCACTAATCTATTGAAAACGCCAACGATAATTGACTCCGTTCTAGACGAACATTGATAAACATGACAAGGATGGTTATGGAGGATGAGTTTAACCTCACTAACACATGGACTGCACAACAAATTAATAACATACCATGCATCACTCAAAACCAGGCTTTGGCTCAAACGTAAACCATGGTTCACGCTTAGCAGAATAAAAATCGAACATGGCATGTGTTACGTGGCATGTGGCGAACGTGGCATGTGTTAAAATTCGAACATGGCACTGCTTATGCAAGCATCCGTCTTCATTTTGGAGAATCTCAAAACATGAGGCACACCATAGAAGAATGTTTCACCAGATAATCTAAAAGCAGACCTGCCGGTGATCACAGAATCGATAGATTACTTATATAAATTAGACGTTTGTTTGTGTATTTCTTGAAGTATATTTCTACATGTTTATATGTTTGTGTTTATATTTTAACTATGTGACTATAACTATATGATAAAGAAATAAATAAATAAATAGTGCAACCAGTCGACTCATCTGTTAAAAACATCCGCGTACGTGAGGTTGTTATACGAAAACTTGATGGTAGTTGCAAATATAACGAAGGGATCACATTTTGGAAGATGTCCATTTGAAAATAGCGGAAGATCCTAAGAAGTCGATTCGAAGGTCTTCCTAATAGACTGAATTATTATATGGAAATTGTCAGAAAATCCTTAAAGACGATTTGAAAATTAAGTATTTCAATAATAGGTATTTCGGTTAATAATGTCGACAGTTTCGCAAAATTCGAACGTTTATTTCCATAACAAAATAAATTACCTTAGTAATAAAAGTATTGGCGATCGTTAGCTATTACGGTTTTCCATCTTTCTGCCAAAGAATGGATTCCGCGCCAAAAGTACTTTTGGTTTTTTGAAGCCAACCATTCATCAAGCCAAATTTTCACTTCTTCGTAAGAATATAAGTGTTATTCTAAAAATCCGTGCTGCATCGACCGGAATAAGTGATAGTCCGAAAGGGCTAAGTCCGGTGAATATAACGAGTGGGGTCAGCAGTCGTCCCAGCAATGGGACGTCCCATTTAGCGTTTTCCAAATAGTTTTTTAAACATTTTTCAACATGGGGCCGGGTCATTTTTCCTTTAATGTTTGGTTCAAGTCTATCAATTTTTGTCGGTATCGATTTTCAGTAATCGTTTCACCAGGTTTCAGCAGTTCATAATACACAGCTCCACTACTAGCCCACCAAATAGACATCAAAGCCTTCTTTCCATGTATTTTGCGCACTGGTTGTGATGTTGAAGCCTAACCTGAGTCTACCCATGAAATTTGCGCTTTAGGTTGCCAAAATAAATCTACTTTTTATCACCTGTCACAACCCTAAGCAAAAACCTTTTTTTGTTATCTGGCAAGTAAAATTTCACAAGTATTTTTTCGCCTTTCAATGTACCTTTCCTTCATTTCATATGGAACCTATTTTGCTTCCTTCTAAATCCTTAACAATGCATGTAGACATTCGGAAATGGTGGATTGGGCAACATCCAATGCTTCTGCCAATTGTTTCAACGTATGAGTTAAGTCTTTATCCAATAATGCTTGCAAATCTGCATCTTCAAACTTTTTTGGCTGTCCCGAACAATCCTTGATTTTTCTATCAAAATCGCCACTTTTACAGTGTTTAAACCCAACCAAGTTTTTTGGGTTAGAGCATTTTCACCATAAGCTTCAACCAACAATCGATAACTTTCAGGAGGCGTTTTCTTCAGATGAAAAAATGTTACTAAACTTCCCCGCAAAATGTCTTTTTCTGGTACATAATTCGACATATTCAAGGATATGAACTGCTATGTTTTTGTACACTGATAATTAATAACAAACTGGCTTTTGAAGGCGTATGTTTACCCTCCAAGATGCTATAGACGTCATTAGCCTACACCAAGAAATGTATTGGCAACGCCATATCTTGAATAATCTAAATAATAATTTTGAATAATAACATAATTTTGAATTTTGAATAATCTAAACAATAATGACGATTTAAACTTAACATTTATCCCAGACGAAGCTTTGTTTTATTTATCTGGTTACATCAGCTTTGCGCAGTGGCATTATCGTAACCGATGAGGTTTATCCAAGGTGCGATTATTGCTGGGAGACGTTAAAGTGATTATTCTGTTAATTGCTATTTGGTTAAAGGCGACACCCCCTCCTCGTGGGCTCATAGCGGTAACGAAGGGCTGGCAATTAGTCGTTTGGTGTGTCCTGTCAAACGCTATAAGCTCCAATCTACGGCAAAGAAGTGTTTAGAAAGGGGTTGGGGAACCCCTTTCACAAGGGCGGGCCGGTGGGTCTGACAAAGTTCCGGTCGGACCGGCTCTCCGCCGCAAGGCTAAACAGCCAGAATGATGGAATCCGAGGTTTCCAAACAGAAGAGAACCAAGGGAATTATCTAGAGGTATCAATTATCTAGTTATGCTGCTACACTGGATTATTTATCTTCGGCGTCAGATAGGGATATAAATTTGCTATTACTTCAGGAGCCTTATGTGTGGGCGAGAGATGCCTCCTTTGCTCTTCCAGATCTGGGAAAATTGGGTCTGGTGGCGGATCAGGAATGTAAATTCAAGGCATGTATAGTAGTTGTTAACCCCTCCTTTTATGGTTTAAAATTACCTCAATTTACGGATGAACATATGGCTACTGCCAATATATCAATTAAAAGTAGTAAATTGACGGTCTGCAGTGCTTACTGGCCTTCGGCTAGGAATTTTGAGTTGCAATCGCAACTTAATAAAGTTAGGTTCATCTCCGACACTTTTCGGTTTAGCCCGGTGCTTTGGGCGATCGACTCAAACGCGCACCACAACACGTGGTTCTCTCAGGACACCAACGAGAGGGGAGAGGTATTTCTAGCGACGGAGGGCCTGAGTATTTACAATGTCAGTAAAAGTATTACCACCTTTAGCAGTCCATTGGGGGACAACAACATAGACCTGACTGTTGGGAACTATAAGACCACCAATAAGATAGACCGTTGGAACATCCTGGAAAACTCTCTTAGTGATCACAGGTTGATCACATTTCATTGGCTACTTAATTATAACATTGACCAGATAATTTATAAGTCAAGTCTAACCAAGATCGATGCGAACAGAGCCATGGACATAGCAATTCTGAGTCTAGCAAGAATGGAGAGATCTGTGTGGGTACCTACAACAGCCCATATAGACACGAGAGTCTGTCAACTAGAGGAGCTACTCAAAACTATAACTGATGACACGGTCCCAAAAAGGAAAATTTACCCTTCGAAGCCCATCTGGTGGAATGAGCAGATCAATAATATCAAGAAAGAATGCTTTAGATTCAGAAGAGCATACCAGAGGGAAACTAGTGCAGCAGAACGAGCAAGGGGAAGAGATAGGTACTTGGTGGCTGCAGCGAGTCTGCGGGAAGTCATTAGCAAAGCTAAGAACGAGTCGTGGAACCTTTTGTTACTGAGCAACTAAGGAAAGACCCTTGGAGCATACCATATAAGTTAGCTTCCGGCAAGTATAAAGATACGAGCCACATTATTAATTCCATTAGAACGGGAAACAATGACCAAGCAGGGCCCATCGAATTCAACGAAATGGCCGAATTAATTTTAGGTGAGTTTGTTTTGAACGACGATCTAACAAAGGATACGCCAGAACAAGTTTTGAGAACGGTGACTGCGGAAGATTGTGACGAGCCGAGAGGTAATATCCAACACCTAACGAGGGAAGAGGTAGAAGAATATTTGATTTGCATTAACATCAAGAAAGCACCGAGACCTGATGGGATCCCGGACATAACGATAAGGACGCTGGCGGTGGTCATTGCGGACCTGCTTTGCAGGATCTTCAATGACTGCCTGCTGCTGTCTTATTTTCCGAAAAGATGGAAGGAAGGAATCATTATAACAATTCCAAATCATGGTAAAAACCCTGAACGGATGAATTCCATCAGACCAATCACCCTCTTACCCATTCTGGGCAAGGCTCTTGAATTCTTTATAAGAAAACAGTTTTTCATTTACTCGGAAGAAGAGAATTTTCACCATCCCAATCAGTTTGGATTTGTGAAGGGTAAGGGTACTAACCAAGCCCTAAATAAATTTGTCAGTTTAATCAAAAATAGTAACAATATACCGCAGCCATCCTATTAGATATTAAAGGCGCATTTAATAATGTATGGTGGCCAGCTCTACTCCATGCGCTTAAGAATAAAAGGCTACCTGGCCACCTGTTTCATCTGGTTGTGTCGTATTTCAAAGACAAAAATGTCAGGTTGGACATCGACCCAGATTCGGCAAAGACTACTATGAGGAAAGGATGCTTCCAGGGTTCCAAGCTGGGCCCAAATATATGGAACTTGGTCGTGGATGAGCTCTTGAATGATTTCGATACCCACCCAGAGTTGGGTATTATAGCTTTCGCGGATGATCTGGCGATCATCACGGGTGGTAATAGCCGGCCTCTTCTGGAGACATTAATGAACCGGGCTTTGGTTATGGTAGACACTTGGGCGAACAACAACAAACTCGAGATATTATCAGAGAAACCTTGTTACCTTATTTTCGGAAAGAAATTGACGAGGAACCCTTCGGTCAAGATTGGCCTTAAACATATTAGAAGATCAAATCAGGCTAAATACCTAGATATCTTGGTAGACGATAAATTGGCGTTTACAGCACACATCAAGGGCATATGTTCCAAGAGCAAAACTTTATTTCAGACTCTCCGGAGAACGCTAAGTCGGGTATATGTAGTCCCGGCAGACTTGTTGCGATTTATTTTTTATGGGGCGGTAGTTCCAACACTGTCTTATGATTTGGAATCATTTCAAGATAAACTAACCCAAGCCAGGAGCCTGATCCAGCTTGAGTCTTTGAGGGGAGCTATCTCTCGCACCATCGTGGGAGCGTACACCACGACATCGACGGCAGCGGCTTCTGTCTTGGCCAAATAGAGGACATTCTCTTCGAGATTTTAGATTCCAGAAGCCACAGAAGGGGAGCACTGGTTGATAGATATGGTCATATCATCCCTGGTATACCAAACTTATCTAAGAAGAAGATCAAAAATGAATTATATATTAGAACACTGCGTAAATGGCAAGAGGACTGGGAGTCCGGACCGACTGGTAGAACGACCTTTGGTTTTATTTCGAACTTAAGTGCTTACCAAGAAATTTCTGTCAACCTGGGCAGGAAGCTAACACAGGTGTTGACCGGACATCGCCAGTTCAGATCACACTACGTCAGAATTGGCAAGTTGGAGGATCCAAGATGTGAGATTTGTAACAACGGCGAATCAGATTATTCGGTACACAGACTGTACAGATGCACAGCGTTCAACTACCAGCGCGAAGAACTAAGGAATCAGTTGGGAATGGAATGGCCATCAAGGACGGATGTTATCTTCAGAAGACTTGCAGAATTGGACAAAATCAGCCTGCTGGGAGGCTTCGTGGCGGAGAGACTGGAGTAATCCGACTGTTAGAGTTTAGATTTTAGTTTAATTAAAGAATTCTCCTTAGTTCAGGTCAACTTAGGTTGTAATCTTATTTTTTAATGTAACACGTAATTAATTAGGTTTAGGAATTAAGTCAATTTTATATTGTTATTTTAGTCTGACTTGGATTTGACACAGCGCAAAGCTCAATTTTCTTTTTTTTATTTTGCACATTTAATATGGGTTTATTTTTTGGGGCATTTAGGGAAGGTATCAGGTACTTCCCGGACTACGGTCCAACATGTGGGATCTACCCTCATTTTAGTCGCGAGTGGACTCTCAAATCTAGATAAGAATGTTATATTTTGTTTTGTTTAGTTATTTAATAAAGAACTGGCTAAGAATAAGAAGAAGCATTAATTATCTTTTACCTCGTTCAGAGTCTATTTACTCTTATCTGGCACATAAATTTTCTATTTTAATAATTATTAATTAATCAAGCATAGACCAAGAGGGGCATCAAGCATAGACCAAGAGGGGCACAGACGGTGGAGAGGGAAATGGCAGGACCCCCTGCTTCTTCTTCCTCTTATCTGGTTACATAAGTAAACAAAATTTGATCTTTTGAAAACCCCCATGAATTCATGGAAACACCTCTTCATTGCTAAAAATCGGACTCTGTATACCTGCTTGACGAAAGCGCAAAATTTTGCTTTCGATCCGAAAACATCTCACACTTCTTCATTATGACCACCTAAACAAAATCAGAATTCACTTTTAGCATCATTCTAAGCGACGCAAAACATCCTCGATATGGAATAATGGAAATATTATTCTCACGTTATTATTTCTCGTATTATTTCTCACGTTCTTGGATAACCACGTTACATATATATTTATCTTCCAGGGCAACTAGAACCTCGTGCTCGTACGTAACTTTATTCTTTAAACAATTTTATTCGACTTCTCTTTTTCTTATGGTGCTACAGCCCATTAGTGAGTTTTGACCTTCTTCAACCTTCGCCTCCAAGCAGTATCGATCTCCCAGTATTGAGCCTCTTGTCAGTTTTTGACGAGCAGTAGTTCTTCAGCACCTCTTCTTACATTGACCTGCCATCGTGTCTTCGTTATACCTCTATATATCTTCTTCTGTTACTCCCTGTTCACTCCTCCATGATTTTCCTTGGCCGAATCTCTATATCATCCGAAATCTCTCATCCGAATCTCTATATCATCAAATAGTGTACAATATTTCGATCTTTAGAAAACTACTTGAAATAAAATCATTTTATTCATGTCATTATAACACTACCAGCAGCAATGTCCAGTCGTCTCGCTATTTCATGAAATTTTAAACCTGCTTTTTTAATAGCAACGTTTTTTTTTGAAATTCAGATAATTATTTTACAACGTGGTGCACTCGTAATTATTAATTATTAACAACGTGGTGCACTCGTAACATGTTTGACAGAACTGCAAAAACAGTGTTTAGCTTAGTAATATACGAATAGAAGCATACGCATAGACTGCTATTTAAACACCTGGCAACATAATAATTTGTTTTTAAACCGTTTACTTGACCACATTTTTTGCAACCGCATACAGAAACATAACTATAAACTAGCAAAAAATGTCTTAGTTTTTATGTCAACATAAGTTATAGAATGAATACATTTTCTATATGTATGTTCAAATATGTATACTGGGTGTTGCACTTTTTTGTTCTTGAGTTTAATTCATAATAGACTTCGTATATAATATACTAATACATGGTAATGTAATGCTATACATGGCTGTGACAAGGCTAAAGAATTTATTAATATTCAGGATATTTTACTAAAAAAATGGATATTTGTTAACAATTAAATTTCAAGTATTATTAGAAAAAAATGTTGCTAAAAAAAAGTTGATTAATATGAATAACCGTAGTAATAAATATATTATTTTTTGCAACTCCCTCTTTTTTTAATTTCTTATTTCCCGACATAGTACAATCTATTATTTACCCTACAGTTGTATTTGAATAGGTCAAAAAGAAAAAAGAAAACACAAACGAAATTTGTAATTGCAGGTGAAACATTTTTTTCATTTTTTCTTTTATTAGATATAGGAGTTACTTTAAAAAAAGCATACTAGCTCTCATAAAAATGTGACTAACCAATATTTTTCATAGTAGAGGTTAGTGTTGAAGCAATTATTATAAAATATCCATTTGCCGTTTGAAGTTAGCACACTGGTTAGCAAGTTAGCACACCATCAAGAAATGTTTCAGCGTTATAACAATGACAAAAAAATGTAGTGGTGGTCTACTGATAGGTTGTCTATTTGGGAGATAGTGTATCTCTATGGGAGATAGTTTTGTAATAACTGCTGAACTTATAGATTTAAATGTCCTTGCAAACTTATCTAATAGCTCTTCTATAGCATGAAAAAGCACAAAACTACCATGTCACTGCTTCAACATTTTTCTATAGAAACAGTGATATTTTTAAATGAGAAGAATCAGATAGGAGAATATCTGAATTTGACAAGCTACCGTTACTCGACATTTGCGTACATCCAACGGATCTAGGGAAAAATTGTAAATCCTCTTGTAGCTGTTGCATTGCTTTTCTTTCTAAATTCATACAGCAATTTCAAATGTGGAACTATTCTGATTTTTGAGTTAACATTTCAACGAGGAATGATATAATGATATTGTTATATAAAAAAATAGAATAAAATGATTTTTATTATAATACTATACTTTCACTTGTAAAAGCTCTTTGACAAATGCGATGTAAAGGGTGTTTGTTTAAAACTGAGCGGGTTATTTAATTGTTGAATAAAACACAGATTTGCGTTGATTTCAAAAAACTTTTATTGATAATTGAAGCATAGTGTATGACATTTAAACACGAAAGACAATACCAGCTAAATGACCACCTCTTGCAGCTCCACAGACGTCCATTCTTTTGTCAAAATTTTGGATGCCATTTTGGCATAACCGTGGCTCTATCTCCAATGACGCGAATAATTTCAACCTATAGTTCAGGAATCGATTGTGGATGTCTTGTCAAACATCTTGTCAACATTATTCAATTCGACTAACAAAAATCTAGTTATCACTTCACGATATCAAACACCATTCACAGATACAGCTTTACCAGCAGCATTCTGAAAGAAACACGTCCAATTAAACCTCCTGACCATAATGTACAGGAAACAGTGAATCATTTACGATGTGAAGGTTTCTCATGAGTCAATTGTAGATTTTCCTCAAGTATGGCAATTTTGTTTATTAATATAGCCACCAATTTCAATTAAAAAAAAATGGAATTAATATTTTTCCTCTTTTCGTTTTCAATGTAACCAGTTATTTCGTATTATTTCACTATGAAATGCATTATTTTTAATTAGGCTTTTTCATCGGAAGGAATGAAAATATACAGTTAAAGGCAACAGGTACAAACATTTTTATTCTGCTATCTAAAGTAAAGTTAAAAGTATTTCAGGTTTAAAAACATTCTCGTGTCCAATTCCAACAATTTTTTTATCATTACCATTCGCGATAAATTCTTCATCTCAAAAAAAAATATATATATATATATATATATATATATATATATATATATATATATATATATATATATATATATATAATAAATAACATAATTCATGCAAAATTCTAATAATCGTGACTATAACGTCCTGTCAACAAAAAAAAATCTACAATTAACCTTTCGACTAAAATATTAATATTACCGGAAACAGGCAAATTGCAACATGCTCACCATCGTTGTAGATCGTTAATTCCATGTTGAAAATGTACTTTTAACATTACTTTAGATAGCAAAATGAAAATGTTTGTATCCCCTATACACAGGCAGCACGACCTCGTGCGGTATAGCGGTATTTTTTCATATCTTCCGAAGAAAATGGCTAATTAAGCTTGACATTTTTAAAATGGAACTCAAAGATACGAGGTGTGGCTATTAAATGGTTAAATAACGAGGTTGACGCTGCTACAGAAGAAGTGCGCATGCACCAAATGTCAGCGATCAAAAGCTGTAAGAGGCCTTCTTTTTCGAATGCAGTACCTCTCGCTTCTGAACACAAATCCGTATAAGCGTAGCCTTCGTTCACATTAGAGTTATTTTTTGCTTCGCCGGAAAAATGTTAAGTGTAACAATAGAGCAACGAATCATGAAATTTCACTTGAAACTTTATAAAAACCGCTACTGAAACTGAATGTTCAGAATGTTTATCGCGCTCGTGTTTTTGAATGGTTTAAGCGTTTTCAAGTAGACCGATAAGACGTTGAAAATGATTCACATCCGCGTCAAAAATGGATGACAATATCGAAAAAAATCGGTAATCTTGTTCATCTGACTGTCGGTTAAGTATTCGTGCGAATGCTGAATCTGTAGCAATTGATAAAGAATGCGTACGACAAATTTTACATAACAATTTTAACATGCAAAAAATGTGTGCCAAAATGGTGCCTAAAATTTTCACGTTTAAATAACAAGAAGTTCGCAAAAATGTTTGTACTGACACTTTGAATGCCATTGAAAATGACCCAAACTTATTGGAAAGCATAAGAACATGTGATGAATCATGGTCTTTTACTTAAGATCCTGAAACGAAGCGCCAATCCATGCTCTAGAAGAGCCCAAATTCACCGAGAGCCAAAAAACAGCTCGAATGAGCAAATCAAAATCAAAGAAATGATGATTATTTTTTTCGATATTCATGTGGAACAACAAGTTGGAAAGAAGTTAGCAATTATGGAAGGACAAGTCACGGGTTCTCCACTAAGACAATGCGCCGGTTTATCCCGCATTGTCTGTCAAGAGGTTTCTAGCCAAGTACAGATTCCCCAGTGTTAGACCATCCGCCATATTCGCCGGATCTTGTGCCGTGCGACTTCTGTCTGTTTTCTAAGGTGAAATCTGCATTAAAAAGTGAGAGAGAAAGCGGCACGCGTTCTGAAGGAGCTGACAGAAGAAGACTTCCAACACTGTTTCGAACAATGGAAAATTCACATGGGGCGTTGTGGGGATAGAGGAGGAGTGTATTTTGCAGGTAATAATAAGTAAATATGTATGAAGTCAAAATAAAATGTTTTACAGCGTTAGTATCGTTATTTAATAGTCACACCTCGTATTTACCATTACATACCAAATCACTTAATTCAACTTCTCGAAGCGCGTTTCGCTAATCATTTTAGCATCAGGAGATGATTCTATCTCAAATTGAATCATCCTCTGATTAATGGTAAATATCTTTATCGGTATCGGTAAATCTCGGTATTCAAGCAAGTTTTGAATAGAAGAATTAAAATGTTGCCGAAAATGCCATTTCTTTTTAAATTCACAATTTTTGCACGCATTTCCAAAGGCAGTTCTTGACTTTTTCTATTATGATTAGATCATTAATATTCAAAACTTACCTTATAACTGGTTAAGACTGTTTTGGTTAAATTTGTTTGTTTTTGGGTATTGAAGTTATTTATTATCTCCAAAGTGGATGAAATCAACAAAGCTAGCAATTCAAATACTTTTTACCTATGAAATTGAAGTACTTTATTAATTACTTACTAAAAAATCGTATATGCTGGTTTAATTATGGGATAGTTTTGTTGAAAATAATTTGTAATTTGTTTTGACATAGCGCTACAAAATGCAAAGCAGTTAAATTAATTTTAAAAAAATAGTTTGTTCTTCCCCCCGTAAGGTAATAGTATGATGTACTATTACGTGTGTTATTTAAACAAGCAATTTACTTACAGTTCACACAAAATATATAAAAATTATATAAAACTTATTTACATAGATAATATATTCATAGCGTCTTACTGCGATCTCCTCTGTATTGAAATAGTTAATATTCAAAATCAAAATTCTGACTAAACATTGACTCATGCATTCCAGACCAGCAAAAACTCTTTTACGACGCATAAAAGTATCCAAACATACCGTATAATTACCTACAATATGAGACCGTGAAAGCTCTCGTAAGCTCTCAGGTGCTGCTTTTATGACTCATCCTGTCCGGTAGGCCAGAAAAAGTGACCAATCATTTTTCTCACGTCGGCCTATAAGAAATTAAAGCTTGCAGCTCACTCGTCACGTCAAATGACTCATTTTCAGTTCGACTATGTTGAGTTCCTACACTTGTGCATGACTAATAAATATTTTGTTTTGTTTTGTTTCCCATTTTTTTTTGTTGTTTCAAGCAATATTTAAGGAGGAAATGTATTTTGTACTGTACCTGAATTAAATGAACAAATGGATTTTTTTTTATTTTGGAATTTGATCAATACTTTCATGAATCATTCTGTTCTATGCACTGGGAAATATACAGGGTAGGGCAAAAATAGGTATATATTTTAGTATTGTAAAGGGTGAGGCAACTTCTAGGAACTAGTTCGTTTAAAAAATGCATATTACATAAAAATGCAACAAATATGTTTAAATGATTTATACTTTATTTTCGAGAGTACACTTACCGATAAGAATGGAATACAATTTTATTTAAATGACTGCCTCGGCTGGATTTGCAGTAGCCCATTCTGTCGACCCAATATTTCAGTACAGTGTCTATCGTTTGAACCTCTATTTCACCAAGAACCACTTTAATTGCGTCTTTTAAGGTCTCAATAGTCTCTGGATGATTGACATAACATTTGTTCTTGACGGATCTCCACAAATAATAGTCCACTTATAATGTGATTTTTGAAGATTGGGCGCAAAACGTCGTTTGTAGCATTGGCTGTGTGAGCAGTGGCGCCATCCTGTTGAAACCAAATATGGGTCAAGTCTTCCTCTTCAATCGTATGGAATAAAAAGTCAGTTAGCATGGCACGATAATGGTAGTCAGTTTTGAGAGCATTGGCTTCTCAGGTGTCATGTGTTGATTTTTTGTGCCCCAAATACGCCAATTTTGATTGGTCACATAACATCCGAGGTGAAAAATGATTTTTTTGATAAAAATCCTTATCTTCTTCCAAGCGATAATTGGCCCTTCAGCGAAGCAACAACGCAATAGATGGTCAACCACCTTCAATTATTGAACCAATTGGAGTGGAGCAATATTTTCCATCGAACGAGCTGGAACGTGTGTATTGCCTGTTAACCTGCCAGTCGAACGAACTTTTTTCACAAATTTCCTTACACCGTTCTCAGTTGGCGCTTCATTTCTACCGAATTTTGTACGCAATTTCCAACTTTGATCAGGCGTATATCGACTCATTTTGTACACTGAATATAATACTGAATTTCTGTCACTTGGCAGATGACAGTAGAAGTTATGAGCGGCAGAATAACCGCTAATTCAAAAACGAACCACAATATGCCGATCCTTTATATAAGTAAATATCCCATATTTATATTTTTAAATATTAGAAAATTTGAGATGTATTGTGAAACTAAAATTAAAATATGGTTTGTAGAATTTTTAATTAATTTTTATTTGCATTTTTGAGGTACTTAGTTATTCACTGTTTTAAAAATCTATGATAAAGATGGCTGTCACGAATATGACCTCACCCATGGCCATTAGCTTTTCTGACCCCCTTTTCTGAATTATGGATTTTATAGTAGCTCACATAACCCAATTTAGATCCACATGTGTCTATAGTGTCTACTTGGCTCTACACTCTACTTGGTTTACAATCTGCCGCCAAACCACGCTATACCTTGCCCTTCTTTCCCACTGTGTCACACTCATTCTGGTCAAATCCTCCTCCACCTCTTGTAGCCACTTTCTCCTCGATCTTTCCCTCTTCATTCTTTCCTCGTTTTTCCCCCTGCTCACAACCTGTTTTGTTAGTCTGTTTTCTGGTAGCCTTTATATATGTCCTATTCAGGCTATTCGCCGTGGCCTGATGATCCGCGTTATTGAGGTTCCAAAAACCGTTATTATTTCATCATTGGTCCTTCTTCTCCACTGATTATCCTCCTTGATACCGCCGTATATTCTTCTCAGCACTCTACGCTCTGCATATCTGCTGCATATATTACTGCTGGTCTCATTATTGCCTTATAAATTCTTACTTTGGCTTTTCTTGATATATTCTTGTTTCTCAGGAGTCTCTGCAGCACGCTGCACATTTATTTCCTTTTGCTAGCCTAGCCTTAACCTCTGCTTACATTCCATATTTGTCTGTGATAGTTGAGCCAAGGTAAAAAAAAACGGTCAACCCTTTCGAAGTGTAGTGTTTCTTCTCCTACTTTATTTTTCAGCCCTTCCTTGTACATTTCGTCTATTTTAATTCTCATTTTCATGTATTTTGTTGTATTTGTGTTTACTTGGTGTATTTACTCAGAGCCCGAACCTTCCTGCTTCTCTCATTAATCTTTGAGTTACATTTTTCATTTCTCCCAATTCTCGTATTATAATTGTTACGTCGTCGGCGAAAGCTAGACATTGGTGTTTTTTGTCATATATTAATCCTTGTTGTCATGTATTATCAATGTTAGTCTTTAATTGTTGTTTAGTGTATATGTGATGTCAATATATTAATCCTGTTCGATGTATCTGACTTCTCCGCAGCACAGCTTCCAACACTAAATTAAACAAGCAATGGGTCTCGTTATCTGAGGCCCAATCTTAATTTAAAGGGTTTTGAATGTTGGCCGTGTACTTTAACTAAGCTGACAATATTTTCTATAGTTATTTTTGTTAGAGCTATTAATATTCTATTAACCCCCAGTTCTCCCATTGCGTTTAGTAGTGCCTTTCTATCAATGGAGTCGTAGGTCTGTTGGAAATCTATAAATAGCATGTTCATGTTTAAGCCTTGTCGGTAGTGTCTTTCTTCCAGCTGCTTTAATAACATTATCTGGTCCACTGTTGATCTGTAACTCTTAAAACCACATTGGTACTTATAAACTGGATACAATACCGCTCGTTCCCATTTCTTTGGCATTTTTTTCTTCCTTCAGCATTGGACTGTTAACTCTGTAATTTCCTGTAGTAGCTTTGGGCCGCCATATTTTATCAGCTCTATACTAATCTGGCTCTCGCCTGGGCTTCTATTATTTTTCATGTGTCTTATGATTTAATTTCTTCAATGTTGGATTCTGTTGTGTTCTGCCTTTCCGCTTCTTCCTCCAGTTCCCTCTCGATATCTCTGTCCGTTCTATCTTCTTCCTCTTCATCAGTGCTTCCTAGCTTGTTCAATATTCGTTCAAAATAACCTCCCCAACATTCTATGTTTTCCATTTCGTTTATAAGTAGTTTTTCTTCATGGTTCTTGCAGTATATGTTTCTTGGTTGGTATTCTTTCTTTTCGTTTCTAATACCTTGGTATAAATTCCTTATCTGCTTTTGATTATAGTTGCTTTCAATTTCCTTTCATGCCCTTCCACATGCTGGGCATTTAAGATCAGCAGGATACAGAATTGGTACACACAGTCTAGTCTGTTTGGCTTTTCTCACCTGCCTTTTGGCTGCGGCTTTTTGGCGAATATCTTCCTCATGGAGCTGCACAGCTCTGTATATCTTTTCATGCTATTTGGGTCTGCCGTTTGCTGTTTTTTCCCATTCTGCACGTTTGACATAGAGTTCTTTAGAGACGATTTTATTACGTTTTTATATTTTCTCTTTGGAGATCCAAGATTTAATTTCTTCTTCTTTAATTCACCATAGGAGATTTGCTTTGAAATCTCAGCTGAGCTTTCAGGATCTGGGCGGCAGCCTTGATGAAATCCCTCGAGTTATTTTATTTGTTTCCAATACATGACCCATAATTCAGCTCCATGCAAAAGGGTGGTAATTATTATGGTATTATAAACACTGATTTTAGTATGTTATTAACACCAACACACATTATTGTATATATATATATATATATATATATATATATATATATATATATATATATATATATATATATATATATATATAACTTGTGCTTGCAGGTCCATAGAGCAGGATATTGGACATCCCAAATTTGGGAAGCATGCTAGTTCTTCCGGTGGTTGGCCATTCACAACATCAGCAGTAGCTATATCCATATTTAGAGCCGTTTGTGTTAGTATTTTCGTTTTTTGGTCATTAATTTTAAGTCCGAAGGCATCACAAGCTTCACTAAATAAGTCCAGCACCGTTTGCTACGATGCTAACCTCCTATGTTTTTGATTTGGCATAAATCCGCGTCTAGCTGAATAGACTTCCATTCATTCAATTCCAAAACCTATTCAAATGGAGTTCGGCATCAAAGTTCTACCTGCAACCGCAATAAAAGCATCATGCTTCATCTCTAAGAAAAGTACTACGAAAGAAGAGTACTGCCTGGAAAGTACTAGCACGATCAGAACTTCATATCTGTGCTTAACTCCTAAACTTCATCTAATCTATGACTTCAAACAGTAGAAGTAATTTGCCACCGTTTCGCTATATCACGAATACTTTCTCTTTCATATAAAGTGCTTGCCTCTTACTGTGAAACTAAGTGGTGCATGAACTCGTAGCATTTTACCACTTGTACTGTTTAGCTTAGTAGAATATTTTCTTTAAAAATGATTTGATATAAATTTGTATACTAGATGTTCTACTTTTTGTGTTCCCTATGATATACATAGAATAGTTAATAACAAAAACAAGTTTATTAATATTTCTCTAAGGTATTTTTCTAAACAAAAACACAAAATGAATAAAATTTCACATATAATTTAATATCAAAAATTCATATAAAAATATCCATTTAAAAATCGGTTACAAAAATAAGATATCAATTTTTACAATTTCAGATCGACTAATATGATTTAATAAACACTCTATGTAGAGGGAATGGTCCTGTTACTATCAAAAGAAGCAACTGATAAACAAATATATAGAAAAGAACTATACATTAATAAAGCTATTATCTTAAACAGGACGATGAACACCTGTATTGTGTAAATACTGTTTTTTCATAGAGAAATTATAGAGCAAATAATTTGTATAATGTTGATTGTATAAGACTTATTATCAACTAACTAACTAAATTGTGATATATTTGACACCTTTATAATTTACACACAGAATTAAACAACGGCACATTTAATAAGTTATATTTGAAAAATACTCATTCCGTTTTAGTATTATCAACTTTTTCAGATAAAACTGTAATTTGACTCTCCAGTTCCAATACTTTCCTTTTTAAACTGATATTCTCCTCCAACAAATAACTATCTCGATTCACCATCGCATCAGGGTTAATTTCCTGCTTTATACTATTGCAGTAGTTCTCCATTTTCATAAACTCCTTCACCATCGCCATATGAAAGTCCAACATCATTCTTCTGACCTCATGTGCCGATTGTTGTATCGACATTTGAACATCAGTCCTGAGGTTATCTATTGCTTTTTTAACATCATCAGGCATTTTGTTCATGTTGTGCGTTTCTGATATTAACATCGGTTTAGAGTTAGTAGCTTGAGTCTCTCTGGTAATAGGAGAAAAGGCGGGCAAAAAATTATCAGCTAAAATTTTAGGTGTGGATTGCTTTACGGTTTTGGAATCATATAGTCCTAGTTTCTCATGTACATTCCTAGCAGGATTTGGTGTAAAACTACTTACAGAAGTATACCTAGATTCCAATAAAGGTTTATTTTTGCTTTCATCGCGAACGCTTTCATCAAATTTTATCGACTCAGCTGTGTTATTTTTATCTAAACCCAAAGCTTGTATGAATGAATCTCCAGCTTCCAAAGATGCCAGTGGCGAATTCTTGGAACCATCGAAAACATCATTTTCTACGCTGGGAACTTGAGGAATTATTATACCAAAGAAATCGCTGGTTCTTTTTCTGCCAGGAACAGTTTCCTCCGATTTCACAGGTCGGCTAATCTCTTCATGCACGACACTTCCCACGGAGCTGTTATTATTTGCGGAGTCAGAGGAAACATTTTGAAATGCCAAATGTTTTATAGCTGTCTCGTGAGCTTCAAATGAATACACTGGAGTTTGAAGGTTTCGGGAATCATACAGATGGATTTTTCCGTTTTGTGAACCCATTGCGATATGCATGGCGTCTTCGGAAAAGTCTAGTGATGTGATATTGTTCTCCACAGGAATGCAGGCAATTCTTTGACGATCATCTACATCAAAAACACACACTTGCCTATCTAATCCGGCCGATATAACTAGCGCTGCATTTATGGGAGAGAATATTGTTGATGTAACAGGCGCTTTGTGTGCGTCATTGTAAAACTTCACTTTGTTCACATTTGTATCCCACACTGCAACGATGCCCTCGTTGCTGCCACCAACCAGGAAGTTTCTACGTTGGATATGTGCCTGAACTGAAGTTAGAGAATTTGATTTTGGGACTTTTAATGTACACGATAAACTTTTGGCAACATTATTGAACAATAACAGATCTCCATTTGAACATCCTGCGTAACAGTGAGTGTCTTTGGCAGTAAAACCAACATGAGTTACTGAACACGACGTTCTAGGATATCTAGATTTAATGTTTTTGGATTTAACATCATATAGAAGAATCTGCCCGTGTTTTGTACCGACGGCTATGTTTCGTTTAGTTAAATTTTGAAAACTGGCACAAGAAGGTTCAATTACATCTTGAACCGTTTGTAGTAGTTTACATTGGCCTTTAAGTGAGATAATTTCTGCAACACCTAAATGAGGAACAAGTGCAAGCCAGTTGCCATCTTTAGACCAGGAGATACTTCGACAGGAGCCTTCGATTTTTGAAGTAGGTTGGAAAGTGTAGGTGACGGTTGTTGATCCTATCTCATGAAATTTCACTACTGTTGATGATGAAGCGATCAACATTTTCATTTCTGTAAAAGAATAATAGAATTATATTAAGATAGAATTATTGTATATAGGGTGAGTCACGGCGAATGGTAGATTAATTGTTTATGCAGAACTATTTAAAGTAGAGATTTGAAGTTTTAGATATTTATGTAAATAAACATGAGCTCGCCATTTAAAATATTTTCTGCGCTGCGGTATTGCCAAATCTATTCGTAGCAAATAATAACTTTTTTTAGTGGAATACCCTATTTAATACTATATTTCTATATTCTGTGAGGCATTTTTAAACTTTTTTATATAACATATGCTATATTTATGAAATTTGGCAAGAAATATCCCTAAATATAAAAATATTTTTTTACAACCAGCATACCTAGATACCTGAATTTTTGAATATGGTTCTTTAAAATGTTGTTTTATGATAACGTGATATGAGAACTAATTTATCACATACAGGGCGTTTACAAAATAGTGCGCTTTTGATAGAACTTAAAAATTCATGTTATGTAGGAATATTAAATGGAACACACTGTATTTTATAGTGGAGCACAAAAGAGCAATACATTTTGTATCTAAAAATGTTAAATGATGAAATATCTATTTTTAGCGGTTTTCGACTTATAAGCAAAAAAACCAAAGTAATGCAATTAATGCAAAGATAATTTTAGTAGTGGGTCACGGCCGGCTAGGATATTACTTCTAAACAAATATTCTGAAAATGTATGTATCTGACATTATTAGTTTGATAATTCACTACATAATAAGTGTCTCAGTAAAGAATGGAAGGAACAAACTATTCGAATGCAGTGATCATGAATTTATTTATTTTATAGGGACAGTGTGTCAAAATTATGGACCGGACATGCAGACGGTTTAACGCAATGTATCCTAATTTAGCACGAATGGACAAAAGAAAATTTAGGCGGATCCAAACAAATTTTATAAATTTTGGTTTTTCAAAGGCACCCCGAAATTTGACAAAGCCAGCAACATCTGATGACGATAACGAGAATAATATTCTGGATTTCCATGCGTATCCACAATCTTCTCTTAGAACAGCTGCAGACGAGCTGCATATAACATTCTCCTCAATACAAAGAATACTGAAAAAAATACGGCATGCGCTCTTAATTTTCCTAAAGCTCAGTTTTGTAAGCCAGACGACTTCCCTCAAAAGAGTGGACTTTTGTGAAAATTAATTAGTTCGTTTCCAGGAAGATCCATATTTTTTTAAAAAATAATCTGGACTGAAGAGTCCGAATTTTCGAAAGGGGTTTTAACAGATGAAATTGTCACTTCTGGGTCAATAAAAATCCTTATTTTGCCAGGGATTCCGCATACCAAGAGAAATTTAGTTTTAATGTTCTTTATTTAATCATGGACAAACAAATTCGACCCGTTATTTACGATGAACGTATAACGTGCATAACGTTATTACGAATTTCACGAAATTATCTAGAAATAGTAGCAACAGTAGTAGAGGATTTGACATAAAACCTTCTACTGGCAGTGTATCGAAGCAGCTGGTACCAGCTTGATGGTGCTCCGGCACACCGAACGCACACAGAAGAAGTAAGCGGGCTATACTAACTGTATATCAACTAACTATATGAACTATTCCAAAACAGGTGATTTAGACATTTAGGGTCCGTAGAATTGGCCGCCGATATCACCCGATTTAACTCCTCTTGATTTATATCTTTGGGGTACTATAAAATATATTATCTACAAAGCTCCAGTAAACACTAGAGAAAAGTTAGAATATCGGGTGAATCAAGAAAAACCATCTCGGAAGGGGTCCATATTTGAATGTTAAAGTGTTTGGAGGTCAGCGTTTCGAACATTTGCTATAAAAATAGTTTTTCTACATAGTATTAAGTTTGTAATTTTAATTTTGTTCTGTTTTTTACTAAAATAACCCGTTATCTTTGCTTTATTTGCATTATTTTGGTTTTTTGTTCATAAATCGAAAACAGTTAAAAATATGTATATCATCACATTTAGATAGAGAATGTATTGCTCTTTTGTGCTGCACTATAAACTATAGGGTGTTCGATTTAAAATTCCTACATAACATGAATTTTTAAGTTCTATCAAAAGGGCACTATTTTGTAAACGCCCTGTATGTGCCCTATTAAGGAACCGTATTTAAAAATTCAGGTATCGAAAATCAAGCTATGCTGATTGTAAAAAAAATATATATATTTAATCAGGGATGTTTGTTGTCAAATTAAAAAAAATATATTTCCGAAACGGTGTTACATAAGAAGTGTTAAAATGCTTCACAGAATCTAAAAATGTAATAACATAAAAGGGTATTTCATTTAAAAACTCGAAGTTGGAATCAGCTTCGGGTAGATCTAGCAACACTGCAGCGCAGAAAATAAATTAAATAGAGAGTTCATGTTCATTTACATAAGTACAGAAAATTTAAAATCATTTCCCCAAGTAGTTGTCCGTAAACGTCTAATGTACCACCCACCGTGAATCACCCCGTATAAGAGTACTTAGTTTCTAAGAATAAACAATACAAAAAACATATTAGGGCTGTAACTTATAAGATATTTGTAATACGTTGGCTTTCCTTTGAGAGGGGACCCAGGCCAACATTTGATGCATCTTCAGTAGGAGTTTGAACTTCCTAGAGTCACTTGGTGGTTCGTAGCAATTCTTCCCGTGAACCGGATTTTTCTAAAGTATTTTAAAAATGAATGACAATTTCGAGCAACGGGTCGCTACCAACTGTTGTTTCAAACTTGAACACAGTGCGACAGAAACTTTTGAAAAACTTCAACAGGACCATGGAAACAACATTTTATTTTCAGGTGGTTTAAGGCCTACTCGGAAGGCCGAGAGTGGACGGAATACCACCCGGAAACGAAGCACCAGAGCCAGGAATGGCACACACAAAATCACCATGGCCAAAAATAGCCAAAATGAATAAATCAAAGATCAAAAGCACGCTGATTTGCTTTTTGGATAAATAGGGGACCGTCCATAAGGAATTCGTACCTCAAGTCCAAACGACAAACCAGAGTTTTTACCGAGAGGTTATTGAAAGACTTCGAAAAATGGTCATTTGTGCGAGACCGAACATCAAGAACACCTGGATGCCCGCTCACGACAAAGAGCCTTGTCACTAGTTTTTGGCAACTAGAAACATCCACCTCATTGGTTGATGGGCATAAAGCATTTAGTCTACTTGATGGGATACAGAAGGCGTGCTTAATTAAAAATATAAGATATTTTAATCGAATAGAACAATTACTGCCAGTTGCTATAGACAATTGTTTAAACTGAATGATCATTTGACACAGAAAAAACCAGTAATAGCTATTAATCGAAGACTATTTCCATATGATGATATGTTTTAAGATTTATGAAGAAGGCACTGTGATGGGGAATTCTTTGACATTCTTTACTCTCTTTACGTTCTTTGACATTAGATATTCTCTAAACTTGGAGCCAGCGAATTTTGCGATCGACGTGTTATAAATGCTTCTACTTAAGAAATTCAAAAAAGGGTCAATAAATGTATTGTATTTATAGATTTTGCAGTGGAATCACACTTTTGTAAGAACTATGAAAAAAATTAAAAATATTTTGATTAATATATTAAATAACTTTCTTGTTGAAACATTATTCAAACAAGATGGTGAAAATTACTTGCACTTAACACGCGTTAAACGAAAATAACTAATACAAAAAAAACAGAATGTCTTCTTAAAATGTAATGATAAAATTATTTTCGCGACCTCTCTCGACTGCAGACCAATATATCTACAGGAATTGCGATTTCCTTTAAACCTGGTTAACTTGCACGGACATAGATGGCACCACAAATAAAACGAAACATATCAAACTTATTTTTCTATAAAATTTCAAATTATAAAATTGAAGAAAAGCTTATATGTATAGCGAAACAAAATATTTTTAAAATATGAATTTAAGAAAATGTAATAATTCAAATGTAAACAACATATAAACTACGCCATCAACGGAAAAGATATGAACTAGCTTTGGAAACGATACGTCGCCGGTATTGTTATTGCCACGCAAACTAGTTAAAATTTTGATAAAGGTACTTCTTACTGAAAAAATTATAGTTAAAAAGTAAGTAATTTTTTTAACAATCAAAAAAACTATTTTTTATTTTGTGCACAATTGAACCCTTTATTACACTGTCATTAAATGGTATACATAACATAACCCTAAAATTTAACAGTTTTAAATAAATGTATTTGGTTTACCTTATGATATTCTAGCAATTCTTCCTGTTATTGTGATATATCTTCAGTTAACCATATTATTAAATATAAGTTTTCATTAATAAATTTAATGAGAAAAACGTTAAAGCAATTGACAAAAAAATTACTGACGTTTCTAAACAACTACAACGGCTTGTTTGAAATTCATTTAAATACCTACTTTACCGGCTTAAGATGTCTTTATGATGTAAAACAATTTCGGTGTTTCTGCTTTTACCTTTTACTAATTTAAAGTGAATTTATGTTTTAGATAGTCTGTTCTTTTTTTCAGAATGTTCACAGATGTACATTTGGCGGTTTTGTCCAACGCTTTAGGAATTGTTCTGTTTCTTTTGGTTGTTCTATACCATTATGTGAATTCGAACTATCAGAGACCCACTGTATAGATATTTAAATTTTAACCATGCCAGAATTTGGTAATAATGTAATTCTTTATTTAATATAGATCCTTTTTCTATTTCTTTTATTGTTGTTTCTATTTTTCATTGAACGACTTTGATTTATATGCCTTATTATTGTAAATGTACTTGATTTAATAAAATCAGAACAAAACAAGACCATTGTTGTCATAGATTAATAGTGCCCTAATATCCCTCTACAGAAAGTGCATGTGTACTGTTATAAGATAACATTAATTTTGTTTGTTTTTAGATCTATTAGTATATATATTTTGAAGCATGCAGAATTCAAAAAATTGCAGCTATCATCTATCGATACTTTTGGCTGATAACATGTGAAGATAATATTTCTATTCATTGATTTTGAATAGATAAAATTTGTTTGGTGAACTGAACACTTGAGTAATAAGATGTGTACTGATTATATAATAATAGTTATGAAAGGATAATAATACTGAGAAAATGTATAGAAGAGTTAGAATAGATAATGGAGTACTATGATGGTTTTTGTTAACTTTGACAAGTTTTGTTTTGAAACTACAAGATAGTAATGTACATTTATGTTAGATATTTTATTATATGTTTAGTTGAGGACATGGATAAGTAAAAATGCTGAAATACAACACTATGTATATATTTATCTATATCTTATGTGAAATTCTTTTTGCATTTAAAAAAAAAGTGATTTCAATAAGACTGAAAGGTAAAGGCTGAATAAGATTTGAATATTAAATACATATGTGCTCATTATCATTGTTAGCGAACTATATTTACTTATTTTATTCACTTCTGAAGGCAACACCTAATCCTAGTCACCATAACTATCTGATCTTCCCATTAAAGTAGATAATGGACACTGGGCTAAAAGTAAGAAAGAAAAAGGTGATGATTTGTCTACTAATTTTGAGAAAATGTTCCAACCTTTTTTTATATATTGTCAGCCGCACACATATATACGTTAAGTAGCTGAAAAATTATCCCAACAGATTAATGAAAAATCTGATGAGACATGCACCAAACTCAAGATTAAAATATAATCTTCTGGGGGACCTACCAACAAAATTTTAACATTAATGTAATTACTAAACTTGAAGAGATTTACCACTAAACACCAAATCACTTTTTTTTAACTGCTTGACGCACGTTTCGTTAACCATGTTAGCATCATCAGGAGAAGATTTAAGATTAATGATTTTAGATTAAATCATCTCCTGATAATGCTAACATGGTTAGCGAAACATGCGTCGAGCAGTTCAAAAAAATAAAGTTATTTGGTGTTTAGTGGTAAATCTCTTCAAGTTTAGTATTTCACACCAAAGTTTCCAATAGAAGAATTGATTAATGTAATTATGCAAATGAATTTAATTCTTGAAGTTTCATGAATTCATCATTTTAATTTTTTTTTCAAGGGAAATTTAACAATAGACATTGTTGATATTCAGCTGAGATTGCACCATTTAACTTTTCTCCATTCTATTAACTAAAATTATTATGTAAGGGGTATCATTATAAAGAAACATACAATACATGATAATTGGTTATGATTCTTGAATGATTACACTTATGGAGTGATAAACATGTCAGTAATGCTGTAATATATTGAGTGATGATTATTTTCAAGAAGGTGAAGTACCTTAATTGAATAGTTTTTAATTTGGATAGTATCATAGGACATTTATTTATTTTGTAGTGTGCTTATATCTTGAATAGTAAATATGTTCAGCGATAAACATTAAAAATGCTATAAAGTGCCCAATGAAGATAATTCCAAATACTCCTGCTATGTGAGATAGTTTTAATTGAACTGCTTCTCTGTGTGCTTTCTTATCAGTATTAGCATTATAGTGAATAATTCCTTGTGTTGTTTGGTGCATCAATACTCCAATGGCCTACAAATGAAACTTTTTTTTAGTATATTGGATTGTCGGGAAATTACATTCGGTTTTCATAAATATGTATGTCCGGTTGGAACTCTATATATATTGGATCTCTCTCTCTCTCTCTATATATATATATATATAGATATAGATATATATATATATATATATATATATATATATATATATATATATATATATATATATATATATATATATATATATATATATATATATATATATATATATATATATATATATATATATATATATATATATATATATATATATATATATATATATATATATATATATATATATATATATATATATATATATATATATATATATATATATATATATATATATATATATATATATATATATATATATATATATATATATATATTAATGTAGCGTTTTTTATATTCTCAAGTTTGACAAAGAGATGGGCAAAGATTGTCAATAACGATAAAGATTATATTGTAGATTAAAACTTTATTACCTCTTAAAATCTTAAGGAAAATAACATTTCGTACAGTATGAAAAAACGACATTACTCATGAAATTCCCTAACACTTTATCTTATAAAGTTTTACTTCGACTCAATAGGATTATATTTCACTTTTAAGGAATCTTTCCCCTTCGTTTTGGACGGTAAAAAGTGGACTGGATCTAAAAATGGTCACGGTCGCATATCCATGGAACATGATGAACGCTTGGGAAACCACAAAAACTGCTACGCCCATCAAAATTCATATTAAATTCCGGTTAATTAAAACCGGTCTATATTTTACCTACCAATAGTCTAAACAGTGGGTGGGAGCAGGGGAAAGTGTGCCAAAGAAAGTCAATGTTCTCATCTGAAGGAATAGTCATGGTTAAGATTTTATGGGATTCTCGTAGTATGGTGCTTATAGACTACCTGGCAAAATATAGGACCCTCGCCGAGTGGATTACACTTCATTGAAGGCTACTGGGCCAGTTGAAGGCTACTATATGGGCTACATACCCACATGTACTGGGCATGTAGCCCATAACCAATATATTTCAAAACAATATATTTCAGAAAATTTCAAAACTTTATTCGATGTTCTCGGACAAGCAACTAAACGAACCCATTTTAAACCTCGCAGCACTCCTAATGAAGCATAGTTGATAGATTTCATTTAGTAATACCTACGCCATCTCTGTGTCAGACCAAAAATTTCGAACGACTCTCGTAATGTTTAGACTAACATTCCATACAAAAGATCATGGAATAAGCGAAACAAACTACTCAAAACATATCAAAATATGATATTTATCAAAAAAACATCTTTTTCTGTATTCAGTGAGATTATAAAGGAATTCTTGATTTTAAGCTTTTATCAAATTAAATAATCAATTTTAATATAATTTTTAAACAAATGTTCAAATTGAATGATGCTTTGCAACATAAAGACCTTGAATTGATGAAGAGAGAATCAGCTGAAACAGATATTATTGAAGCTTGTTCAGATATGTTAGCTCAGCCATCATATGATCCACATAAACACATTTTTACTTACTCCACCTCATCATTTACTTCGTTCGATGTAAAACTTGTCCCAACTCTCTGGTAGGTAAAACTTTTTATTCACAATGTATTATCAAACGAAATATGGAAAGGTTTTTTTTATTGCAAAAAATTATCTGAAACTTTTTGAAAGCTAAATTATTAAGCATCTGAAGTATTGCAAAAAATTATTGGGCAAAATGCTCAATGAATTATTGTATAGTTATTTTATTCTTTAAAAAGTTCTTCATTAATTTCATATTGAAACCAAAAATAATTTCCGGAAGAATCAACTACTATATTGGTAAGTTGGGTTAATGTAAAATTTCGTCCCGTTTTTGGTACTAGATGGCATTGCCCAGCAAAACCAAAGGGTTATCTAATTTGAAGGTCCAAAGTTTTGATATTTTTTGTCAGAAAAAAGTTTGTACGAATACTTGGGACAAAAATCCTTTGCATTTAGTTGTTTTTTAAATGTTGTTAAGCATAAAAACGTCAGAAAACAATATTTTCGACATATGATTCTTTTATTTTCGAAAAGGCAAGAATGCTTCGCAGACGCAAAAGAAGATATGTACTGTGTACGCAGAAGGTACTGTTGATGATTCTACGTGCCGTAAGTGGCTGAGAAAGTTTCGTAAAAAGAATTTTAACCTTTGCACCACCACTTTTTTAACGATGCACTACTTTCTTGACGATCGTCTGAGACTGATGAAAATGAAACATTGGCGCTAATTGAAAGTGATCGACATAGAATAACTCGAGAGATGGGAAAAATTCTTGAAATCAACTAGGTAACAGTGTCCAGGCGATTACGTCAACCTGGAATGGTTAGCAAGGCCGAAGTATGAGTGCCGCATATGTATAAGATAAAGGAGAAAAAATTGTTAAATTGAATTTCTGCTGGCGATTCCATAGCTAGCCAATCCATAGAAATTTGTGTAAAATGAATGTTATCCTGATGAGACTTTTAGGGGATTTGAAAGGAAACAATTGGATCAAGGAGATCAATAAAAATATTCTTAGTAGCTAAACCTTGTTCATGCTTGCATATACGATCTGCTGAAACTATTAAACTACCTTGTTAAGGTAAAGGTTTATCTAGACATTTAATTTAGATGTAGGCTGGTTTACAATACAATAGATGTATATGTAAGTAAAGTTATGTCATTAGCATAAGAATAAATTGATATAGACCAATAAATTAATGACGAATTTTTAGGTGTAATTTTGTTAAGGGGTTTAATGACTGCATTTGTTCCAAGTAGTAATGGTAATTGAAAGTACAGGCGCCAATGTTAGTAGCGATTTTGTAAAAGCAAAAATACCACAACAGGGTAAATATCCCAAAGAGATGAATGAGCAAAATTATTTTCAAAAAGGGAGCATTTTTTTTAAAGAAGTTAGTTTCCTAACTAAATATGAGTGTTCTGTATATTTCTACACCAAGAAGTGCTATATTCTTTATTAAAGCTGTTGTTGAAGAATGTTAAGCATAAAAGATAATGGTGTAAGCGCAGTTTTCATCCGAAGAACGTTCTGCTATGCTTTCGATGGAAATGGAAGGGAATCGTTTATTATGACCGGTTACCTAAAAAGCAGACTATTAATTCGGAGAAATAGTGTTCCCAATTAGGGGTATTAAAGCGAGCAATCGACCAGAACCGACCTGAATTGGCGAAGAGAAAGGGTATTGCATTTCACAGTGGCGGCTCGTGAGGGAGGGCGTAGGGTGCTGCCCCTCCAGCATTTATCACAGTAAACAATTTTTCAGAGCAAAATACCATATTTTGTTCCGTTCGGTTTCTTTCCTTTAACTCATTTTAAGATATTATTAAAAATTAAAATCTCCAAATGTAGAAGAACGCCTGTCGACCCATCACACCAAATAATGCGAATAAAATCCTCCCGTCACAATTTTTACATCGTTAGTCGTTTACTTCCAGCCACCACGTTACTTCCAGTTCCATGTAGGACACGTGATCTTGTCTCGCCGTTGACGTTACATGTTTTGTTGGTGGCCAGAATTTGGGGGTATTCTAAAACATGCGATTTGGACGTAGATTCCATGTGACCGAGCGTATCGGTAATTAGTTTTAAACGCCGATTTGACGGGTACAGAGCGTTTGATATGTCTCGCGTCGCGTAGTTTGTTCTTGTTTTGATTTGGGATTTGCTATGTGTGTACACATTGAGTAGTACTTTTTAAATAAAAATAATCAGCTTTTAATTGCAAACATGAAGGTGTCTGATATAAAACAGTTAATAATGACTAATTTAAATTTGGAGGAGAAAGTTGAATTATAAACTAATGGTGATCCCATGCTCGTGTTGAATTTGAGTCAAGTTCAAAAAGAATGTAAAAATATCAAAACAGTTCTTCAGCAGCACTATATTCTTCTACGCCCTCCCACATTTAAAACCCACGAGCCGCCACTGACATTCCATCGAGAATCTAAAGTTAGGCCATACGTGTCTGCCCACCCCACACCAGCTTTACAACTTGACTAAGATATTTTGATCCATCCACTGTACTCCCCTTCACTAGAAAACTTGAAAAATCACCTGGATCAGCTTTTTAATCAGAAACCTCAGAACTTCTATGAACGTGAATTCTTCAATTTTTTCGAAAAAATGGGACGAACTTTTGTATCAACCCAATGATTATATGGTATTGTATAATTACTTTATTTAGTAAATATCGAGTTATACCACTCGCATTCATACGAATAATAAATTCATTAAGTAGGGGAAGTAGAACCGAACTTTTTCTCAGTAGAAAAACTGTAAACTCCCAATGCAAGTCTTCTTTCATTAAATGGATGTTTTTGGAATTTTCTAATGAAGGAAATGGAAAATGATATTTATCTGTGAAAAAATTATCACTTAATATTAAGTTGGAAAGGTTTTAGAAGTCTATCTTACGCTGCGGCAGTCTTTCGATGAGTAATCCAAAATTCCCCAAGTCTAGTAGTTTTCTTAGTTCGGCTGTTGATGGAGCTGCTATATATCTGTCATATGCCTTTCGATATAATGCCTGGAATTTTTATGTAGTATCATGATAAGACAGTTAAAATATAACTAAATATAAGTTTTTGGTTGTTTTTATTGCTTGAAAATAGTCAACATATAATGCTTATACACAAAAAATGTATATGGCGTTTGAAGAGGATATGTTGATTGAATGTTAGCGCCTGAATTACTTTTGAAAGCTTCTTTCTGGTAATGAGTCATGGTTGGGTTGAATGAAATCTGGTGGAATTCATTTTAGTGAACTTATTTTTCCTGAATTACTTTTTACCGAATTTAATTCAACCCAACGCATCCAGTGTTATGTATTTTAAGGAGGATTGTTATTATATATTGAGAAATTTCTATTTAAGCAAAAATTTGTAATTTAAGTAAAAAAGTTCCAAGTTGTAATATGATGGCCGGTTAAATGATATTCCATTGTCGTTCGACAAATTATACGGTAGAGATAATTATAACTGGATATTCGGTAAGTAGATGGTGCCAATCCATAGAAATTTGTGTAAATTGAATGTTATCCTGATGAGACTTTTAGGGGATTTGAAAGAAAACATTTGGATCAAAGAGATCACTAAAAATGTTCTTAGTAGCTAAACCTTGTTCATGCTTGCATATACGATCTGCTGAAACTACTAAACTACCTTGTTAAGGTAAAGATTTATCTAGACATTTAATTTAGATGTAGGCTGGTTTACAATACAATAGATGCATATGTAAGTAAAGTTATGTCATTAGCATAAGAATAAATTGATATAGACCAATAAATTAATGACGAATTTTTAGGTGTAATTTTGTTAAGGGATTTAATGACTGCATTTGTTCCAAGTAGTAATGGTAATTGAAAGTACAGGCGCCAATGTTAGTAGCGATTTTGTAAAAGCCAAAATACCACAACAGGTTAAATATTCCAAAGAGATGAATGAGCAAAATTATTTTCAAAAAGGGAGCATTTTTTTTAAAGAAGTTAGTTTCCTAACTAAATATGAGTGTTCTGTATATTTCTACACCAAGAAGTGCTATACCAGAAGAAGAATTGATATGTGAAAAAGTACTGGAAACCTAGCTATATATTAGCGAAACCGGAAAGTCATGTCGCTTTTGCGCATGTCGATATTTGTTTATTATTTACAAGCTGATTGTGTACTTTAAAGTCGTGCTAAAGACTTTTACTTGTAAAAAATTAAATATTATTTTTTTTTGCAGTTTTAGGTAAAATGTCCAGTCAAATACCAAGAGAGGTACATATCCGGCACTGCATGCTTTTTGAGTTTTACAAGGGTAGTAACGCAATAGTTGCTACCAAAAACATTTAAGATGTTTATCCAAGTGCATCCGACGTTCGTAAATGCCAAAGGTGGTTTTCTAAGTTTTGATCCGGTAATTTTAGTTCTTTCCGACTCGTATCGATCAGAAAGACCAACAACTTTAGATAATGACGTGTTAAGGGCAGAAGTGGAAGCAAATCCGTGTCAGATAATCAAGGAACTGTCAAACACTCTTCACCAACCTTGGTCGACCATCCAAGAACATTTGCAGCAGATTGGTAAAGTAAGCAGAGCAGGTGTTTGGATCCCGCATAATCTGTCCGAAGAAAACAAAGCTAAACGATCCACCACATGCAACTTATTGCTTCAATGGCACAATTTTTGGAACGTTTTTTGATCTCGCTTGATCACTAGAGATGAAAAATAGGTTCTCTCCAAATGAATCGCCACGAAGTACTGCTAAGGCAGATTTACATAACAAAAAGGTGTTTTTGTGTGTTTGGTGGAGTATTGGGGGAATCGTTTATTTTGAAGTGCTGAAACTTGGATAAACTGTGAATGTATACCTTTACTGTGAACAATTGGATAGAGTAAATCAATCTTTAATTGAAAAGTGTCCAGCGATTGTCAATAGAAAGGGGGTTATTCTGCAACACGATAATACTAGACACACCCTGGAAAGCACAAGACAAACCCTGGAAAAAATTCATAAATTAGGGTGGGAGATACTGCTTCACCCACCATACTCGTCCGATATTGCACCATCGGATTTCCGTTCATTCCGATCGCTACAATACTTTATACGTGAGAAAAAATTTGAAAATTTAGATGATATCCAAAATGCCTTCTACAGATATTTTGCTCATAAACCAAATTGAATTTTGTCGATCCGGCATTGAATTTGCACACTAGATGGCAAAAGGTTATTGATAACGAGGGTAATTACATCATTGATTAAAAATAAAAACTTGTTAAAAATGTATTTGTTTGAATTTAATATAAAAAAAGACATTACTCTCCGGTTCCGGTATGTTAAGTAATACATTATCTGTAAGAAGTACCCGGAATTGTTTAAATAAAACACACAAAATTAATCTATTCATCAAAATTTATGAGTGTATTATAACTATGCCATCGCTTGACCCAATCTTCCAAAACGCCTTTCTCAAATTAATTTTACCGCGGGAATAGGAAAGTCGCACGAGGCCACATCAGGCGAGTGCGGTGCTTGATCGATGACGTTCGTTGAGTTTTTGGCCAAAAACTCTGAAACAACGATCGCTACGTGCGATGGTGCATTATCGTGGTACAAGATCCATGAATGGTAGACATTTTTTTTCACAAATCGGGCCGTTTTCTTTTAATTGCCAAATATTTTTAACTTGGCATACAATTATACTACTGAACGATTTATAACATATCTATAGTTTAAGTAGTGATAACACGTCTAAGTTATTTCAAATATAAAAATCCTCATATAAAGTTAAAGGTACCTGTTTATCAGTTTTCCAGTGGCCTACCCAATCAGCTGTTTGTATTCCACCCCAAGTCAAATTACTTTTAAGAAAATCGTCTCTAGTTTCTATAGAACCTTCATACCTGAAATATTTATATGATTAAAATGTCTACATGTTGGTGCATCATGTACCATGGAAGTGTCATAATCGAAGCCAAACCACTTTCATACACACGAGACAGGAAAAACGTATAAAACAGTGCAATAAAAGTAAAAATTATTCCACTAATCCCCCTGAGCATTTCAGCTTTGTTGAGGCCTTGATTGAGGAATAATTTAGCAGCACCAAAGAACACTTTTCCAAGTTTTATGATTAGTGCAACATATTGAGATTTTCTAGAAAGATATTTCGTAATCAATGTACTCAGTGTGCCTTGTCATTTTTTACCCTAAGTGCCTCAATCTATTTTGTCTGATAATAATTTCTAAATAATATATTGATAGCACAATTAGGATATATCCAGAAAATATTGCCTTCCACGTACCGGAAGTGTACACAAAAGTTGGTGTTAACCATCCCGCTGCAAACCTAGAAAAGTTAAATATCGATCGAAAAGATACTTGGAGTTTTCCCAAATAGATGGGTCTAATGACCAGGTGTGGCGGTTAATAATTCTTATTTTTTGCTTGAAAAAACATTTAATCTGAGAAAAAGGTGAAAATGGTTTATTCAAAGTATGCGCCATCGCTAGCTATACATTTTTTCTATCTCTCTGGCAATTTGTGGATGCTCTCCCAGAAAACGCGTACATCTTTTGAGGTAGTCCAGTCATCAAGCCATTTTTCAATATCTTCGAACGTGTTGAGTATTGAAGTGTTTCATGGAAAGTGCATGAGACATCAATGAGAAAAAGTGGTAGTTGGAAAGGGCCAAGTCTGATGAGTACGGCGGTAGGGGCAAGAGTGCATATCAAGTGCAGAAACGACATATCTGACTGCTTTGACTGTATATGATGGGGCGTTGTCGGGCTGCAAAATCACTTTTCCGTGTCTTGTATCCTATTCTAATCGCTTTTCGGTCAATGCATGGTTCAAATTAATCATTTGTTGACGGTAGGGAATGGTATTAACTGTTTCACCTGGTTCCAGAAGGTCATGGAACACGACAACTTTCTGATCCAACCAAATGCACAGCATTGTCTTCTTTCCAAAGCGATTCTGTTTTGCGGTCGATGTTGATGGTTGTCCTGGGCCAACCCATGATTTTCCGCGTTTTGGGTTCTCGAAATATATTTATTTTTCGTCTCTAGCCCCGATCCTATGCAAAAAGTATTTCTGTCATGCCAAGAAAGCACAGCGTCGCCCCCAGTTTTACGCTTTTTCATCTGTCTGTCGTTCAGCTGATGCGGTACCCATTTTCCTGTCTCCTATATCTTTTCCATGGAATGCAGACTATCACAAATTGTTCGGCGACCAATATTTAACCTCCATACTGTTTGCTGTTGAGTTTGCATATCGTCTTCTTCGAACAATGCTTGCAATTCGGTATCTTCAATTTTTTTTCCGTTGACCCGGGCTTTTTTTGTGTTTCAAACCAAGATAACCACTTTTAAATCTTTTAAACTAACACCCACAAGCGTCTTACATTGGGATATTGTCACCGTAAATTTCCACAAGAATACGACGACTTTCATTCCCTTTTTTCTTTTGATTGAATAAGAAAAGCAGTTCGCGCCGCAAGTGCTCTTTATTTGGCTTGAAACTCGACATGTTTGGCACTCGAAAAAAATATGGTGCTAACTCGAAATTGTTTAAACATCAATGGCGTTTTGAAAGGTACTGTCGTAGAAACAAAATAACATAAGAGATTAGACTGTGAACCGACACTTGCTTCTAGCAGCATCTCTTAAAAAAATTAAAAATTATTAACCGCCACACGTAGTAAATTGTTATGCATGCACACGCATTTGAAATGTCAAAACTGCATTATTAATTAATTATTGGTCGCATTTATTGGCATTTATTGGGTGATTATTTCGGTTCGTTTCAAAAATAGAAAATCAAATTAAGGGTTTTTTGTGGCTTTTAACTTTATATTTCAGCAAAGGTAAAAAAATTGCATTTATATAAGTCTTGTACACTGTGACAATTCACTAGTAGAATACACGTATCAGAATTGGTTTGTAGTATTTGCTTCTGGTGATTTCTCTTTCAAGTTGTGTCACACCTTAATAGACCAAACTGCATTAATGATAAATAAACTAAAATTAATATCTAAAATTTCCACTATATTTAATTAACATTGTATGTATAACAAAAGTTTCGACACACTGCCTTTCTGAAATACGATCTATACGAAGGTTGCTTTTTATGTATCCGGAATTGGCAAGAATGGTGTTGCTAGACGCCATCTGACATTGTTGACTGTATAAGGACTCAGAATGTTTTGGCATACGGACGCTATTTGTGGTGTTTAGTGACTTGAATCAAAATGAAAATCAAATTAAAATGAATTATCAAAATGAAGGACATTATTTTAGTCTTTTTATCTATTGGTATTTTTAAATAAATGCCTAACCGTACGAAACGACCAACGAAGAATTCTTTTTAAACCACTTCGCTTTTACTATTGGAATTATCTGTCAATCTAACAATGTTTTTAATACCATTCCCGACCCCCACATTTAAATAATTCAGTCGCAATTTTTCTCGGAACGGGTTCAAAAAAGAATTTAAAAATGAAACAGATCTACCATCCGACAGACGGTCGATAATTGAAATCCGTTCTCTCAAATTAAACTATCATGTCTCTTCACTGGCAGATCGCGACAATGGAACTTCCGATGACTAAAGTGTTCCGATTTAAAGTAAAAAGCCCGCTTTCCATAAACCAGTTGAAGAAAAAATTATAACCTCATATTATACTTTAGAAATGTGAAAATGTATCAGCATATTTAAAATTCAAATATATCAAAAAAAATATATCAAATGTCTTTCTTAACATAAATTATTATAAACCTTTTTAGATTATCTTGACTTAACTGTGCTGATAAGCGATGAAATATATATTTAGATACTCCCAAAGTATACTATGAGGTGCACAGCAGAAAATACACCATATATCCAAAACATATTTGAATAATTTAAAAAAACTAGAATAATTGACGCATACTTTCTTAATCCAGTTACGGAAATTTTTTAATAATTTTGGTCAAGTTTCCTAGCCATGTTAACGTTACAAGTAATAAGATAGTAGACTAAGTTGTACAAAAAGGAACTGGATAGCCAGAGATCAGTCATCAGTCGTCAAACACAGTGGCATTAAAACTTATTTTAACAATAAGTTATTAGGAATAGAGATATGTATTCGTGCGATTATTTACTACGACTTTCGACGTGGATTGTCTCAACAACAGGGCGTCCATTAACTCACTTCGACTTTTGGCTATGAAACACTATCTAAAACTACTGTATATCACCGGTTTAGTGAATTCAATCGTGGCTGCCGTTGGCTCACCGGCGAATTTAAAGAAGGTCATCCAAAATCGGTTGTTATTGCCAGAAATCATCGATACTGTGGGCGAGCTGAAAAAGCAAGATCGTCATGTGATATACCGTAAGATTGAGGCATCCCTGGGCATTAGTATGACAAGTATACACAAAATTTTACATGGATATTTAGCCATCAAAAAGATTTGTGCGCGTTGGATTTCGCATAATTTGAGAAGCGCTAAAAAGGCTCATGTCGATTGGTGCAAAGAAATGCTCAAAAAATACAATCGTGGTAAATCAAAAGCCGTCTTTAACATCTACAAAGTGTGACGAATCGCGGATCTATGCATATGACCCTGAAAGTAAACAGCAGTCGACTCTATAGGTCTTTCAAAATGAGCCAAACCCAACAAAAATTGTTCGCGCAAGGAGTACTTCGAAGAAAAATAGCCGTCTGTTTTTTGGGATAAATGGGCATGTGGCTACAATGCCCGTAGATAATCGTAGAATGGTACACAACCATTTGTTTGCCAGTAGTCTTTGAAGAAATAAAAAAAAACAACCAGCGACGCAGGATCATTCTTCACCATGACAACGCGAGCTCTCACACATCGGACCGAGCAACTCAACATTTGACCGGTCAAAACATCGAATTGATGGGTCATCCACCATACGGTCCTGATTTGGCACCCAGCGATTTTCGACGCCAGAAGAAGTGGCTTATGAGTTCAAAATGGAGATATCTCAATGTTTTGGATATCAATCGGAATGGAAAAAGTGCTATGACTATAAATTGGTCCAAACGTATGCAAAGGTGTAACGATCATCGCAGCGAATATTTTGAAAAACAATAAAACTATTTTCAGTGATATATATTTGTTATGATTTATTATTCCGGATACATAAATAGCAACCCTCATATTAAACTATCAGTAATGTAGTTAGTTTTCTTACTGTTAGTTTAATATAGTTCATATTTGAAAAAAGCACTGTGTGTCGAAACAATTGTTATACATATAATTTTAAATATAGTGGAAATTTTAGATATTAATCTTTGTTTATTTATTTAATATCGGCTACCTCGAATAAATTTAAATTAATGATGATAATTAAAGAATATTGATAATCATTCTCATCTCATGCTCATCATTCTGTATCTCTATGAGAGCTTTCTGGAATTGTGTAAATATAATAAAGTTGTCTAATTTTCACTTATGTTTTAGAGAAAAATATAAATGGAAATTAGACAACTTTATTTTATTTATACAATTTAATATGAATTTTCATCAAAAAAATATCACCACCATCCTCAGCTTTTTGAAAATCTAAATTTCTTGATAATATCTGTTGATGATCATTTGGAAAAGCTTGGTTACGAAAAAAACTCGACGGCTGAGTACATTATGGAGGTCGTCGAACAGTTCTCGGTATGACAAAGAAAACATAAGATTTTTGATATTTTTGAAATATTTTTTCACGTAATCTTGTAATTCAATACATTTTGACCAAAGACGTTCTATTTTTTTAATACCTTTTTTTATAATGCGATTTGTCTCACGCTGCAAATAGATGATTAATTCGGCTTTGAGTACATGATTTGAAGTAAATTCCCGTCTAGAGGCTTATTTCTTCAGGTTTTGGAAGTAAACTTTGAGCCGAATGTAATCAGTACGGCATATGTGGAAGTATTTCGAAGCGTTGGTGATGGATTTTTGCAGTTACAAGCCAAAACGCGTGTGCCTGCGCATTATAGTGCTGAAAAAGCATTTTGTTGCCCAGATGTGGTCGTTTAACCACCATAACACTCTTCAACTGGAGCTGTAGTGAAGCGCAAGTCACCTCGTGATGGTCCTGCCTTTGGCCAGATTGTCTTTGGGCAGTACACCAAGAGAATCCCAGAAAACTGTAGCCATGAATTTTTGTAAAGATGGGACTGTTTCCGCTAACCTAACCTAACCTAACCTAACCTACTGGTTCATGCCTGGATGTAATGGTGAATTCTTGTTTTACCTACTGTTACAAAACATCCAAGAAACACAACAGAATCGCATGTAAATATGTCTAAGAACTCTTAAAAGGCGTGCTTATTTGAAGCATATTTGGTCGACTGCTAATAAATTCAGTAGCGGATGGAGCGGAAAGCTTTTTAATTTTTTTTTTCAAATCTCGAGTAAAATGTAGT
The DNA here is from genome assembly GCA_031761425.1 of Cosmopolites sordidus. Taxonomy (NCBI): domain Eukaryota; kingdom Metazoa; phylum Arthropoda; class Insecta; order Coleoptera; family Curculionidae; genus Cosmopolites; species Cosmopolites sordidus. The sequence continues at coordinate 581,394 of JARFXV010000305.1, forward strand.
GGATACGATTTATCGACATGTTTATAATATCTGCAAGTCTGCGTAGTTTGAATCCGCGATCATTTGATACAACATTCTGGATTTTTGTTACGATTTTGCCGATCGTAGCGATTTTTTGGCGTTCGGGGCATTCATTATCCTCAATGGATGTACGACCACGTTTAAATGCAGCAGCTCATTTGTTTACCATCGAAAGCGAAGAGGAAGAAAGCTTTAAAGTGGGCTGTTTTTATGTTTGTCGGGGTTACACTCCTTAAATCTGAAACAAAAACTTTATGACAGCCCGAAATTCAATTTTGTCCAATTTTCAGAATATTTGTCAGAAATTTTTTTTTGCTTTACTCGATTACTACACATTTTATCTGAAACTTCGGAGCACATTTTTTTTTGCTTTAATCGATTACTACAAATTTTATCTGAAACTTCGGAGCACGCATTTAACGAATCATACTGATAGATATCATAGTCATTTGGTCATACCTCCATATCTATGAGGCTGAGAACTTATCAAACGATCTTCATATAAGTTAAATGACATTTTTAAACTAATTTTAAACAAAAAAAGGTAAACATAAAACATAATAACTTCCAAACGATTAGGATATTTACAACAAATAGATTATTCACACTACAAAATTATTTTCGCTTGGTTGGAATCTTATATTTCATTTATTTTTTTCATTCCTAAATACCTGGTCATGTAAAACCTTTACTTGGAAAGATATCTTGCATATAAAATATCTTATATCTTAAATATAAAGTTAAAAGAAGAAAATTATATCACTGCGTAAAAAATCCTTAATTCCACTGTAAAAACCCCATAATATTTTATGGCTGTATGTATAAGTTTCTTACTTTGGTGCTGGTACCAAGCACGTTATTCCAACTCTTATAGTTGGGCTGGATATGCCAAAAAAGCGATTCATTCTGTCTGTGGCAAAATTAGCAGCTAAAAATTAAAAATGTGAACAGCAGTGAATGGAGAGATATTTACGCTTTAATTTACCAACACCTATATCGATTTTTTCATTATATACATCCCCTCTAAGGCCATAAACAGTGCCATTTTCGTATACATCACCCCAGTATTCATTTCGAATTAAAATAAACTTTTTTCCTATATTGTGCTTTTGAAAGAATAGCTTCAGAAGCTCTCCTTCCATTCCATTGATAATTAGAGATTTAGTTGATGGATTCCAACCTAAACATTATTAAAATTATTAAATGTTTAAGCAAAGTGTTTCTTTTGTAAAATAACCACATACTCTAAGTACCTATCTATTACTATACACCATTTTTAATTTGCCCCGGATAGTAATCTGTAAAATATATTTTACTAACGTACATTCATAAAAATGCTTGTAAATGTTTTGAATAAATGTACCTTAGGTATACTGTCATTAAGTAAATACTTTATAATGGTTTGCCCATTCAAACCAAAGTGCATTCAAATTTCCCATCACGCGTTTCCCTAACCAAGTTAGTATCATCAGGAAATTATTGAACCTAAATTTTAATCTATTTTGTTTACTTTATATATATATATATATATATATATATATATATATATATATATATATATATATATATATATATATATATATATACACACATATATATACACAATGGCGAGAGGTTATGCAATATGACGGCGGCTAGTGATATGTTTCTGGTTAGTACAAGATTTAAGCAAAAAGATACATAAAGTAACATGGAACATACCTAGAATTGACAACGGAAACCAGATCGACCATATACAGGTTGCAAGGAAAGACACGAATGTAATCTACGATACAAGATCATACCGAGGGCTAATATCGATTCAGATCACTTTATAGTTATGAGAAAATGTAAAATCAAGGTAAACAAGTACGGAAAAAATACAAATATAAAAAAGAGATGGAATAGAGAAAAGTTTGAACAGGAAGAATGGAGAGAGAAGTAAAGAAATACGATCAAGCAAAAAATAAATCAAATAAATTAAAGCAACAGCATAGAAGAAGACTGGATAGCGATAAAAGGATGTATAACACAGACAGCAGAATACACCATATCATATAGGAAAAACAACAGAAAGAAGCAATGGTTCGATGAAGAATGTAAAAATATGATGGAAAACAAAAACAAAGCAAGGAACACGTGGCTTAAAACCACAAAACCGGAAGATTATAAGATATATAAAGAAATTAGAAAAGTGAACACAAAGCTGTGTACAATAAAAAAGAATAATTGGATGGGAGAAATAATAAATGAAATTGAAGAAGAAAACAAGAAACGAAATATGAGTGCTATTTTCAAACATGTAAATAAGTGCAAAATAAAGAAAGCAACAGTAGTAATTGAAAATGAGATATGGGAAAAACATTTCAAAGAAATGTACGATGAAAAAACCATGAAGAGATGACGGGAGAAACAGAACTGGAGAAGGATCTGACAGAAAATGAGAAGGTAAGAGAACCCGAGTACGTGGAAGTTGCTCAAGCGATTAAAAAACTCAAAAATAAAAGAGCTGCGGGATGTGACGAAATGTGCAAAGAACTAATTTAACATGGAGGGGAAAAACTACATCAAAGAATCTACCAACTTATTTTATGTTGGATAACGGATATGGCGAATATTAACGGATATGGCGCGAAGAACATATACCTGAGGTATGGAAAACAGGCATTATAATACCGATACCAAAAATGGGCGACTTGACACAATGCAAAAACTATAGAGCAATTACATTGCTGAATGCAGCATACAAGGTACTTACAAACATAATAAAATAACGACTGGAGAAATACACAGATAAACGTAAGGAAATTATCAATGCGGCTTCAGAAAAGGAAGATCGACAGTAGATGCCATATATATACTAAAACAAATCACGGAGAAGATATATGAACATAATATGGTAGCACGTGTAGTTTTTGTGGATTTTAAGCAGGCGTTCGATAAAATCAACAGAGAACAACTCATGGAAGACTTAAAAAACATCGAAGTTACAAGAAAGATTAGAAGTTTGATATGTATGACAATGAATGAGTCTGAAGCAAGAATATATACAGAACAAGGAATGACAAAGAACATAAAAATTAAAGAAGGGGTTAGACAGGGAGATGAGTTATCGGCACTATTATTCATAATAGCATTGGATAGCATAATACAGAGAATTGAAAATATAGGAACATTAAATAAACATCTTGTACAGATAGTGGCATATGCGGATGATGTTGCAATAATTGCTAGAGAGCAGAGAGAGCTAAAGCGCGTAATAAAAATAATTGACCGCGAGTCTAAGAAAAAAGGGCTGGAAATAAGTGAGCAAAAAACAAAGTATATGTACTGCAGCAGAAATGAAAGAATACCGAGAAAATTGGAGTGCGGAAGCTATAAATTTGAAGAAGCAAAAACATTTAAATATCTGGGAGTCATAATAGATAGAAGGAATGAGGGACCTGATATAGAAGAGAAGATACATAAAGGATATAGAGCATTCCATAGCAACAAGAAATTACTGAAAGACAAGAGATTGAGCACAAGGAATAAATTAGGAATATGCAAAAAAAATAATAAGACTGCAATAATAAGGGTGCAAAGAAAGTGGGAAACCACGAGTACAGAAATCTGATGAACTTTGAAATCGACAACTTGTTGGGAAAGGAAAACATAGTGAGAGCAATTTAAGCACAAAGAATAAGATGGTATGGGCACGTAATGAGAAGAGACAGGGATACGCCAATAAGAGAGATAACAATATGGAAACCAGCACAGAGCAGTCCGAGAGGGAGACCCAGGGTCAGATGGAGACAGCAGGTGGAGGAAAATATAAAAACAGTAAACGCAGACGGATGGAGAGGACAGATCGCAGACAGGAAAAGATGGAGGAAAATAGTCGAAAAGGCGAAAACTCACCAACAACTATGAGAAGGGCAACAAGAAGAAATGTGGACTGATAAACCACACTAAAAGGATTTGAAGAGTTCCTTAGAAAGGAACAGCTACAATTTCAAATATGAAATGTATTAGCTTATATATATATATATATATATATATATATATATATATATATATATATATATATATATATATATATATATATATATATATATATTTAGAGTTAATCAAACTAGAACCAACTGGTCACGTACTATACACCCGAGGTACGGAGAATGGACGATGTGGTGGAATTCGATTCCTCATCAATCGAAAGCTGAAACACAGTGTAGTTAAATAGTATATCTGACCGATTAGCCCAAGGCGTCATTCATTTGAATAAAAAGTTTAAGCTTCAAATCGTCCAAGCTTATGCACCAACTATAAGCCATAGAGATGAGGAAATTGAGAAATTTTATGATGATGTGGCCCAATTTTTAGACAAAGAGAGGTGTAGGTATAAATTCCTGATGGGTGACTTTAATGCCAGAATCGGAAAAGCAAGAACTGGTGAAAATGCAACTGGCCCATATGGAAATGGTGAGCAAGACAATAGAGGTGACAGACTGGTTAACTTTGCTGAAGGACAACAATTCTATATAATGAATTTGTTTTATATGAAAAAGATCAACAGAAAATGGACATGGGAAAGTCCATCTGGACTCACCAGTGAAATTGATTACATCATGTCAAACGATAAAGCAATATTTTGCAATTGTATTGTCCTTAACCATTTTAAAGTGGGAAGTGACCACCGAATGGTACGAGCAAATATTAGGATAAACTGCCGAAAAGAACACGAAAAAATGATAAGATCAAAAGGCGGCAAAGTGGATTCTGGGAAGCTACTGGAGAGGGGCAGAGATTTTCAAATTATTTTGTCGAACCGCTTTGCTATGTTACAAGACCCAGAGGAGATGGAAATTACAGACCAATATAAAGAAATCGCCAACAATGTGATTAAAATGGCGGTTTCAATAGCACCAGAAGATAAATGTTTCAAAGAGTCAAAAATTTCCAATGATACCATTAATTTAATGAAAAAACACCGCACAATGAAGAATGCAGCCAGTCCTTTTGGCAGGGTCGAGTACCTCGAGATTTGCAAAACTATAAGAAAACGTATTCGAGAGGAAACGCGCCGATTCAACATGCAGCTAGTGCAAAAAACTCTTGAAGAAAACAGGGGAATTAACAAAGCTAAACAGAAGCTGAGAAGGAAAAGGACACATATGTTTTCCTTAATGCGTGAGGATGGTACAATATGCAGGAAACGGACGTTAATGTTAGAGGTTGTCCGATGATTTTATTCAAAGTTATATGAGGACCAGAATCAAACAAGAACAGCAATGCCTACTGAAGATCAAAATGCCGGATATCCTGGTGTAGGAAGTGACAAAGGCTATAGACTCGATAAAAAATGGTAAGGCTCCAGGAAAGGATAGTAGAACGGTGGAGATGTTAAAAGCTGGTGGTCGGACGGTAAGGCTCCAGGAAAGGATAGTAGAACGGTGGGGATGTTAAAAGCTGGTGGTCGGACCTTACATAAAACACTGGCAAGATTTTACACAAAATGCCTCAAACAACAGGAAGTACCCAGCTTATGGAAGAATACAGAAGTGATTCTTTTACATAAGAAGGGAGCACGGGAAGATTTGCAGAACTACCGCCCATAAGCCTCCTATCAGTGGTTTACAAAGTTTTCACCTAGATAATATCCAAAAGAATATTAAAAAAACTTAATGACGCACAACCAAGGGAACAAGCATGATTCAGAAGTGGATTCAGTACAATTGATCATATCCAGGTTCTACAGCAGGTCATAGAAAAACACAACGAATACACTATGCCACTGTACTTGGCATTTATCGATTATGAAAAAGCATTTGATTCAATCTCAAAGTGGACCATAATGGACGCATTGCTTAATGAAGGTGTAGAGAAAGCCTATGTAAACCTACTAGGATCGATATATAATGAAGCTACAGCGACAGTCCACCTTGACGATCTTGCGGTGGAAATAAATGTAGAGCGGGGCGTACGGCAGGTTAACCCAATATCGCCTTTTCTTTTCTCAGCCTGCCTGGAAGAAGTGTTCCGTAAGCTGGATTGGGAACAAGATGGAATAAGGATTAATGGTGCGTACTTAAATCATCTTAGATTCGCAGATGATATCGTTCTTCTTTCACAAGACCCAGATGAGCTGCAAAGATACGTACAAGAATTGCAAAGGACTGGGGAACCATTTAGATTGAAAATAAACCAGAAGAAGAGTCAGGTCATGTCCAATAAATTTGCTGAGGACAAAAGGATTTCTATTTTAAGAACGGATTTGGAAGTTGTGGATCACTATATATATCTTGGGCAAAGGGTTTCAATGGAAGGGGGAATGGTGTTTAAGAGCCAACTACCACTTTGTCTGAAAAGAAAAGTCTTTGATCAGTGTGTCCTGCCTGCTATGACATACGGAAGTTACACCTGGACACTCACATCACAGTCAGTTCAAAAACTTCGAGTAGCACAGAGGGGAATGGAATGTTGTATACTTGGCATTACTAGACGGGATAGAAAGACCTGCATATGGATCAGAGAACAAATGAAAGTGAATGACATCATTGGAAGAATAAAGTAATTGAAATGGAAGTGGGCAGGCCATGTAGCGAGGCGATGGGACGAAAGGTGGACCAGGGCGGTCCTGGACTGGATACCGCTTGATCGCAAACGTCCACGCAGAAGATCGAAAAAACGATGGACTGATGATATTATTAAGTACATTGAACCCGAATGGCAAAGGAAAGCTCAGGACTGCGAGAGTTGGAACCATGCTGAAGAGCCCTTCATCTTGCAGTGGATTGATACGGGTTGATGATGATGATCCAACTTTCACGGTACTGGGATTTCCCCTGCAACTCTGGTCCAATATACTTAAAAATGTCATCAATCCATCGTGCTTTCTTTCTTATTCTCGGACGTTTGCAATCAAGCGGTATCCACTCCAGGATTACCTTGGTCCATCTGTCATCCCATCGTCTCGCTATATGGCCTGCCCATCTCCATTTCAATTGCTCTACTCTTCCAATGATATCACAGACTTTCGTTTGTTCCCTGATCCATGCGCAGGACATTCTGTCGTTTCTTTTCAGGCAAAGTGGGAGTCTGCTCTTAAACAATATGTTGAGCCTGCCGAATGTCTGCCAGCCACATTTAACACGCCGTTCCACATCCCGGACGGTATTCCCTTCCATTGAATATCCTGCTCAATATATATAAACCTGTCCACAATCTCCAATTCCCTTTCTAAAACTGAAATTCTTCTGTCCTGAGCGAAGTTATTGAACATAACTTGACTCTTTTTTAGGTTTATTTTCAAGCCAAATGGTTCGCCAGCTCTTTGTAGTTCTTGTATGCATCTTTGAAGCTCCTTTGGGTCTTGTGAAAGGAGAATGATATCATTTGCAAATCTAAGATGGTTTAAGTTTGCACCATTGATCTTTACACCATCCTGTTCCCAATCCAGTATACGGAATACTTCTTCAAGGCGAGCCGAGAAAAGAATAAGTGATTTTGCGTCACCCTGCCGTACACCTCGTTCTACATTAGTTCCCATTTCAAGATCATCAAGGTGAATTGTGGCTGTAGCTCCATCATATATCGATCCGAATAGGTTTACATATGCTTTATCTACCCCTTTGCTAAGGAGTGCATCCATTATCGCATGCTTTCAGATGGAGTCATATGCTTGTTCGTAGTCGATAAAAGCCAAGCACAGTGGCATGCTGTATTCATTGTGCCTTTCTATGACTTGCTGTACCTGGGTGTGATTTATTGTACTGAATCATACTTGTTCTTTTGGTTGTGTAAAACTTTGTACATTACTGATAGGAGGCTTATTGGACGGTAGTTCTTTAAAGCTTCCTGTGCTCCCTTTTTATGCAAAAGGATGACTTCTGCATTTTTCCATAAGTCAGGTACTTTTTGTTCTTTGAGGCATTTTGAGTATAATTTTGCCAGTGTTTTATGTAACGTCCGACCACCAGCTTTTTGCATTTCGACAGTTACACTGTCCTTTCCTGAGCCTTGCCGATTTTCATCGATTCTATAGCATTTCTTATTTCCTCCACTAGGATATCTGGCATTTGTTCTGCCGTGGGTATTGTTGTCTTTGATTGGTTCTGGTCTTTATATAACTGGGAATAAAATTTTCTGACAACTTCTAGCATTTACGTACGCGCCCTGCACACTGTGCCATCCTAACGGCTTAAGTCATATATTTGTGTTCTTTTTTTTCTCAGCTGCTATTTAACCTTTTTATTTCCTTTGTTTTCTTCCAGGGTTTTTTGCACTAGCTGCATGTTGAATCGGCGCATGTCCTCTCTGATACGTTTCCTTATAGTTTTGCAGAGCTCAGTGTACTAAACCCTGCCAAAAGGACTACCTGCATTTCTCATTGCTCGCCGTTTCTTCATTAAATCAATGGTCACACTGCAGATTTTTGTATGGTTTGAGACATTTTTCTTCTGGTGCTATTGAAGCAGCCATTTGAAGCACATTGTTAGCGATTTCTTCATACTGAACTGATAGTTCCATTTCCTCCGGATCTTGTAACACACCAAACCGGTTTGACAAAGCAATCTCAAAATCGCTTCCTCTCTCCAGCAGTTTCCCAGAATCCACTTTGCCCTTCTTTGACCTTACCATTCTTTCGTGCTCTCTTCGGCAGTTAATCCTAACATTTGCTCGTACTATTCGGTGGTCACTTCCAACATTAAAATTGTTAAGGACAGTACAATTGGTAAATATTGTTTTATCATTGGTCATGTTGTAGTTAATTTCACAATTTCTTATAGAACAAATCCTAATATAGTTCTTGCCCTTCAAGAAAATCAACCAATCTGTCACCTCTATTGTCTCGCTCACCAGTTCCATATTGGCTAGTTGCATTTTCGTCAGTTCTTGTTGTTCTAATTCTGGCATTAAAATCACCCATCTGAATTTTGTGCCTACATTTCTCCTTGTATAAAAGCTGGGCCACATCATCATAAAATTCCCCCATTTTCTCATCCCTACGGCTTATAGTTGCCGCATGAGCTTGGAGGATGTGAAGCTTCAACTTTTTATTCAGCTGAATGACGCATTGTGCTAGTCGGTCAGATATACTTTCAAATTTAGCTACACTGGCCTTCAGCCTTCGATTGATGAGGAATCCAATTTCGCCACATCGACCATTTTCCGTACCTCGAGTGTAGAGTACGTGTCCTTTTGGTTCCAATTTGATTAACTCTTGACCCTTTTTTCTTGTTTCACAGAGCCCAATAATATCCCAAGGTATGTTGTCAAGTTTGATTAATAGTTCTTGCAATCGGGCCTTCGTTTTCGCAGTCCGTATATTTAACGTTGCAATGTCAAAAGTCCAATAGCAGCCTGATCTAACCCGGTAATTCTTAGCACCCTCTACCTTAGGGCATGTTTTCCCGCTGCCGTATGTATTCACTCCTTGGTCTCCGGGGAATGAGGGCTTTGTTTGAGGTTGTACGGTCATATTGAAACATATTGAAATACCATGTTGAAGGTATAGACCGTAATCTGCCACGCTGGTCTAATGCGCGTTGGCAGATTTTGGATCATGTTAGTCTGAGGCCTCAGCCTTGACCTGTCTGCCAGGGGTGACCCTCCCAGGAGCATAGACTCCAGACGGCATAGCTCAAAACTTCATTGCCCTATTCAAACCCCTTTACCATGTCTAGATCTGATCCACAAAGGATACTTGAAGGTATATATATATATATATATATATATATATATATATATATATATATATATATATATATATATATATATATATATATATACATATATACATATATATATATATATACATATATATATTTATATACCTGAAAAAGAGTCACTTTATATTCAATAAATTTGCTGAGGACAGAAGAATTTCGGAGGACAGAAGGGAAGAAATTCGGAGGACAGAGGGGACAGAAGGGATTTGGAGATTGTAGACCACTTTATATATCTTAGGCAGAGGATTTCAATGGTGGGTTATACCGCCCACTAGGTGTAACGGCATGTAAAATGTGGCTGGCAGGCTCAACATATTGTTTAAGAGCAAACTCCCACTTTGTTTGAAACGAACTCTTGGATGAGTGCTTCCTGTTCGTTATGACATACGGAATTGAAACCTGGACACTCACATCGCAATCAATTCAAAAACTTCGGGTAGCACAGAAGGGAATGGAAATATTTATGCTTGGTATTACAAGATGAGACAGAAAGCCCTGAACCAGGGAACAAACAAAAGGGTGTGATATCATTGGAAGACTTAAACAACTGAAATGAAGCTGGGCAGGCCATATAGCAAGGCGATGGTACGATAGATGCACCAAGTCAATCCTGGAATGGATACCCGTTGATAGTAAACGTCCGATAAGAAGACCGAAAGCACGATGGACTGATGACATCGTTAAGTTTATTGGACCCGAGTAGCAGAGGAAAACCCAGGACCGTGAAAGTTGGACGCATGCTGAGGAGGCCTTCATCCTACTTTTCAATTAGCCTTTTACCTTTTTGTATATACATATATATATATATATATATATATATATATATATATATATATATATATATATATATATATATATATATATATATATGTATATATATATATATATATATATATATATATATATATATATATATATATATATATATATATATATATATATATATATATATATATATATATATATATATATATATATATATAGCTAATTGAAGGCTAATTGAAAAGTTTGCGGAGCGGAAATGATGAACAGGTTTAAAAAATAGTTGGAACAGGTTAACAGTTGAAAAAAATGACACAACAGTTTTCCAATTCGTTTATTCCATCTGTGAAGTAATTTTCTGAAAGTCCTTCGAAATACTCATTCATCTCCGTCTGCTATAACTTATTGATTTGATGGAAAATGCTTGCCACGTAGGATTTTGTTGTGGTTTGGGAACAGACGAAAGACAGAGGGGGCTAGATCTGGTGAATATGGTGGATACTTCTTCGAGTTAACCATTGCAAGAACATCTCTATGAGCTGGCATTGTCTTGATGAATGTCTGAAGGCTTTTTTAAAATATGAAACACCCATTTATTGATATGTCCATGGCTTTAACAATTTCACTGAAAGTCAATTATCTGTCATCCATAGCCATATCATGAATAGAATGAATTATTTGTTCAGGAGTTAGACTTATTGGACGTCTAGAACCAGGATCATTCTCCAGGCTTATACAATCACGTTAAAACTCACCTGCCTACTTATAAACCATTGTTTTTAAAGTAGCAGACTCCCCTAATACATTTACCGTCTTATTATGAATTTCCATTGCCTATAAACCTTTTGTACAAAGAATTTAATCGTTGAACGACTTTCAATATTTTTCATTTTATAAAATAACCGTGATACGTTTACTTTAAGCTGCTATTTTTGTACGAATTAATTGACAGATCGACTTGAAACTTTACATGTGTTCATATAAAGCATGAAACTTAAAAAGTTTTGTAGATTATGTAGTTCTTCTACTGCTCTATAAGTGATGCTCCGCGAACTTTTCAATTAGCCTAATATACATTCCGCCAAAAAAGAACCGGGAATTGATCATTTGAAAAGCCCACTTAAAGGAATTGTCAAAATTCTTTTTATAGCTAAGTTGATACAACTATCCACTATACTGACGCGGAATTTGAACGTCATCTGTCATTTAGTTTGTTTACAGGTTGGTTACAGTTACAGTTTAGTTGTTTACAGTTACAGAGTTACAGTCATTTAGTTTGTTACAGTTTACAGTGTTACAGTTATTTAACTTGTTACAGTGTTACTCGAATTTGTCAGTTCACCTACAGTGTGTTTAGCGATTTTTACAATGGATAAAAACATCGAACAAAGAATGTGTCTTAAATTTTGCATTGCAAATGGGATTTCGTGTGCCGAGTCGCTGAAAATGTTGCAGAAGGCTTACGGTGAATCGACTTTATCAAATCGACACGAGCATATACACGTACAGTGCATTCAAAAGCGGTCGAGATGTGGTGGAAGATTTGCCTCGCTCTGGTCAGGCATCAACGTCTTCATCTAAATTTAACATCGCTAAAATGAAGGAAATAGTGACTGAAAATCGTCCTATAAGTTTGAGAGAGATAGACGCGGATCATTATGTGTCTCACGAATCAATCCGTGCCATTTTAAGCGATTGTTTGGACATAAACGTGTTGCTGCTCAACTAGTGCCGAAAGACCTAGGTTTTCTTCAGAAATTCAATCGCATAAAAGTCGCTGAAGACATACTAGACTCCACATACTAGACATACTAGATTCAATTCCGACTCCACATTCATAAAACGCATTGTAATTGGTGATGAGACATGAGTATATGAGTTTGACATGTAAACCAGACAACAAGCTTTCTGAAACGCGCTTTCCAATTGAGCCGAAACCGAAAAAACCACGTCAAAGTCTATCGACTGTTTTTTTTATTATGTTTTATTATGCAAAAGTTCAAACACCATCAAACAACCACCGTATTTACCTGACTTCTTTCTCTTTCCAAAACTCAAATTACTTCGAGACAGCCGTTTTTACCGTTTTACCCGTCAGTATTTTGACAATTGGATTATTCGTTGGCTTAAGTGTATTATTTCGGAAGGGGCCTTCTTTGAAGGCGATACAATAAATTGTGATAAATAATAAACATTTTGTGTTTTATTGACCAATTCCCGGTACTTTTTTGACAGAATGTATAAAGAGGATTGGCTTTTTGTTCTTATTTAGACTTTTGTCTAAATTTTTGTTTTGTAGATATTTTTGTATCCTAATAACCTCCCAAAAGTAATTTTAAATTACCTAAAATTAGTTTTGATTGGTGGTTTGGTGGTGGTTTGTTCACAACGCGTAAATCTGATATTACTCCTAAAATTAAGATTGTTTATTTGGGTGCACACATAGCGATTTATGGAGGCTGCGAGTCTAAATCTAACATTCTCTAAGTTCTAAATCTACATTAGTAGAACTGACAAAAATCTGGAAAAATCTTAGGATCTTCAAGCGCGCTTAACTACGCATAGTAAATGCTATAATAAAGGATTGTCTAATAAGAGTGTCAATATTTAAAATGAGGTACAATGATAGCTACAAGTGATAATCCGGTATTTTTTGTATCTTGAGGAACAAATAATAGCATTATGTTTTGAAAATAATGTTCAAATATCCCCCTCGGCTTCGTCTGGTGGAATGCATTCTTATGACCTAATTTTCGATTACTATTTCATACATATCGCCTGGAATATTTCCAATGGCGATCTGAATGTTTCGTTTAAGGTCAATAATTGTTCAGGGTTTGTTTCGGTAAACTAGAAATTTAACATAACCCCACAAAAATAATTCAAGGGCGTGAGATCGTATGATCTTGATATCCGATTAACATTACTATTTTACGAAATAATGCGTCCAGGAAACTCTTGCTGCAATAAATCGATTGTCTGTCAAGATGTGTCATAAGGCGCCCCATTTTTTTAAAGAAAACATTGTTTATCTCCGCATTTAATAGTTCAGGCTAAAAATATTCTGTTAGCATATTCTTATAAAGTTCACTATTAACACTAACATGATTTCCATTATCGCCTTCAAAAATTAAAACATTCTATCCTCAACCCAAAAATCGTACTAAGCCCCGGATTTTTGCAAATGAAGAGGTAACTCCTAAATCACTTAATGATTTTCATCGGCCCAAATCCTGCAATTATGTTTGTTCACATACCCATTAAGCCAGAAGTACGCTTTGACGGAAAAGATTATTTTTCCCCCAAGTCACCTTACAACTACTCTCGAGTGCCATTCGCGAATGTTTGATGCAGATGATGACCAGGTGGATTTAGTTGTTGATTTAATTGAACTTTATCAGTTTTGCAATGAAGATCATGATGCAAAATTCTTCACGTAGTCATCTGAGAAATATTAAGTTTATACTCCGCATTACTATAGCGTTGTTCAACAATCGGGCGGCCCCACGACGCACAGCTACTGACTCATCTGCTGCCAACTTAATCCCCTTTTGTTGACTAGACAATAAATAGACCGTTCGGTTGCTAGATTGTGTTGAAGACAAATTTCACGTAACGCTCGAAAAGGCTGGCGAATTAAACATGCATTTTGACGGTAGATACGAATAATTTTTGAGCTCTGTTGAATCGTGTATCTTTTCATGGTGAATTGACACAATGTACTGAACACAGCAGTTTATGAGTGATATATTTGCACTTGATTTAATTAAACTTACCTTAGTCCCAAAGTTAATAGTAACCAAGATACAGGGTGTTAAAGTTGTAATTTAATTCTTGTTCTCTCTGTTAATTTTCGTCAATAAATTTCTTAAAAAGTATCTTTCTTGAACGAAATTTGGTAGTGGAGGATTTTTTAAAATAAGAAATTTAAATGTCTCGAACTTTTTTATGTAGGTTGTAGAGGCGCTGTCTGCAACTTTTTTGCACTTTGTGTATTCGCATTTTTAATGAAAAGTAGGTAGGCTGTGATTAAAGAAATTTATCAAGACGCTTTGGAAATTTAGTTATTGTCAAATTTTAGTATTGATTGTGAATATTTAATATTGTGGGTATTTAAATAGTTAAAATAGTTTTAAATCATAATATTAATAATAATATTGGACTGGACAAAAAGAAGAAAACAGCATTCCTAATCGGCAATGCTATTTCGAACACACACAACGTTCAAAAGACGTCTGAAGAAAAAATACAAAAATATACAGACCTCAAGTTAGAAATAAAGCGGATATGGAAGTTGCACCAAGTTCATATTGTGCCATTGATAATTTTTTTTTTTTAATTTTTAATAAACAACTGGCAGTATACCAAAGAACTTGAAAAATAACATCCAATTTCTGGGACTAGAAGAAAATCTGTTTAAAATAATGCAGATAGCGGTAATCCTTAATACAACTCGCATCACCCGAAAATTTTTGGATGAATGAAGTGTTTTGGCTACGCCCCGTGCTTCATTTAAAATCCAGCTTGGTTGGGAAAAAAGATCGAAAGGAACAATATAATTTTAATACATTATAGTAAAATAATTTTTGAAAGTTTTTCATTTAAGTCAAGAACAAAATGCCCAGACATAAATTGTTTTCTAATGAAGAGTTGCGAGATATGATAGGCATATACGCGTAGGAAAATTTTAATGGACGCCGGGCTCATCGAAGATATTTGGGAACGTATCCACGACGAAGACAGCCAAATTTTAAGATTATCAAAAATTATTTCCATCGGACCAGGAAGAAGAAATTGTGGTTCGCGTAACCGACAACTTTAAAGTAGGCACAAGCCGCATTGCTTTTGGAGTTGGGGTAGGCAAGTCCACTGTTTGCAAATTTTTTCTCGAAGAGGGATTGTATCCGTTTCACTTCATACCAGTGCAAAATCTACTGAAAGCTGATTTGCCAGCCAGACTGGAATTTGCCCGTTTCTGTCGTATCCAGAAAACTCAGCGTTTTCTTTCCTCATGTTTAAAAAAAAAATGTTTATAGACTAAGTAACGTTTACTAGTACAGGTGTATTCAATTTTAGAAATAAATATGCGTGGGATTTAGAAAATCCACATCTACATAAAAATTTTCGAGACATTTAAATTTCTTATGTTAACAAACCCTCCACTACGAAATTTCGTTCAAGAAAAATACTATTTAGAATATGAAAATAATTGACGAAAATTGAAAATATAATTATAACTTCAACACTCTGTATCTTGGTTACCATTAACTTTTGGACTAAGATAAGTTGAGTTAAATCGTAGTATTATCACTCAAAAATCTGCAGTTTTGCTGTGTACCATTAATCAACGGACACCCTGTAGAGTAACGAAATTGCTTTTTTATAATTTTTTTCTTCAATTGAAAGTTGTTGATTCTACATTGCCACACAGCGCTGAAGATGGAGTGCTGAAACATAGTTACTGGAATCGTCTTCAGCTATATTCTTCCATGTCCCAAAATGGTGTCCTTTGAGGTGAATTGTCAATCTTCTGAAAAGGAAGAAGTTTGCTGAATAAGGAGGCTGCGGCGCCATAATGATATTTTTACTTGCAAGGCTCATTGTGATATAGCACCCAGGTGTCCTTGTTGTTCGATCTCACACGAATGACCATTTTTTGAAATATTTAAATAACCCGTCAGTAAAAATGCTGATTTACCGTTCGGCCTTGAGACCCAAATTCTTATGGGTGATCTCCTGGCTATCAAACATGCAAATTAGCATTCTCTTGATTTTCTATTTGCTGATTCTGGCCTTTTTTGGCCGTGGTGAGACCATTTCTGGGTCTGGCGCTTCGTTTCCGGATCGTATTCAAAAATTCAAGACTTGTCACAGTAATGACACGTTCCAGAAATTGAGGGTAATTTCCAATCCGCCTCAAAAACTATTAACTATTAAATGACGATAATGACGCTGTAAAACATTTTATTTTAATTTCATACATATTTACTTATTACCACCTTTAATATACACCCCTCCTCTGTTCCTATAACATTCCATGCGAATCTTCCATTGTTCGAAACAGTGCTGGAAGTCTTCTTTTGTCAACTCCTTCAGAACGCGTGCCGCTTTCTCTTTCACAGCTTTAACGGACTCAAATCCTGTTCCTTTTCATGCAGATATCACCTTAGAAAACAGATAGAAGTCGAATGACGCAAAATCCGGCAAAAAAGGCGGATGGTTGTACTTGGCTAGAAACCTCTTGACAGACAATGCGGAATGAGCCGGCGCATTGTCTTGGTGGAGAACCCATGACTTGGTCTTCCACAATTTGAGTCTTTTTTCCTTATTCTATCACGGAGTTCAGCAAGAACGGGAAGGTAGTAATGTTGATTAATAGTTTGATCTTCAGGAACCCAGGAAAGGTACACAATCCCATGAATATTAAAAAAAACAATCATTATTGCTTTGAATTCTCTCAGTGAATTTGGGCTCTTCCAGTGCATGGATTGGCGCTTCGTTTCAAGACCCTAAGTAAAAAACCACGATTTGTCACATGTTATTATCCTTGTTATGAAGTGTCAGTTTTTTTCATAAACATTCACAAACATTTTTACCAGCTTCTTGTTGTTCAAACGTGAGAATTTTAGGCACCATTTTATTAAGGCACCATAAAATTTGTCGGACGCATTCTTTGTCACTTCCTACAGTTTCAGCAATCGCACGAATACTTAACCGACTGTAAGATCGAACCAGATTACCGATTTTTTTTCGATATTGTCATCCGTTTTTGACGTGGAAAGGCGACCCAGGCGTGGATCATCTTCAACGTCTTCTCGGTCATCTTGAAAACGCTTAAACCACTCACAATTCGTTGCTCTATTGTTACACTTTTTTCGATGAAACGAAAAAACAACTCTAATGCGAACGAAAGATACAGGTTATATGGATTTGTTTACAGAAGCGAGAGGTACTGCATTCAAAAGAGAAGGTTTCACGCTAAACAGCTGTTGGTCGCTGGTGTTTGGTGCATGTCTACTTCTGTAGCAGCGTCAGTCTCGTTATTTAATAGCCACAGTCTTCGTATGCCCAAGTCCTTACTTGAAATTGTTATCACACATTTTCAGAGCGCACTAGAAAAATTTGGTTCACGAAGATAATTACTACGAACAACAAAGTGACTCCAGGGAATTGAAACGCATACTGTAGAAGCATCGGATGTTGACATACCACCCCTCCAACGGGGAAGCCAACAATATTGCCAGTTCGAACGTTACGCCAACAGTCTCACTGATTTCTTTGTACGCCCCGTACACAGCCTCAGATTTGATTGATTCAATATATCGATCGGATTGGAAGCGAAGGTTAAAGGAGGTTAAGGCTAACTAATGAGCTGTAGTACCACAAGAAGAAGAAGAATATCTGTATATCGAATCAATATATCAAATGTTAGGGAACTAAAGTTTATTCACCGAAGAAAGACAGTCGACATAAACAATGACCAATGCTTCATCAGCACGTGATATTTTAGTCAGAAACGCGGAAAACCATCCATAAAAACCCTGATGATAAACAGGTTGCTGTTCGACAGAAATACAGGGTTGGCGGCAGTAACTCATACACTGCGCTGAGTTTTTTTCATTTATTGAATTGCATTCGATTTATTAATAATTGTATTTTGTTTCCATAAAATGCCTGATACGGACACAGCTGATGAAGTTGTCGATATTAGCTATATCCCGCCCGAAAAGAGGACAGTTCTTAGTGCGGTCCTGTCACGATCACGTGCAATATGGGTGAATATGTTTGGGTTTAGTTTCTTTCTTCAATAAATAGGTTATAAATACAGATGTGCACAAACGAGTTTTCTTGACAATTCAACGACGTGGACCTACCTTCTTCGGCCACATCATCTGGTGGGATGGTAAACAGAAATGATTCATTCAGGAAAAAATCTGCGATAAACGAAAATGAGTTCGACCAACGAATAGATAGATTGATCAACTTAACATTGAACAACTCACCAGCTTAACAGTTGCACAAATTATGAAAAGGGCATCAAACATAATCAGTGGAGAATCATAGTTTCCTACAGAGTGTCCTAATTTTTCATTAAATTTACTTACGGCAAATAATATAGGGCTCGTACTGGAAAAATCCTATTTTTATCTGTCTTCCTTGCTGATTATGTAATTTGTCAGGAAATAGAGCTGCATTTAGAAGGAACGATCTGTTCACCGAATACCATCTATCCAATAATACCAATTTATTTCGATCCGAACCAATATACTTGTGGGTAGTTAAGGTAAATTCTTCAGTTGCGCTATCCAGAATGCCTTTGTTTAGCTTCATTTTCATTTTTTCCGATGATATTATCAATAAATCACTTACAAAATCTATTTCACGTGTTTTTAAAATCTTAAACACTTTCTCTGTTTTACCTGGAAGGTTGATAATAATATATTTCCTTTTGGCTAGTGTTTCGTTTTGATATTTGACTTGTTGCTCTATTTGTGAGAAAGCAACTGATGGATATTTAACGTTTAAAATAAAGGTTTGACAGCCGTAATTCTGAAACGTCTTAGTGTTAATTACACTGGAGGAATCATTAAGATCCAGGATCACGTTGACTATTGATATGCCTCTCGGAAGATTAATTGTATTGCATATTTTATCAGAAATTACAGTTATACATCTTGTTGGTAAAATATATTGCTGCAAAATAATTTGTAACAAAATCTCAATGTTATTAAAGTACATCTTCGATATTAAAGATAAAAATTAACTTCTAGCGTCAGGCGAAAAAATAAAACAATTTTATTCGTGCTTTACATTTAATATATTAATGTTTGATGGAAAAACAGAACCTGTTCATTATATTTGAAATAAACATCAATTAGGAAAAGCCGATGGAAATATTTGGAAATCATTATTAACGGGTGGCTTTACATTTCATTATTGAGTTGATAAATTAATATTTTTTTACTCTAAATTTGATTTCTTTTTTCTAAATGTAATATGACACAAAGAGGAGAATCTAAAGGGTATTCCATCAGGTATTTCGGGATTTAAATGTATCTACTTAACCTATAAATGTTATAGCTTGCAAACGAAAGTTCATGTTCTTGTGTGAAAACAATTGGTAAAATTTGTTTAATTTTTGGACGTAATCATGTTCTAAGTAACAACGCAATTCGCAATCATATTCGAAAATTTGAGTTTTCCGGTTCAGATATTGATATACGTAGTGCTCGATTTAATGAAAATATCGCTAGGGTACGTGTACATGTTGGCGGTAATACTAGTACCGCAGTTCGTCGGCGATCTCAACAGTTGAACATAACCCTGCATCGAATTTTGAACAAAAATTTGCTCTCGCACGCATATAAAATTCAACTAACTCGAGACTTGAAGCCTCCAGACCACGTGCATCGCCATACCGTGTAAAATTAACTAACTAATTTTATATTTGATGAAGTTTGAAGATGAAGAAATAATGCAGAATTTTGCAATAAAATTGTGTTTTCTGACGAAGCTCATTTTCACCTCACAGGTTATATAAACAAGCGAAATTGTAGGATTTGAGGAAGTGAAAATCCTCATCTGATTGCAGAAGAACCTTTACATCATCTTCGAGTAACAGTATAGTGTGCATTTTGGGTTGAAGGTGTTATAGGGCCGTTTTTTCATGAAAATGACGATGGTTAAATAATAAATGTTAATGGTGAATGCTACCGCAATATGTTAAGAAACTTTTTATGGTACCAATTGAATAATATGCACCTTAAGAGTAGGTTCTTTCAACAAGATGGCGGCACGTGTCATACGGCGGGAGAAAATTTGGATTTGTTACGGACACTTTTGGCTGACAGCGTCATTTCTCGAACTGGTAACTAACACCCCCCTCGACTTTTTTCTCTGGGGCTTCCCCAAGGACAAAATCAATTCTAACAATCCGCAGACGATTAATGACCTGAACCATTGAAAATGAACTGTAATCGTGCCAAATTCTTATTGAAATTTTAGCCGATGGGGACATTTGGAGAATATTATTTTTATCATAACTGCCATATCTACTTTTTAATAAAAGAAACAAGGATGCTATTTGGCTAAAATTGTTGCTTTTATTTAAAAAGGAAATCCCGAAAATATCTATTGGGACAACCTTTATAAAGTAATCATAAGACCCATTGTAACGTATGCAGTAGAGTCGACGATCCTTACTACCAGGGAGGAAGAAAAACCAAGCGTCTTTGAGAGGAAAATAATAAAAACAATTTATAGACCAAAGAAGGAAGGAGAAACACCTAATTAATCACGAAATCAAAGAGTTACTCAATAAAGAAGATATTGGTAGTACGTTACATATAAGCGCAGAGAATTATGGTATAGACACATCCACAAGAAACAACAGGAAACTACAATACTGGCCATCACCAACTGGAGACCGGTGGATAACAGACTGCGAGGAACACAGCGAACAAGATGGATTGATCAAGTTGTAACAGACATAAGATGAATCAAGTTACCAGGGTGGAGGAAAGGAATGGAGAGGAATTGTAAACCAAGGTGCGCTAAAGAAAGCGAAAATGGTTCCATCTGCAGGAAAAGTATTGGCTGCAATTTTCTAAGATTTTCGTGGTGTTGTGCTCAATGACCTGACAAATGGCTGGACCATCACTGGGTAGTATTTCGGTTAATTGCTTAAATTGAAGAGTGCTATTCAGACTAAATGTCTGAATAGCACTCTAAACACCAGAAACGCCAGCCAAATAGAAACTGTTCTTTTGTTGTTGGAGTGCTTCCTCACGTGCCAATATTTGACATTCTGGAATGTGGTTAGTTAAAGAGTACTGAATTGTAAGGT
This sequence comes from Cosmopolites sordidus, assembly GCA_031761425.1. Lineage (NCBI taxonomy): Eukaryota > Metazoa > Arthropoda > Insecta > Coleoptera > Curculionidae > Cosmopolites > Cosmopolites sordidus. The sequence continues at coordinate 602,712 of JARFXV010000305.1, forward strand.
ACTTTAGAAAATAACAAAAAAATGTCCAAAATGTTGTGTATTTTTGCTTGGTCGAGAATTTTTCGAACGATTCTCTTGCATGGATTGATGGAAACTTATACAGTGTAATTTTGAAATAAAAAATGTTGTCATTTCTGTATTGGGGTAGCCGTTTTAGAACAATTAGTAAAAACAACTAAAATAATCTGCAGTCGGCAAGAATTAAAAGGAGCTAACATAGCTAATAGTAGGCCTTGGAAATTAAGCAAAAATTGTGTGTTTGAAAAGAGCTATCATTATCGTGCTGTCATTCCGTTATTTGAAAGCTGTTATATTTGAATGTGTATAAAACAGCGTTTTAATAGACTTTTTCATGACGCAAGCGCGTCCGCCATATTAACGAGGCGTTAATATGAAAGTTTCGGTCACTTTTTATAAATATGGCTGGACAACAAAGATCATTACCCTTATTACCAGTGCAACTAAATGAAAAAATAATTGATAGTGCTTTATTAGTGCATCTCACAATAGCACATAATTGTATTCGATTACGATGGTTAAAATGGCTGTCCCCAACGTGAAAATATAGCAGAACTTGTTGAAAGGTTAGGATGACAATTAGATTCATATAATTCTTATATTTATTATATTTACAACATTATATTTATAACATTATATTTACATCATTTATAACATTACATTTATTTTTATATTAAGTTTGAAGGAAACTTTAATTTTCATTTCTTTTAATACTTTTATACTCTCTGGGAGCAATTTTTTAAAATAATTAACTTACCCTATGAGTTTGTTTATATTTTTCGGCCACTTTTACTTTTACCTACAAAAAACATTCATGAATTGAAGTTATAGTATGAGCTGTTACATTAACAATTAAATGGATTAAAATTACCTGACTACATGATTTTTTTTACACAACTGATGGAATCAGGATGTTCTGTTGTTAGACCACTTTCTCCTTTGAAATGAAGTGAACAAATATACGTATGTTTGTTAATATGATCAATCAGTTGGAATCGGCCATCACCTCGTCCACATTTTTTAACTCAAAAATTACATTTAGCATATTTTGGACAAATTTTTATGTTTTTGTTTCGTTGATTTAATAAGTTTTCGACAATATTCAAGACAAGACTTTGGAAACCTAATAAAGTAATGTAAATGCTCCGAAAATGATTTACTACACGTAGAGCTGCGACATATCCCATAACAAAGTTTTTTACTCCTTTTTATACTGATATCATTATATATTTTTATTAAAATGCTTGTATTAATATTTACTTCAAGTATCTAACAATTAAAACTGTACTATTTATAGTGAATTAATAATTAAAGATATTTTTTTGTTAATTACATTGCAAACCGATCACTGTGGCCGAAAAACATGATTGAAACATGCGCGTAAAAAAAATTCAACTATGAAAAGGTCTACTCAGTTGCTGAGATGAACCCTTTATTTCATCAAAAAGAGAAAGTTGAATTAATTTTTCTTCATGTTGGTAGCTTAAGTTTACGCGCTTAATTAATAATTAATATTAACTTTATTCATTATTATTATTAATTATATATTATATTATTATTAATTTATTTATTATGATTATAATTAATTAATTTAATTAATTAATATTAATATTATATAATTTAATTAATTAATAATATTAATTTAATTAATTAATATTGTTAAGTAATTAATTACAATCTAGGAAATAACTTAAGTTTTCAAATGACACAGTCACAGCGCAATAATGATGGCTCCTTTCAAACAAAACAATTTTTTTTAATTTCCAAGGCCTACTGTTGCTATCTTAGCTTCTTTTAGTTCCTGACGACAGCAGATTATTTTAGTTGTTTTTGCTAATTGTTCTAAAACGGCTACTCCAATAAAGAAATGTGGCATAAAAATGGTGTATTTCGAATTTTAAAATTTGTCAAATTATGTTAAACAAATACAGTGTTGCCATTTAAAAAAATATTGTTTTAGTAGCTACTGAAGAAATCTGGCAGCACCGAAAAACATTGAATGTACATTTTTCTTAGTCAAGTTATTTCCTATAACTTTGCATTTGGAAGTACTATATCAATTCAAATAAAAAAGTTAGCCAATGTCAGGTTTTAAAAAAAAATTACACTGTGTAGAGTGTAAGTTATAGTTATAGGTTTATGATAGTATGTACGACTAGTCCAAATTCTGTTTATGTGCTCATAATATATGTTTCGTAGACTTCGTAGAAATATTAAAAACAGCAATGAAATTAAAACGTACGGAGAGTGAGAATATGGTAGTAATAACGTTACTAATAAACTTCCAGGATATACATTGTTTCCGTATTAACAACTGGATACTGGGAAAATACAGATTTTTAATATAGAATAAACAGATTTTTTCTATAATATGTTTATTTCGTTTTTAACTTTTGTGTTAATTTTTGAAATGCAACTTTGTGCTCTTTTTAACGCATTATTCATAACTTTTGTGAACATATCTGGTTTTAATGTAGCTATTTCACGCAGAATATTGTCGTTGAGTTACTACGCCATATTTTCTTTTATCTAAAATATTGGATCTACTTCCTTATATGAAAAACACCCCCATACTTTAATGTTACCACCACCATGCTCACTGTACCCAAAGTGTTACGTGGATTAAATTCTTCTTTAATACGTCTTCTCGCATATAATTTGCCATCAGAACTAAATACATTTATTTTGGTTTAATCTCTAAAAAGAATGTTTTCTAGTTACGTTAGAAATTCTCACTATCAGTTTTTTTTGCAAGTTTTAACCGCTGTTTTATATTCTGTTTACTTAAAAATGGAATTTTCCTGGCTATTCTACCATATAGGTTTTTCTGTTCTAAACGTCGTCTTATAGTTCTGGTGGTGATACTTAGGTTAATATTTTTTTTATAACGAGATAGCAAAAGTATCCTTCAAAACCTCGCGTACAATACGATTAACCTTTTTTTTTACTCGTTTTTTCTGGAACTATACTTTTTTCCTCGTTTTTCTAGTTGTTTTTGGGTCAAATATGTTTTTTTTCCAAATTTTAGCAAATTCACATTTGACCGTTTGATTGCATTCGTAAAAAATGTATAATATTTATTTTAGCTTCTTAATTACAAAATTAAACAATTTTCTTCATTTGTGTCTAGCCGGGCCCATGTTTATTTTAATATAGTGGGAAATCTACTATCTTTTACTTTATCAACAAAATTAATACATATTTTATTAGAATTGTTACGCGATAACGTGTATAAAATTAGTACACTGTTATTTTTTTTGCACCATTTAAGTACGAACCATTAGAAGGGAATAACTTGTCTAAGAAGATAAGCAGCAATAAAATGCACTTATTATATTGTAAACAAAGTATTTAAAGGTTAGTTAATATTAGCATATTATATTATTTATTATGGTAGGGTAGAGCGGGGCTAGTTGATCATAGGGGCAAGTTAATCATAGGGGTAAGTTGTGCAATCGAAATATCTCGAAAACTAAGAAACCTACAACAAAAGGGTAAATGGCGAAAAGAAGTGGTTATGGGAGGGGAATACATAGCGCGACTGTCAATTGCTGTCCGGTGCTCCGATGAAATAAGAGAACGTATTGTTTTTTTTTCTGCGTAAAAAAAATATTACTGGTCTTCATAATTTTTCTACTATACTCGCATAAAAACACTTAATAAGGACCACGTAAGTATTTATAGATTACTTAATTATTGTTCTTTCGATTATAGATGGTTATTTATTTTTAACTCTTATCATTTTTTTATAACCTAATTTTTATTTTGTTACCTCAACTGGGGCTAGTTGAGCAACGCGCGTTCAATGCTTGCTCAACTAGCCTCGCTAGATGTTCATTGTAGAAAATCAAACTTTTCTTTAATACATTAATAACCATCAATTAATTTGTGCATGCGATGATTCTACACAAAGTTTACTAATTAAAATTACTTATATTGATAATTATATTAATGATTATTATTACATTTTAGGATGCGTACATATTAAAGAAAGACCTCAAACGGTTTAACTACTAGTCAACAATTGAGTGATGCAGCAAAAGCTGTATAGGAGGAGTGTAAACGTTGGTCTAACCTGATGTTTAATTGTGATTATAATATTAATTTTGATAGAGATAAAGATGATTAGTAATTTGGGATTATTTATCATCTATTCATAATCCAAACATTGGAAACATTTTATTTTCTATAAATTTAATTTAATTTTTCCAGAGATATAATAACAATATGACCATGTATTAATCATAATAAATCAATTATTTTGAATTCAGATCATTCTATACAGTCATCCTATCTATACAGTCATTCTATACAGTCATATACAATTGAGCCATTGCTCAACTAGGCTCATACCTATGCTCAACAAGCCTCACTAGTGGGTCACGTTGAACACAACTTGGAGCACCCTCGCATTTCCAACAATAACTTTTAAACTTGTACTCGGATCGTTTTTACACCGCTAGACGACACCGTTAGAGAAGAGTAAATTACGAACCTAACGGAGTAAGAATCAATTAAATCCGATGCATATTCTTAAAGTTATGGGAGATCAATCGAAAAGATACTCAACTAGCCCCGCTTTACCATAAATAAATTTGATGACCAAACTAATCCTCAAAAAGAGAGGCTGTCACCCAAGCTTTAGGATTTAACTTCCAAATTATGGTCAAATCAGCTTTAGATTGATTTTTTAAAGCTCTTGGATTTTCCGACCGATAAACTAAGAGAGGTTTTAACTTACAGTCACCAGCTGTATTTCTGCCAACCATCACTGCCAATCGATCTTTCGAGGCGTTAAAACCTGGAAAGGTTTTTTCTTCACGCGCGATAAAATTTCTTTTAGGTATCTTCTTCCAGAACAATCCAGTCTCATCCACTTTGAATACGGTTTAGCTGCTATAGCCACCTTCTTTTCTACATTGTTTTTCTTTATTTGGATTTTTCGCCACGATCTAAAAATATATGAACACGCCACAATCATTCAGACATCACCTTCTTTTCTCATAGCCTTGAGTTTCTGTGTATAGAGAGTGTGTATAATATATTTATCAGCACTTGCCGCTTCTCCTCTTCCCGCGATGCCATGCCAGTTACAGTGACTTTTGAACCGGCGGAACCAGCTTTTACTAGCTTTAAAGATTTCATCTTTGGCCGCCTTCCCAGCTTCTTCTTTTAATCTGTCAAAAATCAACTTAGTTTGAGAGCATACCGTGTTCTGATCAACAGCACAGTTTGTCACTCTTGATTATCACACCATAATTTCAGCATTGCTTCCATCTCAATGATAATCTTCCATTCCATGATGTTTACGAATGATGCTTGAATTCAAAGATTGAGCGTTTTTTACAGCAAGAATTTTTTCATTATTTTTTATAATTGTTCTGATTGTCGATTCTGGTAGATTAAAGTTCTTTGCCAATTCACAAACTTTAAGTTTTGTATCGAAATCTTTAATGTTTAGTTTATATTACATTTAATTTCTTATTTGATGCAGAATAATCAGTTTTACTTCGTATAGATGACATAGTTGTTTTAAAATAAAAAAAACACACACACACACAGATATATATATATATATATATATATATATATATATATATATATATATATATATATATATATATATATATATATATATATATATATATATATATATATATATATATATATATATATATATATATATATGTTTGTGTACATCTATATATTATAGACTTTTTTCCAAGCGTAAAAATTATTTAGCTACTAAATCTACATCTACTCTATGTTGAAAAATAATGTTAATACGTGATTTAAATAAAATAATAAACAAATATGATTTAAACCTCTCCTTATATGCATTCGCAATAGTTAAATAATAATTTATTCAAGGTCCTAAAGGATTTTGACATCATATATTTTTGTCACAGTTGAATGCTAACTACATAATGGGAACATGTTTACGAATAAAGTTGTAATAAATTATTTCTGATATAAATAATATTAGACCCAAGAAGCATCCAACACAAAGTATGCCCAGAGCTCCTTGAACGTGGATCATCTTTAATTTTATTGGCCTTTTCTCGATGATGGAAATAGAATTTGACAGCTTTTTGAACTGTTTGATCCATATACAACGATGCTGCCTAAAAATAGAACATTTTACTGCTATTTCGCTTGTTAAATTTTATTTAAGAAAATTATAAGAATGAGAAGTATAACAAATTAATTGTTACAAATGGTTTTGTTGTTTTTCGAAATATTATTTTTTTGTATTAATACACTTTTTAATTTGGCTGATCCAATTTTCAAAATATCTATGCTTAAAAAATGGGGCTCAGGCAGCTAAATTTTTGATGCTCGGGAGCAAAAGGAAATCATGGCTATACGGAGGATGAAATATCAATAAGCAGTATTTTATACTTATTGTAATTATATATATATATATATATATATATATATATATATATATATATATATATATATATATATATATATATATATATATATATATATATATATATATCATTGTCTATCATATCAAAGTATCATTGACATACACAAAAAAATATATTTACTTCCTATCTTTTCATAATTTATAGGAATTAATATACTTTATTTTTAGATTCCTTTTGAAAACGGGAGGAGAATACTTCCCAAAACGTTAACGTTAAAACCTTGTATATTTTTTTAGAACATTTTTATATTTTTAAAATTTTTTTCGTTAGGCAAATTTATTACAAAAAAGAATCACTGAGAAATTTGTATCCGCTTGGTTTTTTGTTTTAATCCAGTGATTCTTTATTTACATAAGAATAGATATTTTTGATATTTTTTGAGTTTTACATCGTGGCGAAAAACCCAAATAAAGAAAAAAAACACGCCACAATCATTGAGACATTACTTAAGCAGTATTTTTCTTAAAAAGTCAACTCTTTGAGTAGCAATAGTAGATTCGAAAAATATTTCTTACTTAATATTACTCGAATGACTTTTATTGATTTTGTCTTACTGTGAAACAACAGCAGTCTGACTACTGCGACCGTTTACCGCAGGATGGCGTGGCTGCATATGATTGCGGCCTCCATTCGACATGGCCAATTTATATGGTCATGGCTTTAGCCGTTCCTTCATACGCTCTTTAAGTGTCCAGCTTGAGCCCAACTGATGATGGCTTAAGGCCAGAAACCGGTCTTAGGAGACGCTTGCTGGCGTTTGGATGGCGGATGAAGGAATGGCAAAGCACGACGTGCAGCACGGGTGAACTTCCTTAGCTTTTTAATACTTTTCTCCACGAGCCCAGTTCACAATTTTTTGATCATATATATATATATATATATATATATATATATATATATATATATATATATATATATATATATATATATATATATATTACATATATTTTCATGACCGTTTAATATTATTATTAATATTTTAATTTATTTGAATTTTCGGTCAGTTAATAAATTATAATTTTTTTATTGCTTTGTTAACGTTTCGGTTTAATAAAAAAAACCATCTTCAGTACAATTCTACAATAAACCTTATTTTTATAAAAAATACAAATTTACATCTAAAAACCCACCAATTTCTAATTAAACAATTAATTTACTAATTCTTTTGACTAAGATGTGAAATTTTTTTAAAATTTTTAATTGACAAGTATCTGACTTTGATATATTTAACCAATTTTTTTACCTTTAAATTTTTGTTTCTTATTATAACCTGACTGTTTTTAATTTGTTCCGTGTAATGGTATTAGATGCAAAAATAAGAAATATATATGAAAATTTATTATTTAATCATGTTATTATATATACAACTTAAATTATCTAAGTATCATTTCTGAAATTAATGGTATTATTTTTTTTATATATATAAATCATTTCCTTTATATTTCTTTTTTTATATTGTTTTTCAAAATTTAAAATTTTGATGTCCTTAAAATTAAAGTTGTGTGCATTGTCTATAGCATGCTTTGAAAGAGCAGTTAGGTTTGGTTCTAGGTTTCTAATTTCTAAATGTGATTTAAAATCCCAATAAAATAAAAAAATTATAAATATCTGTAAAATTAAGGCTTGTGAACAAAAATCTGTGTTGGATTGGTAGTGATTATTTACATATTATTAACTCCCTGTGGTATTTACAGTATTTACTTTCAGATTCGCTTTGATTTGCTTTGAGTTAATTCAGTTCATTCAAAATGAAAATGTTGTTCGATAACTTGCATTTACTGCACATTTGACTTTTTTATTTCAAAATGTACAAAACGTTGTCCAAACAAAATATAAGACTGTTAGGAAGAATATGGTCTAAAAGTGGCTTGATTTTTGTGTAACAACGTGCTATGAAAAACGTTTTAAGTACGGCGAAAGATGGTCTTCATTCGAAGAAAATTATGCTTTATATTTGGTGGGATTGGAAGGAACCCATACACTTTGTGCTTTTTCCACCCAACCAAACTATCAACACCGACCTCTACTGTTTATAATTAGATCGGCTGAAGGCAGCAATTGAAGAAAAATGATCAGTATTAGCAAATAGGAAAGGTGTCGTGTTTTATCATAACAGGGATAGGACCATACGTCTCAATCAGGATCCGACAAAAATTGTTGAGCTTCAGTTGGGATGTTTTGACCCATCCACTTTACTCACCGGGCTTCGTAACCTTCAAAAATCTTTTAAATCCAGATGTTCAGAATCAGTAGAACTTAGGAAGTGATGGATGTCCTAAATACTAGGAAATAACCAGACCTCCCGTTTCTCCAAAATTTCTGTCAAAATGCAAGAGTATAAATACAAATAATGCACCGCCAATTTAGGAGTGGACCTATCGATGATTTTAACAAACACACAACAATTATTTTGTAAAAATCAGCCACTCTTTTGACGTTTTTCTTCTATTCGAACTGTTTCGAATTATGTTTCGAATTCGAACATTAGTGGGCACTGTCATTTGTAAACAGTTTCGATGCTCTCTCTGCTACGAAATCATGCTCTTTATTTAAAACGATGATCACCGCTTACTGCTTCACTACTATAAACAGTTTAAATTATTTCAGAAGTTCTATGAGTTTTTTACTGAACCTGTAATAAAACTTAAACATGTTTTATCGAATGACTACATGAGGTACTATTACATTTTATGTCATAACGAATACACATGAAATTGTAGCGATTACTTGAAGCTTTTAATTATTTATATGACATATGGTGTCATATGGACCAATTCTGGAGTGGATACTGCTTAATCGCAAATGTCCACGAAGAATGGCAGAGGAAAGCTCAGGACTGCGAGAGTTAGAAGCATGCTGAAAAGGACTTCAGCCTGCACTTCATGGATATATACTGATGATGATGACGATGGTGATGATGGTGATGATGATATTTATCTTTATATATTCAAATAAAGTGAAATTAGATTTAATAATTCCCTTTTTCCCTTGGATAGCTGAGTATTATTTACTTCATTCTGCCAAAATGATATCAATCCAGCTTCAAACACTCTCAAAACAAAATCATCTAGATGCGGCAGGAGAATTGAATTTCTTCTGGTCATTAAAACACATTCAGTCCAGTAAAAATCTTCTGCCATTAAATGATAATTTTGTATGATATCTGGTTTGAGATATGTTCCAACTGCATAATTATCTGAAACAGGGACATATTATATCTTTATAATTTGTATTGTAAAGGATAATCTTTTAATTTTTATTACCATTGGGTAATCGTTCTAACGAAAATCCAAACTGTCCAGTGAGTGATAATTCTCTTAATCGTTCTTCTGACGTTGCCACAAACCTTTCCACCAAAATTCGATATTTTGTCTTCAAAGAAAAAGTTAAAAGTAGATTAGGAGACTATTTCCTAAATGACATTACCTCATTGGTGTCTTTTATTGATAAGATCCATGCATCTTGAGTTGCTCCCCAATATAGCCCACTATCTACAAACTCTTCGACAGTGTTAATTGGGTTCTCATATCTCGGTACGGTCATGATAGTTGCGAAGCCACTGTCGTAAGTTGTGCTAATAAAATCAACTATGTATTATATACAAATACAATATTTGTAACTACACCCAATACGACTTTAAAGGAAAAACTAGTCTTACAAAGTTTTGCCAGTATAACTGTCCAACAGTGTTTATATACCAGGTGTATTTAGATAGTTATAAATAATACAATATCATTATTTAAAGAGTATACTAGAGAATAAAGAGTATACTTACATATCCTTGTCCATTTTGTCTTGTCAATATCTTACTTTTTTCTCAATTTTTTATTTACTTTTATCTTTACCTTTTGTTTGTTTTCTTATCTCTTAAAGTATATTCTAGTATTGCTCGTTCCATATGTATTTATGGAATCTTTAGTTTGTGGATTCTTTGATATAAGTGCCCAAGATTTTTTACACGTAAATAAGTATGGGTTTCACACATACACATCACAATACTCTTATTTTAATTTTTCTTTTGATATATCCCAACTTATCGAACCAGGTTGTCCAGGCTATCGTTTACCGCAGGTATACGTACTTCTCAACTTCTTATACTAATTGTTCGTCTAGTTATATCTCTTCATGTTCATTTTCTGATATTCGCCTCAATATTTCACTTTTTCTGATTTATCATTTAGTTATTTTAGCATATCTATTAAATAATTCTTCCTTGTTGTTATTCATAATGAGCATAATGTTATTTGCAAATGTCAGATGCTTCAGTTGTCAATTCCTATTCAGTCCTTTTAATTTCCAGTTTAATTTCGTGAAGATTTTTTCAAGTACCATTGTAAATAATTTTGACGATCAATTCTTCTATTGGAACCTCATTAGATTAAAATAATCTCATTAGATTAAATCATCTCCTGATGATGCTAACATGGATAGCGAAACGTGCGTCGAGTCGTGCGAAAAGTGTTTTGGTGTTTAGTGGTAAATCTTTTCAAGTTTAATTTTGACTATATTGAATATCCTTTTGTGATTCCTAGTTTTATTAGTATTTTAAGTATGTAAGTAAGGTATGAAGCCTCATAATATATATATATATATATATATATATATATATATATATATATATATATATATATATATATATATATATATATATATGTATATGTATATATATATATATATATGTATATGTATATGTATATATATATATATATATATATATATATATATATATATATATATATATATATATATATATATATATATATATATTATTATATTATTATTATTATATAAACACTGAACAAATAACCTGGATTATTTCTTTATCCAGAAACCCCAAATCTTCTATGAACGCGGGATTATTCAGCTACCGGAGATATGGAGAAAGGTAATCGAACAACAGTGCATACTCTATTGATTAAATGTAATTTTTAGTCTAGTAAATGTAATTTTAAATACAATTTTCTTTAATTTTTCTCAAAAAACGAACAGGACGATCTTTTGCATCAATCCAATAATTGTCAAACAGAAAATTTCCGGTGTGACAGCCTCTGTATCAAGTTCTTACGATTTATTTTAAATTTCCATAGTTTCATTTCGTAAATTGACGGCTATATAACTGGTAAATATTTGAACTTGTAAAGGGCAAGAGGGCATCAGTTTTGATTGAACTTATCACTATGTTTGATAATAACAACTCCAGAGCATTATCTGTAGACTACTTTTGGCGTAAGCGTTCGGTTAAGGCATTAGGCCCATATATACAATATATCTTTATAACCATAAAGATAATAGATGTCAGACATATACATTTAACATACACATACATATACATATACATACAACATAGACATTTTGTGAAAACTAGCTTTTCAGCTGAGCAATATCGTCGATTTAAGCACAACCTAATCAAAGAGAATCTGCACCTAAAAATAACATGAATTGACATGGTGACTTAACATTATTTACACAACGATGTGTTTGGTGATAATCTTCTCTTCTGATGACGACAAACAAACTTTCAAATCAACCGAATAAATAGAGCGAAGACTAATAGTGCTAAATTATAATAACGTAATATAGAATTTAGAAGAAATATAAACATAAGTTCAAGAGTGAAGATTCCACTTCAAGTTTAGATTTTTTTAGTATTTCTTTTATATAGATTTTATACTGCTAAATTAGTATAAGAAATGTTAGTTGTAAAATTATGTAGCAGCTAACTATAGTTAGAACAAAATATTATGTTTTATATAATATTGCTGTGATTAAAAATTTAAAATTAAAACAAATTATGAAAGTATTTTATCGTAAAATACGAGGGTGAATCAATTATAAACCGGAATATTACAATTACTTTCCTCAGCCTGTGAGCTGTTTCATTCGGTTCTTTTGTCCTTATAGCCATGAGTAAGCAACAGGTTCCACCATGCGTTGCGCAATGGTTTATAATAAAGTTAAGTTAACCAAGGAAGGCATGAAACCATTCGAAATATTAACTCGATTGAAGGTTCAATATGGAGACGATACAATGTTTAAGATCCAAGTGTTTGTTGGGTCAAGAAGTTTGAGTGGAGGAGAAAGTGTGGTAAATGTAAGTCATAATCAACGTCTCAAGTCAAGTGTCACTGCTGACAATATTGGTGCAACCTTATCAAAGGTGACCGACGGCTCACTATTCATGAAATCGCTTTAAAGGTAAGTATTAGCTTTGGAAGTGCTTAGTCAAAGCAAGTATTAGCTTTGGAAGTACAATCATCAAAAATCATCTTAGCTTTAATAAAATATATGGGTTCAGTTTTGACGAAGGAAAAACTGGAGAATATGCATCGGGAAACTCTAGAATATCCTCCATACAGCCCAGATTTGTCAATCTGTAATTTTTTTTATTTGCGCCCTTGAAAAATGTAGTTGGTGGTACGATTCGACAACTATCAAGATGTTGAGGGCTTCGTGCGCAATTGGCTGATGATACAAACTCAAAGTTTCTACGAGCAAGGAGTTTACAAGCTTCCATACAGCTCAGAAAAATGTGTGGTGCATGGAGGAGACTATCGAAAAATGATCAATAGTTTTTTTGTATTATTTTATAATTAATAAATATGTATAAACCAATTCCCGTTTATATTTGATTTACTCTCGTATCAACATATTACTGAACGTGCAAGGTGACCTTCTCAATGTACAAGCAGGAAGTTATTGTGATTGTGATCTTACCTCAAAACTAATGCACTTATGAACACCAAAGCCATAAAAGATCTGCTGTGTTTGTCTTTAATCATTTCGCGTTCTGCTATATTTTGCATGATGAATGGTTTAGCTACACAAGTCAGAACCTTGGCAAATACTTTAGTTTTTGTTAACTTGGGTTTAGACCTAAAAATTACTAATAAAGAACTTTCATACTAATTAATGTGAAAGTTCTCACTGATTATATTCAGGCATATGTAATATACTAAACATAAATATTACTAATATATTTGTTAGTATGGTTGCTATCACAACTAACCACACCGTCGCTGTGTAAGCATAGAAGGGTAACAGCCATCCAGCAGCCAATCTTAAAATATATTAAATATTTATAGAATGCATAATGAGTTTTCCAATAAAAGTGTCAGAACTTTAAAACGTAATATCGGCAAAACTGCTTCAAATGTAAATATTGCTACTCGACGACTGGGTTCAGTATATTGTGTCCATTCACCATGGAAAGATACACGATTCATGATTAGGACTCTAGAGCTGTTGGAAGGCGGCCCCACACCTTGGGAAAATTATTTTTTCCGGCGAAACACATTTGTGGCTTAATGGGTTTGTGAAGAAACATAACTGTAGGATTTGGGCCGATGGAAATCCTCACGTGATTCGGGAGTTATCTTTTCATCCTTAGAAAGTCATGGTTCGGTGCGGTTTTTGAACCGAAGAAGTGATAGGACCTTATTTTTTTCAGGATAGCGCTATAGGAATATGTTAACAGAATTACCTTTGGTCTGATAAATGTGAATATAGCCAATGGTTCCTTTCTATAAGACGGTGCGACTTGTCACACATCTCGCCAGACAATCGATTTATTGCATGAAAAGCTTCCTGCACGTGTTATTTCCCAAAATGGTAATGCCTATTGGACACCAAGATCACCTTGGAATATTTTTGTGAGATTATGTTAAATCTCTGATTTACATAAATATACACCGAACAATTTTTACCTTAAACGAAACATTGAAATCACAATTGAAAATATACTAAGTGATATCTGTGAAAGAATAATCGAAAATTGGGTCTCCAGAATGCATTCCACCAGACGAAGCCGAGGAGGACATTTGAACAGCATTATTTTCAGAACATAATACCATTAGTTGTTCTTCAGGAAAAAAATAAAAATTACCATATTAAGACTTAGTTAGTTAGTTAGTTAGTTAGTAGTTTCATTGTTCCGCATTTTAAAGTTCTGACACTCCTATTGGACAACCCTTTATCTAATCCTTACCGAGGTGCTGGTACAATAGTAGTTATTCCAGTTCTAACTGTTGGTTTTGACATGTCGAGAAATGTAAACATGTTTTCCCAAATATACAAGGCGGCTAAAAATTTAACTATACATATTGACTCTAGTATTCAGGTTGTCTAGGCTAACTTTTGTTCTAGGAATGAAAACTACAAACATTGTAATTATATGTTCGTTACTTTTTCAAAATAGGCTCTTTTTAATTTTAAGTAAACTTTAGAGTGATTAATGAGTAATTAATGAATGTTGTGTTTCAAACGGTTTTTAGAAATATTTTTTGATTCCCAGAAAATGTTCGCTGGACAAATTACACTCCACTTGTTTCTTTAGCAGATTGTACTTGTATGAACAGAGCGTACGAATTATTGTCCCTAATACTGAAGTAAACAAACATTCTTCAATATAATCTCGTTGGGATAAAATATTAACGCTAAAATATCGTCAGCGGAAGGCATGGATACCACTGGAATAAATCCTTTTATTATTCTGTAAACCATATATGTTCTATCTTAGAGAATAAAAATAATCGCTGAGTGTTAAATCCGGAGAATAGCAAGACTGTAGAAACTTTAAAACGTAAAGTCAGTAGACTCGCGTATCTTCAATCTGCGATCATTAATAGGACATTATGGATTTTTATGATGATTTTGTAGGTCTTAGCGGTTTCTAGGCATCGCGATTATCACCTTTAATGCACATGACATATGACCATATTCAAATTCAGTAGCCCTCTTTTTTATTATAGAAGACAAAGGAGAAGAATCCTTTAAAGTGGAAATTAATTTTCTTTGTCTATCGGTCAGGGTTAAACCCCTAAACCAAAGTTTTTTATTATCAAAATGTTGATCAAAAATTATTAAAAATTCATCACGCGTACTTGAAACTAAGCACAATGCCATCTAACAAATGATACTTGAAAATTATTAGCCATTTGGTATTTTTGGCCATTGGCCATTTCCATGCCAGGTTGAAAACTCGTATATCGATATTCGAAATACTGAAATATTAGGACAGTTGAAAACGTTGTTGTATGCTTTCAATTCATATCCACGCGTTTTTGAGTAGACTCAAAATTGTTTTGAATGGTGTTTATATAAATAAAATACACATTGAATGTTCGATATTGTTCGTCAATGTTCGACATCGAAAGTTTCGACATTGAATTTCTCTAATTTATGCAAGAAGGATCACTAGACAATTGTTACATTTTACAACACGTGCGGTATTATTATGAACTGATCTAATATTGAATAACATGGTGCCTTTAATAACATTGCCTTTAAAACTCGAACGAAAGTTGATATTAAACAACCTATATAAATACTGTAATTTTTACCGCCACCAACATCCGCTTTATCTTCGACGAGATTTCCTAGTAGTCCATTTCCAGTCCAGTTTTCCCATATATCACCCCAATAATCAAAGTCATTTATGACTGGTACAAGAGTGGTATTTAGATATTGAGAAAATGTCAGAAGAGTCATCATTTCTGATCCCATGTATTTATATGACTTGTTTATCGTTTCTTCTACAATATATTGAAATGATAATATATATATATATATATATATATATATATATATATATATATATATATATATATATATATATATATCATTTCATGATATATTCATATATATATATATATATATATATATATATATATATATATATATATATATATATATATATATATATATATATATATATATATATATATATATACATACATATATATATATTATAGACTGTTTCAAAAATATTAACTTTTTTTTCTTAAAGGTATCGGAAATATTTTTAGAAATAACGAAAAAAAAAATACTCTGAAAGTTAAAGCTCTTAATACTAATATTAAGAGGTGCGGAACATTATTGTAAAAAGACTATTACATACCTTTTCTATTATTCTTATACTATTACATAAATTTTCATAATAAATTTTTTGAAACTCCGTAAGGTTCGTGAAGCTTCTCCGTATTTAAATTGAAACGTATTATCAAATCAAAATTTTGTATGAACATTTGGAAATGCTTAAATGGCTCTCGAAATGGGTATCGCGTTTGCTCACACCAGACTAAAAACAACAACGTATTGATGATTCTGAGCAATGTATAAAGCTGTTTAAGCGAAATAAAATGGATTTTTTTATGTCGTGTATAACAATGCATGAAACATGGATCCATCACTATACTCTGGAGTCAAATCGGCAATTAGTTGAGTGGATAGAAGCCATTGAAAGCCGCCCAAAGACACCAAAAACACAACCATTAGCAAGCAAGGTTATGGCCTTTGTATTTTAGGATGAGCATGTGATATTGTTCATCGATTATCCCGAGAAAAGTAAAAGCGTCAATAAAGAATATTACATAGCGTTATTGGTGCGTTTGAAGATCGACGAGATCGCAAAGAAGGATCCAAATGAACAAAAAAAAGTGGACTTTCACCAAAACAATACTCCGTGTCACAAAACGTTTGCAACGATGACTAAGTTGTATGCATTACACTTCGAATTGTTTCCTCATCCACCGTATTCTCCAGATATAGCCTCCATCGGCTATTTTCTATTCTCAGACCTCAAAAAATGCTCGCTGAAAAGAAATGTCGCTCCAATGAAGAGGTAATTGCCGAAACTAAAGGATATTTTGAAGGCAAGGAGAAATCGTTCTATATAAAAGGTCTAGAAATGTTAGAAAAACGTTTGAATGATTGCTCTTCAAAGAGAATACATTGATGAATAAAGTGGAAATTTGCAAAATCAGGGACTTATTGAAGTTATATATGGTGTATCTATTTGAGCATTGTTTGTGTGTTTTGAAAAGTATAAATTCTGATCAGATATCACCCCTGAGTTACTCCGTTACTCACGTTACCGGACTGGGTAATGCTGGATACTTTCAGATAGGCCCGATAGGTTTCCGCTCATCACTCCTCAGTAGTCAGCTCAGTAGGTAGCAATTAACTAAATACTATTATATGGCAGCTCCCAAATTCAGTCTAGAGAAATGCACGGGATTATATTTCTCATACTTGTGAATTTGTGTTAAACTCAGCAACTCTTACCGAATAACGAGCTTTTTCATGTTACTACTAGTCAATAAATATTTTCCAAATGTTTTTGTAGTCGTTGAGATGGATGGAAAATATAATTTTGCACCAGCATAATACTCAAACCATAGCAAACGTTTAATTACTTTGCATCAAAGCAATCACAAAGACCTTTTCTATTTTGTAATCGACAAAATATATTAAATTCTGAATTTGCGATACATTAGAGGTTCTCGTAATCCAGTCAAATGTTGCTGCCCCAAATTCTTCTAAAAGCTATTTTGTTTGGGAAACTGTATGTGATCGGGCTTTATCTTGCTGAAAAATAATAATTAGACGAGCTTGCAGATAGGATATGGCGGCCAGCGTTATTTCATTTAAATAACGGCCGGCATTTAAATTTGCTCAGATTATTAATAGAAGTGACCTGTTTTTAAAAGGGTGATCCTCCAACCAAAGCAAGAGCCTCATACTGAATATTTTTCTGTTTACTTCATATAGCAAGAAGTCTGAGATACCATTCGTCATATTCTTGGATACTTCTAGAACCCCAAGAAGTCCATACTCGTACTTAACTTTGACCCTCAAACCATTATATCCAAGTCTTTATTACGATAGAATTATAAATGTGCAAGCCCCCCTATATTACGAAAATTTAAACCTGCTCCTGTCATATCAATAGTTCGTTTCTTTTCAAATTCGGATAATTCCCTGAAACGACGTAGTACACCAACTTGTAGCATTTTAACGCCTTGAATAAAACCACAAGAATACTGCTTAGCTTAAAAAAATTAAACCGTTTACTTTGCTGCATATTTAGGAATCGCATACAGAAACATAAAGGCAAACAAAAATATGCAAAAATATATTAGTTTGTGTGTTTCAGATGTTGTACAATAATTACATTTTCAGTTTCATTCAAATATGAATACTGGGTGCACTCTTACACTTTTTTGTTTCCCAATGTATTATACATACAATTAGTACATTCATTACCTATAATAACATATGGTTCATATGGAAAGACAGCAACTCGTAATATTCTTCCATATTGATCGAATAATTTGTCTGGGAATAAATTGGTTCCATAAAGAAATGTCCCATTTTTTGAAAACCATTTATCCAGTGACAGTATTGCACTGTTATTAGAATAACCTGTATATCTGTGAGTCCATATATTATAAATATAACATATCTCATTAATTAGAATATTGTACTGAATTAAATCTTCGATTAATCTAGAAACTATGATTAAATTCGCAACATATTCAATTTCTTTGGTTTGAAATATATCCATAATATTCTCATTATTGGTCTCTGCTTGCAAAAAAACATATTTTCTATTATTGAATCTTTCACTGTAAAGTTTTATTTCCTTTTCAATATATTGGAAAATATCTAGTGGATATTTTGACTTGATGATAAAATCTTGGCACCCGAAACTGCTAAACATCAATTTTGATGTTTCCTTGAACTGAGTGTTATATATCTTAATATTCACTCTTGGTATTGAGTCCACTATTTCTATAGAACTGTCATTATCAGAAATTAGAAACAAACATCTTGTATGGAGGAAATACTGTTTTATAATGATGTTCAAAAAAGTTTTTTGGTCAAATTTCATGACTAAAATGATGCATTACAAGATATCCGCCAATTTATATGGTTTTTGTAACCTTCGAATCAATATACCCTGTAATTAAATTAATTTGAATCAATATTGATATACATTTATGGTTAAATGAACGAATGTTTAAGGGGGATTAATAGCATTTTTATTTTCATGTAATGAAAGGACAGTAAACACAAATTATGTAACATTTCATGCATAATGTTTTTGATTACAGAAAGTATATTGCTTGTATGATAATTTGGGGGCAATTTTGCCGAATTATCCGGTGTTTACTAAGACTGTTTTCTATGTTTACTATTATTGTAGTTACAGAAGGTTTGAAATAATTGTGATGAAGAAATCTTTTTAACGTATGTAAAATAAGATTCGAGGTTAAGACAGTTTAGTCAAGCTATATATATATATATATATATATATATATATATATATATATATATATATATATATATATATATATATATATATATATATATATATATATATATATTATTTGTGAACCCCTTTGTGGATCAGACCTTGACATAGTAAAGGGGTTTGAGTCGGGGAATGAAGCATTGAGCTATGTCGTCTGGACTCTATGCTTCCGGGGGGCTCACCCGTGGTGGACAGGTCAAACTGGAACCACAGGAACTACATGGACCCGTACTCTACACCCGAGATACGGAGACTGGACGATGTGGGGGAATTGGATTCCTCATCAGTCGAAAGCTGAAGGAAAGAGTAATAAAATTTGAAAGTACATCTGACTGACTAGCTCAAAGCGTCATTCAGCTGAATAAAAGGTTTAGGCTTCAAATCGTCCAAGCTTATAACTATAAGCCATAGGGATGAGGAAATTGAGGAATTTTATGATGATATGGCCCATTATGGTTCATATGGAAACACAGCAACTCGTAATATACTTCCATATTGATCCAATAATTTGTCTGGGAATAAATTGGTTCCAAAAAGAAATGTCCCATTTTTTGAAAACCATTTATCCAGTGACAGTATTGCACTGTTATTAGAATAACCTGTATATCTGTGAGTACATATGGTTCTATGGAAGGAGAAATGTAGGTATAAAATCCTGATGGGTGATTTTAATGTCAGAATTGGAACAACACGAACTGGTGAAAATACAACTGGTACATATGGAACTGGTGAGCGAGACAATAGAGCTGACAGATTGGTTGATTTTGCTGAAGGACAAGAACTTTATATTATGAATTCGTTCTATAAGAAAAATGTCAGAAGAAAATGTACATGGAAAAGTCCATCTAGACTCATAAGTGAAATTGATTACATCATGACCAACGATAAAACAATATTTTGCAATTGTACAGCCCTTAACAATTTTAATGTTGGAAGTGAGCACAGAATGGTACGAGCAAAAGTTAGTATTAACTGTCGAAGAGAGCGTAAAAGAATGGTAAGGTCAAAGAAGGACAAAGTGGATTCTGGGAAATTGCTACAAAGGGTCAGCGATTTTGAGATTGCTTTATTGAACCGCTTTGCTGTATTACAATATTGGGATGAGATGGAAATATCAGTTCGATATGAAGAAATCACCAACAATGTGCTTCAAACAGCCGCTTCAATAGCACCAGAAGAAAAATGTCTCAAACAGACAAACATCTCCAATAAGACCATTCATTTAATGAAGAAACGGCAGAGAATGAGAAATGCAGGAAGTCTTTTTGGCAGGGTCGAGTACGCTGAGCTCTGCGAAACTATAAGAAAACGTACCAGATAGGACACGCGCCGGTTCAACATGCAGCTAGTGCAAAAAACTCCGGAAGAAAATAATGGAATTAACAAGGCTAAGCGGAAGTTGAGAGGGAAAAGAACACAAATTTATGCTTTAATGCATAAGGATGGCACAGTATGCACGGCGCGCACGCCAATATTAGAGGTTGTCAGAAAATTTTATTCCCAGTTATATGAAGATCAGAACCAATCAAAGACAATAATACCCACGGGAGAACAAATGCCAGATATCCTAGCGGAGGAAGTAACTAATGCTATAGAATCAACGAAAAACGGGTAGGCTCCAGGAAAGGACAGCGAAACTGTTGAAATGCTGAAAGCTGGTGGCCGGACGTTACACAAACCATTGGCAAAATTATACTCAAAATGCATCAAAAACAGTAGCTGACTTATGAAAAAATGCAGAAGTGATCCTTTTACATAAAAAAGAAGCTCAGGAAGATTTTAATTCCAATAAGCCTTCTATCTGTAATGTATAAAGTTTTCACTAAGATAATATCTAAGAGAATATTAAGAATACTGAATGACGCACAACCAAGAGAACAAGCAGGATTCAGAAGTGGATTTAGTACAATGGATCACATTCAGGTTGTACAGCAGGCCATAAAAAGGCACAACGAATACACCATGCCAACTTCACTTCTATCGACTACGAAAAACCATTTGACTCCATCTCAAAGCATGCCATAATGGATGCACTGCTTAACCAGGGGGTAGACAAAGCATATGTAAACCTATTAGAATCAATATATGATGGAACTACAGCGACAATTCATCTTAATAATCTTGAAGTGGGAATTAATGTAGAACGAGGTGTACGGCTGGGTGACGCAATATCGCCTATTCTTTTCTCGGCTTGCCTTGAAGAAATGTTCTGTAAACTGGATTGGGAACAGGATGGGGTAGAGGTCTACGGTGCAAACTTAAACCATGTTAGATTTGCAGATAATATCGTTCTCCTTTCACAAGATCCAGATGAGCAGTAAGAACGCATACAAGAGCTGCAAAGGGCTGGCGAACCATTTGGCTTAAAAATAAACCTGAAAAACAGTCAAGTTAGTTTTAGTCAAGTTAGTTTAGTAAAGTTATTTCAGTTTTAGGAATGGATTTGGAGATTGTGGACCATTTTCTATATCTTGGACAGAGGATTTCAATGGAGGGGGATACAGCCTGGGAGGTGGAACGGCGTGTTAAATGTGGCTGGCAGGCTCAACATACTGTTTAAGAGTAGACTCCCACTTTGCCTGAAAAGAAAAGTCTTCGATCAGTGTGTCCTACCCGTGATGACATATGGAACTGTAACCTAGACACTCACATCGCAATCAATTCAAAAACTTCATGTAGCACAGAGAGGAATGGAAAGATGTATGCTTGGCATTAAAAGACGAGACAGAAAGCCGTGCGCATGGATTAGGGAACAAATGATAGTGTGTGACATGTGACGAGTGTGTGTGATATTGGAAGACTAAAGCAATTGAAATGCCTTTAGTACATGCCTCAAGCTTTTCTGGACGCCAATCGTGAACTCTATAAGTGGTATAGAACGGCGGGAAATTCTAATTTTGTTCGGATTTTGACGCCGCACTCTTTATATATATATATATATATATATATATATATATATATATATATATATATATATATATATATATATATATATATATATATATATACAACCTAATTCTCATGGAAGCTGAGTAGTATAAGATATATGATCCTTACATTGAATGATTGAGTTGAAATATCTAAAGTACTTTTTCAACTGGTATACAGATATGTTGTAGGACATGATTCCGTAGAAACTGTGAAGTGTGTAAATAAAATAATGATACTGGTGGCGTAGCGTTCGCTCTGGCAACACTATTGGATTCTCTTTGGTGGGGAAACGGAGAAGAGTGGGGAAGTGGAGAAGACCAACATCTGATGCATAGGTGGTAGGCAGGCCTAGGGAGTAAAAAAACTCGTATTGAAAACACATCAGCTGTTGGCTTTTTTCCCCTTCAAAGGCGAAGCCAACTGAAGAACAAATGGGAACGCTTCGTAGGTTATGTGCACCATCTATCGAAGGGAAAAAGTTACTGACTGAATCTTCAGGTAATCAACAGCATTTTATTGGAATAAATACATTTATGATCTAAGGACTCATTTAATTTTTTTTTATATTAATATGCAATATCAGGACTATATAATCTATGAAGCAACACATCTCAGTCAAATTTCAAGAATTTTTGACGAATGCTCAAAGATAGGGGCTCAGAGGTAGAGGTCAGGCATCATTCATTTAAAAAATGTTTATCATTTTTTTTAATGAATTTATATTTTTTGCAAACGCACGTATTGTTTCGTAGTGATGGTGACGGTGGTTCTGTTGCTGTTTTTGTTCTGTCCCGCAATGTGTTATGGGTTATGGCTGCCTGTGTTATTTTCCTGCACTTTCCCCTATCCATACACTTTGATCTCTAATCTGTTATTTTGTAATTTCGAGTGCTCTCGTATCTTTCTCCAGAGCACCTTTTCATACTTTTCTCGCTCTTCCCCTATTTCTGCACCAAATTTGGAGCCACTGTTATAGCTTCAAGTTCATTTAAGTCCGTTTTCTTTCTATCACATGTCCTGTCCATTTCAACAGTTGTATTTTAATGTATCTTATAATGGTCCCCTCTTCAAGTATCTTTTTAAATTTAGCCACAATATTTTTTAATCACACATCTGTACATCTTTCTGTTTTTTTTTCGTTTTGAATTAAAAGTTTTGTAACCATGCAAAATAAATTCCTCAATTCACAATATTCTAATTTGTTTATGTAATGCTTAATTAATAACAATGCAAGTACGAGCTTTTTCTTTTTCTTCTTGTAGTGGTACAGTTCATCAGTGAGTCTTGATCTACTTCAACTTTCACCTTCAACCTGATCGATACAGTAAATCAATCAAATCTGTGTACGAGGCGTGTAAATAAAGCAGTTCGGCTGATGGCGAAGCGTTCACTCTAGCAACACTTTTGGCTTCCCCTTTGGAGATCGTAACAAGCCAACATCTGATTAATACGATAATACGATATTTCCTTTAATACGATATTTCACAACTTCGTAGGTTCACTTTTGTAAATTGGATTTTTTTTAATGCATTCTGAAAATAAGTGATTTCGATCAATGGTACGCTATTAAGTTATATTTCAGACTTGGGCACAGTTCGATGGTAACGATTACAAAACGTCAATAGGACTATAGAAATAAAATTTTGTCGATGGCCTAGGTTTTCAAGTGTTTTAAGGTATTCTCAGAAGGCCGAAACTCGATTGAAGATGAACCTCGCAGCGGAAAGCCCTCAACTTCAAGAACTGATGAAAATGTCTACAGAATCCAGAATCTTGTGCAACATGAGGGAAACTTGCCTTTTTAGGGTGGACTAATATTCTAGAATGTGTTATTACTGGTAATGAGTCTTGATTCTTTCAATACGATCTGGAAGCGAAGTGCCAGGGCAAGAAATCAAAGCAAATCAAAGATCAAAAGTATGCTGATATGGTTTTTGATAGAGCTCCCCTCTATCAAAAAACTAATTTGTGCCTCAATACCAAACGGTAAACCAGCATTTTTACCGAGGGGTTCTTGAATGACTTCGAAAAAGCGTCATATGAGATTGAAGATCAAGAACACCTGGGTACTGCATCACGATAATGCGCCTTGCCACATAACAATTTCAATTATTATTTCCCCATTATTCACCAGACTTCGTCCTTTTCCCAAGATTGGAATTTATCCTCAAAGGACACAATTTTGGGTCATTGAATAACACTGAAAAGCCCGTAATCGACCAGCTGATGGCGTCTTTAGTATATGAGTTTCAGTACGGCTATGAAGAGTAAAGTAAGGGAGGCGTCCGTAGGTGGGGACAGTACTATTTCTCATTTTTTTTGCACTATCGACAACAATGTTTTTACTGTCAAGTTGTTTATTCATTACGGGCAAACTTTTCATAGGAGTAAGATTTGCTAGCTCGTGTTCCTTGTGTATGAACCGAAGCAAGCTAACAAATTTGTGAAAAACTTTGTGTTAAAAAGTGCATTTTTTTATTGGTAGAAAAAGGTGTTTTTGTGTGAAGGTGTGAAAAAGAATAGTTTTTTGTCTCTTTGATAGTCCTGAATGAATTTCGAACATATCTTACGAACTTATCTTTCGAACATAGCGAAAAAAACTCATGTAATTTCAAAATGGCCACGATGTACGTAAGATGGGACAGTTGAGACACATAGGTTGGGATACTACGTGTTCTCATATTTTCTCGAATCTTTTAGAATATTCCAATGAATCATATCGAATTTTCTAGAATTATCTCGAATGTTCTAGAATATTCCATCGAATTTTCTAGAAAATTCTAGAATATTCTATAAAATCTTATCAGAAGACTTACATGGAACATTCTAGAACATTCGATAGGATCAATGACATTCGGAATATTTCGAGAACATTTCAAAATCGTAAACAATTCGAAGCTTCGAGAAGTTCTATCCCCACCACTGGACACTTCTTTACGGCTACCTGGGGGTATATAAGGAGCCTCACTTCCGCTCTGACGCCATTTCAATTTTTGCTAGTGAGGAAGGGAAAACAAAGAACAATAATAAAACAAAAGAATATAATAAAACAAATAAGTGTAAGAAAAAGTGGAAAAGTGGTAAAATAAATATAAAACTGAAAGGTAGTTATTCAAAAGAGCAAATAAGCTATTTCTTGAATTTTCAACAAACAGAGCGTAAAAATGACAAACCATAAAGCAAGAACAACTGATCATGGTGTTTCTGATTTTGACTGACTGGGTTGCGCGTTGAAAGATATCAAAATCGAAAAGAAGGGTATCAGACTCACTGCTCGTGCCTACAAATTGAGCAAATCTAGTTTGTCGCGCTATATCGCAAAATTGGATAAAAAAGTTCGAGTCATTTGAAATATGTCTAATGAAGAGTTGATGCCTATCGTTCGCCTTATTGCATAGTTTTCGACGCCAAAGATGGTACGACATTTTTTTATTAATTTTAATCACAAATTTCTAATATTTTTGTTTTTTGATTCCATAGGTGTTCAATAACGAACAAGAATAAGCCTTGGTCGAATATATTGTGCGATGCTGTCATATCTATTTCGGCTTAAGCATAACAGAATTGAAACAATTAGCCTACGAATTTGCGTACACATTGAATATCGAATAGCCTGCATCATGCGATACTGATGAAATGGCTGGAAAATCTTGGTACAACGGCTTCATGCTGTGGCACAAAAAAACTTTCTTTGCACATGCTCGAACAAACAAGTCTCAACCGAATCAAGGCCTTCTGCAAAGAAAATGCCGACTCATTTTTAGATCATTTAAGTGTACTTTTCGATTTGTATCATTTTGATGCACCATCCATATGGAATATAGACGACTCTGGTTTTTAGGCAGTTCCAATGAAAATCGGAAAAGTCATCTCGTTAAAAGGCTCGAAAAAAGTCGGTCAAACGGCTGCACGAGAACTTATGATAACTATCGCGCGCGCTTTCCATAAATGCCGCTGGAAAATCTATGCCGCCTTTCTTTATTTTCTCGAGAAAGAATATGCAAAGCTGTTTCATGAATAACGTCTCATTAGGAAGTGATATCTCCTGCAATGAATCTGGCTGGATGTAGCAGAAAGAATTTGTCAAATTAATGAAGCAATTTATCAAACACAGCCACTCATCTACAGACAACCAACACTGTTTTTTCTTGATAATTATACGTCTCACTTATCTATTGAAGCAATTGACTTCGCATTGGAAAACGGCGTTCATATGCTTTCTTTTCTATCTCATCACACTACTCACAAAATGCAATCATTGGATGTTTCAGTTTATGGTCCAGCCAAGGCATACTATAAACCGAATGTAGCGCTTTGCAAAAATCTGATGTTGAAAAAGTATTGGATGTTCGACACATCCCTGAACTCGTTTGCAAAACTCTGCATTTAGCCCTAACTCCAAAGAATTTAAAGTCTCGCTTTTCGAAAACGGGCATATTTCCATTGAATCAAAACGTTTTCTCTGAATCAGATTTCGTTCAAGCCGAAATAACTAAACATATTTATAATATGTTCATATAATTAGATAATTCAGAATAACTTGAACGAAGAACAGCGGCGCATTATTTTAACGGAAGTTGCTGTTCATGAAAGTGAAGAGCCATTAACATCAAGTGCAACACGACAATCACTGTCACGTTAGTCAATTCTTTCTTCAGTTTTGTCTAGAGTTGGACCAGTTAGATCAGCAAGATTTTTGAAAAACTCCGACCGTGGCCGTAAGCCAATAAAAAGCACTATTCTCACTTCACCAGAAAATGTTGCCGTGCTCAAAGATGCGAAAAGAAGCGAAAGAAGAAGAAAGACAGTGTGAAGATTGTCAAACTAGTGGTAAAGTCATTGTCGTCGAATGTTGATTTTTGAATTATTTGCATGAGAAATTTGCCAGCCAAATTAACTCTTGACATGAATTTCGTTGACTTTATTTTTGAAGCTATGAAATAATTTTCTTCAGCAAAAGTGTAACCAAGAACATTACCTTTCCAATAGTTTATCGAACTCCGAGAAAAATGTATGTGGTCGAATGCTATCGCCAAAAAACAAAACCTGATCCAGCCTACGGATTTGTTAATAGCGGCTTGTGAAAAAAATTCAACTAAACCTATCTTTGTGAGAAACGACAGTATACTTAGAATTTCCTCATCCTTAGGATTAATCTCAGAAATGTTAAGAAATTTCCTTACATAACTTATGGAATGTTTAAATTGTGATCGATATGTGCTATCTGTAAAATGTAATGTTTACTTTCTTCTAGTTTTAAAATTTACTGGTTGTATTAAACATTTAAGTCGGATTTTTATAATACAATGTACCTCCTTTTCCTTACTACAACTACTGTTTAATAACCAGAACAGATTTTTCTACTAGATTTGTTACAAAAATTAGTCCCCAATATAGTGGGGAGATAGAAACAACGTTTATACCAGTAAATGCGTCAAGCTACGCATACATGATGCTTTTTTAGTGGAAGGTCAAAATATATTACATTAACTATTTGTTAGTTTTTATTCATTGGTTATGTTTTATTATTATATTATACCGACAACCAACAGCCATGATTTGCACAGTGAAAGATGTGATCTATGTTCTGGTGCTTAGCGTATTTTTTGGTCAAATTACTTGTAGTTTAGGTAAGAATATTTTAAATATTTCTTAGTGAGTTTTTTTTTCTATTGACTTTTTGGTGAATTCTATTGAATTTTTTTAGATAGTTTTTTATCATTTAAATTGAAAGACTGACTTTGATTGAATTAAAATTCAGGTGTTTAATATAAGATTAATTATGCTGAATCTATAGTATCGCGAAAATTACTACATTAAAATCATCTGTTAAAAAATTCTTGAAAATTATACTTATTGAAAATATCAATACATAATTATACGGGTCTCTCTTTCCTCAGTTAGCAATTTAAAATTTATCTATTAAAATATCAGTACAGTTTAGTTTGGATGGGTCATTAATTTTGGCACTTTTGAAAATTAGATTAACATAAAACTATTTAAAATATATGGAAATTTATTTCTTCAAAATATGATTATACCATTCGCTGATATAGCCTCCAGAAACAGCTACTTTTAGTGAATGAAGTAGTCGTTGGTGTTTCAATCGAGGAATTTAATGCCTCAAACGATATACCAACAAACAAAATTAGCGATACTGGGGCAGAACGATCACTTCACTAAAACTGACTGTTTTGGGAGACCATATTAACTGCTGGTATGATAATTGATTGAGAAAATTAATAGACTACCAGAGACGCGAAAATGCACATCTTCATGATGTTATTGATTAAGACTCAGTATATTTATGAAATTAATTTAAATAAAATAAACAAATTCAAACAAATACTGTACAACTTTATGTTTATGTGTGATAATGAAAAATATGTCAAAGTAATGTGTATAAAAAATGTAATTTCTGTCATTCTGGTTAAAATGCCGTGAGTTCGTACAGTACATCATTTCATGCAATTATTCAAAATTGAAAGGGACGAATTGTTGACACTAAAGAAGCAGATTTAAGTTTTCCGCGAAATAGTGAGGTGATTGGACATTGCTGTTTTTATAGTTATGAGGACATGGATAAGGTGGTTTGAGGATAGAGTAATGAACGGATAGAGTAATGAACGGGTAGGATGTTCTGGTCATCCTAGAAATATTTATGACGTACGAGGTATGACGAACGACAGATTAAAGTTCTTGCTGTATGAGATGAGTTTGGTTTTTCGAAATAATACTTCCTTGTACTATTTACTAACAAATATTACCTGCTTGGTCATGATCAGCGTAAAAGAGTCCAATATTTTCAGTGCCAAAAGTGAAATTTAATTTTCGCTTTGGAATACCTATTCAGCTATCACTCCAAGAATTAAGGAATAGGGAATATGCTTGGGAAGTATGTCACCTGTGGTAACAATCATCAGATGAAGTTTAAACGCAGCCTATGATGGAATCGATATATTGCAGCTCATGGTTAAGGCGTATCTGCAAGCTCGTTCAAGTCTCATCTTTTGGCAAGATAACACTAAAGAGCATACAGCTCTCGTAGAGCTTTTGATAGGGACAATCGATTATTTGCCTAGAACATGTATGGGATATGTACATGTATGGAATCGATATATTGCAGCTCATGGTTAAGGCGTATCTGCAAGCTCGTTCAAGTCTCATCTTTTGGCAAGATAACACTAAAGAGCATACAGCTCTCGTAGAGCTTTTGATAGGGACAATCGATTGTTTGCCTAGAGCATGTATGGGATAACGTTAGATGAACTCCTGAACTATAATATATAATATCATCAAACTGTTAATATTCTATTTCGATGAATATCAACTTTAATTTGTCATTTAAGCTGTTCCATTATACTTCTTGATTTATCTATTTAAGGTCCTTACATTTTTATGACGTTTTTCACTTGATCATTAACGATTGTTCGATGAATTTAATTTCTTAGCTAACTTAAATATATTTATTTTTTTAACTTCCATATCGTTTGGCCAAGATTGTTATCATCATAAATAACTTTTCAGCATGCTTTTCCATACTTTTTTTCGGTCCATATCATTCTGTATATATATATATATATATATATATATATATATATATATATATATATATATATATATATATATATATCTATATATATATATATATATATCTATATATAATCTATATCATCTATATCTATATATAATCTATCTATATATAATCTATATATATATATATATATATATATATATATATATATATATATACAACAAATTAATATGTTTTTATTAAATGAAACCATTTACCAAACCACGACACAGCTGCTGCAGATAATTACGTTAAAATTAAATTAAAGATATCTATTTGTGAAAACCGAAACTACTTTTCGGAGACCTGAGTATTTTCCGTTTTTAGATTACGCGGCTGAAGAAAGTGCTAGAAATGTTGGTTGTTTAAAATGGGTTACTATTTCGTGCAATTCCTATAATGAAGATGAAACTGGTAAACTGGTTTTTCTAGCAAGAAAATTTTAAATAATAATTTATTCAACATATGTTATATATATGTGCTGTTGGGAACTTTGAAGAATAACTCGTTGTCATTATAAAAAATCTTGTTTTTCCTGTAAAATGCAGCTTTCTACAAGCAATTGTAGTGAAGAAAAATGTTATTTTTTAATTAATTTAAAATAATATCCTTATGTAGTAATAAGACAAATTAGTTGTCGAACACCTCAGTTGTAGTGGAATTTCTGCATAAAGAGGTGCTAAATTTTACTATGTTATAGAGACCCTAAATTTAACAAACAATTTAACATTTCTAAGTTGCTAATTTTCATTTCATAGTTTTCGCTGAATGGTGAGCGATGATTAAAACTCTTCTTTTTACTGCATTGACGTTTCTTTTGTTGATACTTGTCATATTTCTATTTGAGTAAACCTTTTTAGCCATCTTGAAAGTCATTTTAATTTCACCAATCTAGATTGAATTTTATTTTGCCATGTAACTTATATACAACAATGGTGGCCAATAACATAAGAGTGGCGGAGTCTTATTAATATATTTTGTTTAAACCTATTTTTACGTTATTTCTAAGACAATATTAATTATCCAGAGTGAATTTATCGAGCAAGTAAAAGGCATACATGGGATTAGTCTGAATATAAACAATTATTTATTCATA
This sequence comes from Cosmopolites sordidus, assembly GCA_031761425.1. Taxonomy (NCBI): domain Eukaryota; kingdom Metazoa; phylum Arthropoda; class Insecta; order Coleoptera; family Curculionidae; genus Cosmopolites; species Cosmopolites sordidus. The sequence goes on from JARFXV010000305.1 coordinate 633,860, forward strand.
ATTACACATTGATGAGATATTAGGTGGTCAAAAAAAATAAGAATAATTTTTGTTACAAATCATAAAAAAAACTAAAAGCTGTAATTCTCTAAAACTGTTTAATTTCTATGATTACCGAAGCTTAGTACTTTGTAGCATGACCCTTATTCTTAATGACTGATTGCTTCTATAAATATTGAAAACCAAGGTGTCTAAATTTCTTCCCACAATGTCTTTTTGTTTGCTATTTTTTACCAGCACGGTGTCCTTTTTAACTCTTTCCAAAGGTTTTCGATCAGATTTAGATCTGGGGACTGTGGAAGCCACCCTAATACTTTAATATTTTTCCTCTCGAACCACTGATTCACCACATGAGCCGTTTTGACACATGTTTCGGATCATTGTCTTGTTGGTAGATCCACTGTAAAACCATATTCTCTTCAGCGTAAGGTAGCATAATTATCTTTAAGATCGTTAAGTAAATTTCTTTTGTCATATTTTCTATCAAAAATATTGGACCTACTCCGTTATATGAAAAGCACCCCCATACTTTGATGTTACCACTACCATACTTCACTGTACCCAGAGTATGACGTGAATTGAAATGTTCATTAATACGTTTTCTCACAATTTGCGATTCAGACCCAAATAAGTCTTACTCTATTTTCTTCACCAGTGAAATAAATTCTTTGAGAGGATAAGCAGCAAAAAAATGCGCTGTTTATATTGTAAACAAAATGTTTAAAGGTTAATTAATATTAGCATATTATATTATTTATTATAGTAAATATATTAGAAAAGAAAACTTGGGGTTAAAAGTTTTTGTGACCACTCTTATTTTATTGGCCAACACTGTACATGCTGTTATATATGTTTTAGGGTACCTGTAAAACTCCTTAGTGAAAGAGCCTATATAAAATAATATTATCAATGGTACTAGGCCATATAAAATATTCCATTGTCTGATAATTTCACGGTCACTTAAATTTAATTTGCCTTTTATCGAATTTTCAGAGATTTCTCTTGTTTTTACTATAATTTTCTATGAAATCTTTAAATGATGATCAAATTCTTAAGAAAACCAATCCCTGACATTGTAAAGACATTTCCTTAGTTTTTAATTGAAAATAACAGTAAAAATATTGCATTCTATTATTGTTCCAGACATATCTTCCGTTATAACTGTGTTTTTCAATTTTTACTGTCATTTTTAATACTACAATTCAGGAAGAAATTTGATAATGTGAGATGCGGTGATCGTCGTGATTAGGCAGTGTTACCAAATTGATACTTTACCTTCCTAAAAATAATTTGTTCAAAATGTTCATTGTCAAATTGTCTCGAACTTTATTCTGAATATTCTTCAACTTGTTATGTCTTCGACAAAATGCTGCTTCAAACTATAGCTCTATAGGCATGGAGTGGCTGGATACCACAATGACATTCTTCTTTTCTCAAGTCCAAAGCATAATTACTCATGGATCACTTTCAACATTTTCATTCTAACTTGATTAAATGATCAATATTAGTATTAGTTAGCACAGTTAGCACTTCTAGCAGTTTCTCATACCTGATATGATCAAAGACCTTTATATGGTCAACAAATCAAACATCAATTTTCTTCTGCACTTCTAAGCATCTATTCGTTGTTCTACTTAAACCAAACATTACCTTCCTCGTTCCCATCTTTTTTAAAGCCATATTGCGATTTGCAATATGACTATTAACTTCATAAAAATTTTGTAACTATAGCTCACGGGGTTTATATTATTCTCAGACTACTAGACTTGATATTTCTTTATTTATTGATTACTCAAACTATTACAAGGCAAGCCATTTTCCTTAAAATAAATTGTAATATTATAGGGACAGTAAACGTAATGCACTCAACCAATTAAAATTAAACGGAATATTCCCGCGACAATGTTAATTACATCGAAATATTCTAAGAAAAATTGCAGTTGTTTTCAAGGAAAGACAATAGCTTAACAACCCGAAACAAATTAACGACTTAAGATAAAAATTATTTGTTGAAATTATACATGTACGTATACAAAACTGTCTTAATTAGGATTGTATGTGGTTCGATGGATAAAATGACAGGAAACAGGCCGTATTTGGACGAAACGTTCGTTAAAATTCGAAGGTTAATATTTAATAAGTATTATATCGAGTCTGTATGGTATGTTTGTTTGTTTTGACTAACTCATCGATTATCTTTTGTTATTATGGCGTCTTGCAACCTTTAAATCGATTCGTTACTGATAATAAAGCATTGCACATGATCCGATATTCGGAATGGTCGACTGAACTTACTGATCACTGACCTTGATGGCAATTGGTTTAAATAACTGACATTGTCCTGAAATGTGCTATGTATCGGCTGATCACGAACTGTAAAACCCATTAAACAAACCCATAAAGCTAACAATTTTTGAGATGTTTTTAACTTTTTTTAGATGTCTGTGTTTTGTATTATAATGAGTAATTTTATGCTTCGAAATTAAACGTTTGGTGGTTTTGCGGATGTTTGGTATTTGTAAAAAACCATTGGGATATTTAATCACTTTCGTTTTTGTTGAAAATACATTTTTAATTAAGAAGCAAGTACTTTGTTTATATCGTGTTTGTATATTGTAACCTCGTTGTCATTTTCAGTCCTTTTATCTTTTCGTTAGATTATCTTTTATATTTTCTTTTATCTATTCTTTGTATCATTTACTAGCAATATTATTAGTTGCTAAACTTAGTTTCAGTTGATCACTTATACAGGTTGTTAGGGAAAATATTTTCAAATATTTAACCAACTATTCTTTACATCATTTTGAACTAAAAGTTTTCTTAAAACATCTATCTAAAATGCAACTATTTTTGCGGAAAACAGGTCAGCACTTACTGATATTTTCTTAAAAATTTACAATATCGCATGCTCGTATTTATTTTAGATACCCGATTTCTGGTCAAACCGGAATTCAGTTTTTTATTTGATTATTGGCCTCTTTTGGATACCGTTGGACTGTTTTCTTCGGGATTATGTGAAAAACCATGCCTATAAGTCATTGGTAAGATAGAGCCTCGGTTATGCCAAAATGTTATAGAAAATTTTGACTAAAAAGTGGACATCTGTGAAGCTGCAAGAGGTGGTCATTTGGCAGATATTGTCGTGTCTAAATGTTATACACAATGCTTCAGTTATCAATAAAAAGTTTTATTCAAGAATTATAAAAAAACGCCCAACTTGAAAGAACCCTTATTTAGAGATACACTATCTATCCATTGATAAGTTGATTAGCCTAATTTTCGCTACATAAAATTAAGTAGATGCTAGATTATTCTCGATATTTACTTGAACTTGCTGTATGCGGTTTCTTACTAGAACTAAAAAATAGTCAAAGAAGAAGAAGAATATGGGGAAATACAAGTCACATCACAAACAACGGCCATTTAACTACTGAAGATGTGGTAAATTTGAACTTTTTGCTTGGGGGTGAAGAAATAATTGTGGTAAAAAAAGCACTGCAATATATAACTTAGGGAGCCGGTATATGATGGAAATTCACTTTAAATAAACGAATACTTTTGATTAAATTTTCACTAAATTCAAATAATTGTACAATTGTTTCGATAAACAAATTGTAATTTCATATTTGAAAAAGGCACTGTATGTCGAAACTATTATTATAGAATTTTTCAAATATAATGGAAATTTAGACCAAAGTCTCAGTTCTTTTATTTAAAGGTCACTGCTAATACTAAAACAAGACTTGGAACCGTCCATCTTAGAACCGCGATGCTTTGAATTATTTAAAGGAAAATGCTATAAGGAGGAGAAAAGTCATCAAAGCGTAAGAAAAGAGGCCTCGCTTAAAAATATAAAGATGAAATGTACATGAAGACTAGGGGTACGGGGACACGGCGACTGAAGAAGGATTTAACAATAGTATTTTCTACGTTTAGCAGTTAATTCTAAAGTAATATTTGAAAATAAAATATTTTGAAAATAAATACCTTTTGTTGCAGCTACAGATAGAACTGTTTCAAGGATTACTGTTAATAAACATTTACATGGACTGGGAATGAGTGCTTATTATTTTTATTCGGTTTTTCCAACATCCCACATTATTTCATACCTTAAAAACAAGATTTGCAAAAATAATCCACAAAACCTTGAGGAATTAAGAGATAGAACTACCAAACCATGTAGCAACACAACCCCTCAAATCTCCAAATCACTTTGACAATAAGAATAGTGGTGTTTTAAGCTATATTGAGGTTTTTATGGCCTTTTATAGTTAGTTCTGATATATAGTTGTGAATAATAAAATATAAAATATTATGTTCATGGCTAAAACGAAACATAAGGTACTTTTCCGATAGCTTGTGGTGGGATCACAAAGGTGACTGCTGATAAGTTTGATATTTTTGATATCATGGGAAAAAACGAATTTCGTGTGTTGATTAAACACTAAGTTTGCGCGGACAAACCATTGTGTAAACTTAAGATGAAAACTTGAAAGGAATTATGGGGACTGTGCTTCATCACTTTTCATGGTTTATAAGAGCTTTACAGAGTTTCAATGTGGTTGATACAGTTCGAGTGATGCTCTGCCCTCGGTATGCTGTTGAGATTACTACTAAAAAAATGGTCAAAATATTGTATTGGCTGATCACAAAGTAATGTTTAGAGAGTTTGTTGAGATGGTAAATATTTCGGACGAACGCGTATGGAACATCCTACACTAATTTTTGGACATGAAAAAGCAATGTGCGAAAGGTGTCGTATTTGCTCACTGCGGATGAAAAATGGAATTGAATAACCACTTCACTGCGATGTTTAGACATGTTTACGCGTAATCCGAAGTAGGTTCTGCGGCTACCTGTGACTTTTGACGACCAAACCTGGATTTATCATAATATACGACAAATAAAAAAAAACAGCCAAAACAGTGGGTTTTACGTAATGAACGTGCTTCGAAGAAGGTGAAGAAGAGTCTATCGGCCGGAATGGTCATTCCAGTCTGAGATTTATAAGACATTATACCCATCGACTGTTTGGAAAAGAGAAACACGATCACTTTTAGTCAAATTAAATATTTTTTTAGTTAAATTTGATTGAAAAGGTTTAATAAAAAAACACCCTCATTTGATGAAGAATAAAGTACAGTTTCATAATGCATCCGTCTTTGCAACATTCAACAACAGCCCTACTACTCAACCCTCGCCTACCATTTTAACAGAGAAATTAGTTAATTTGCACTACGAATTGATACGGCATCCACTTTATTCTCCGGACTTGGCCCTCTTCGGCTTCTTTCTCTTTCCAAACATGAAGAAATGGCTAGTCGAAAAAAAATGATATCAAAGGAAGAGATTATCACTGAAACATAGACTAGTTTACAGAATTTGACAAGTCGTTCCATATAAACATCGAACATCGTTCCATATAAACATCGAATATAAACGTTGGAAAATCGTTGGGTGAAGCGTATTCAACTAAAAGCAGATTACGTCGAAAAATAAATAAATTTAATATCAAAAAGCAATATTTCAGTTAAAAAGTATCTGACTTCACTTTATCATCGTATGCACCAGTTATAAAAAATGAATATATCCCTAAAATCTAAAACTACATGATTAATAGAATGGAAAATATGACTGATGCAATCTTCGAGTAATCTGCAATGTCATCTTTGAACGAATTATCTTATTGTATTATGTAATGATTAAGCTAATAATGATTTAAACTCTCTCCATCAGAAATGAAGCATGAAAAATACAGTGGGTTCGCGGAGAATTTTAAAAATATTAAAAAAAACAAGGAGAATTTTTCCCATGCTCAACGTAAAAATTTTGGAGATGCTTGTCAACCATTTATCGCATTCTTCTGCATAAAATGTTTTAATGCCTTAAAATAAGAGCGATTTAAAGGTTGAATTCTTTAACAGCTGTGGGGTAGTATCGTCAATAGATGAATAAAGTTGACTCTGCGATAATTTACAGCTTCTAAACTCTCGTTGGAAGAATGGTTGTCGAGTATGAGAAGAACAGGAAGTTTTTTTATCTGGTCCACTCTGGTATCAGAGTCTATATTGCTATAGATCCTCGTGGAACCCCATCCATCAGCTCTTTTTTCATTCACTTTCGAAGAAATACCATCGCGGGAGGAACAAAATTACCCACCGCACTCAAGGCGAAACAATAGTGGCTAATTCCCCACGAAGATATTTCAAAGAACAAATTTCTTGCCTTTCGTTCTAATAATTTTTTGGTATTTTGTTAGGAACGGTTGAAATACCACTCTCATCCATATTGTAGCTAGTTTTCAATTTGGATTAAATGTGTTTTTTTTATGCTTTTTAAAATTGCATACTCATACGCTATTTTTATTAAAGTTTTAAACGTGATACCATAAAATCGGTTATCCCGATTTTGGCAGTGTTCTACAAGTTCATGTTTTATTTCCTCTGAGAAAACACTTCGATTTCTTCCCAAGCTATCAATACCATGCTCCGATTTTAATATCTTTCATAGAGTAGATTAATCTATTACAAGCTCTTTTGCGACGGTTCTTTTGGAAATACCTTTATTTATTCTTTGTCCAGTTATTTGTAACATTTCTTCCGTACATGTTTTCCTATAAAAGCCCGCTTGCGGACTACTGCTCCATCTTGAACATCGGACTTTTGCCGCACATGTCGCGGAAACTAAAAATAGTTTCTGTTGTCACGTGCAGCCGTACAGTAAGCACTACCATATGTATTGTAGATTAAAACATAACCTAAAAGTTGCCCATATTTTGTTTTAGAATTAGAACTATTGATTTCATGAAATATCTTAAATATTATGATGAGAAAATAAGACTATGTTCATCCAAAATACAACTTACTTCATATTCTTCCCAAATCATATCACCGTACCGTTTACATTTCTTAGATACTCAAACAGTTGGAAAACGAATAAAAATTAGTGTACATGTTGTCAGATTTTGCTGTTCTTGGATAAAATTCAGAGATAGGACTTTTGCCCCACTCTACTCTAATATTCTAATATGGTCAGGACCCAGCTCAATCCTTCAGTTGCTTTCAAACGTTCAACTCGAGCCCGACTGATGACGGCTTAAGGCCAGAAACCGGTCTTGGGAGATGCTTCTTGACGTTCGATGACGACTAAGGGATTGATGATTTTTACGTGAAACAGGGGAAAAAACTTTCCTTGCTTTTTTAAATATCTTTAGAAATTGAAGGCGTTCGTGTCTCGTGTTCGAGTGTAATGATAGAAAAGGTAACAGTACCTTTTGATAGTCCCTTGTTAGTCTAAAATAAAAAGCTTACAGTGTAGGTTAACTAAAGGTACCATAATTTTTTTTAAATGATTCTTAAAATATTTGTATTTTATTTGGCTCTTCTTGTGGACAGACTTTGTATAAATATTTGCCACCCTATGAAAGAATATGTATCTGTCGATTTTACTGGTATATAAATATGTGCTATTGCCGATATATTTACAGTAATTGGCAACAATCATTAAAATTCTAATTATTCCAATAAAGAGGAAACAAATTATACACAGAATGATTAACAAACTAAACTTTGGTCTCTATGTAAACACAGAAAAAAACTTATTATTGTGTAACAAATGAATATAATAAAGATAGTCAAAATGAAGCTTATATATATATTTTTTTGTGAATTGTTAGTTTTAGCATGTTAATAACATTACTAAGCAATTCTGGATTAAAAAAAAATTTTAATTCTCTGATGTAATAACAATGGGTTTTTATTTCGATTAATTGAACCATGCTTTCTCATCATTATATTTAAATAAATGGGCGACCCAACTTCATGGAAAATAGTGTGTGTTTATATGCAAGACATATCCTTGAGGATGTATCAGATTGATGATGCATTCAATATATTTTTATTTGCATCTAATTTGTCGAATCAGCAAGACGTTCAGTAATTGCTGCTTTATACAGTATGTAATTTATATTGTTCCTGTTATTCCGCCATAATATTTCGTCATACTGAAAAATAAATTACATCATTTGTTGAATAATATGTATTTTTTTAACTTCGTATTTAATAAAAAATACAATAAACAAGTTTTAATTAATTGCTATAAATACTAGTGGTTTTACTATTAGTAGTTGTGTGAATAAGAAATACAATTTTACGCGTAATATTATGGTTTATGTGTTAGCTAACCATTATGGGAAGTGATATGTAACAGTTTTTTCTTGGCCCTTATCAGAAAATTCCGAGAGAGCGACTTACTCTCTTAAGTTGATTTTTGCGTAAAAACGAAAGAAACCTGTGTAGATACTTGCCTATTAAGAGTCATCAAATAGTTTTTTTTCCAATTTTTAGCTCTAAAATATTCACCCGATAAAACTTAGTGTGATTGTTTTTTGTGCACGAAATTAAAGTTTCTGTAAATGGTGAGCATCACTGCAGTGCTCAACGAAAAAATGATATGTGCTTTTGGCGTTGAAAAAAATTGATCGGTAGCCCGTTATTCGGCAAAACCGATCTTCAATTTCCAATGGAGACATGCAGACAAGTTCGTCTTCGTACTTCGATGAAAAAATCCAGTTTTCAGAAACACTGAACCTCCGGTCACTCCAGGGTCATCTAAATGCTCCCAACCTCATTAATCTCAAAGCCCCGTTTCGAAGTTAACTTCATGTAATATATTGTAAATGTTCAAATTCATGTAATGTTCCAAAAGTAAGGCGACTTTAAATAAAGCACAAAGTATTTATTTGTTTATCCAAATTTATTTTATCTGCTTCACAGCAATTTCGCATTACTGCAATACACTTATTACAACGTTTTTTTTCCAGTCTTTGAAAAAGTTTTTATAAACGACTTCTGGTGTTTCCTTTAAAGAGGTCAACGAACTATTTTGAATGACTTTTATGGGTTCAAAACAGCGTCCACAAAGTGGAGTTTTCGATCGAGGGAACAGAAAAAAGTCAGACAGTGTCAAATTTGGTGAATAGGGTGCTTGTGCAGCGGCACTTGTTTGATTTTTAGTGAAAAGTTGGAACATTATTGTTTTGTGAATTGTTTTCCTACAAATCTGGACGTTTTATTCATATCGACTCACAGAAATCACGCGTAACGCCTGAGTAATATTCCTTATTAATTTTTTGACCAGTTGGAAGGAACTCTTTGTGGACAAAACCATGGTAATAATAAGAAAACAGTTAAATGACTTTAATTTTTGACCAGCTCTAAGGTAGTTTTTTTTCCGATTTGCCTCATTTTTAATATGGTATTCCTTAATATGATATATCCTTCTGCATCAATGCACAGCTACACATTACATTGCACCGCATCTTTTTTCGGAATCGTCTTAATTACCCTGGCCACGGCTTCTTGGACTTGTGTAACACTGTAAAAAACGATCCTTTCATGGCCAGTTTAAGTTTCGGGAATATGAAATAGTCACACGGAGATAAATCAGACGCATACGGAGGATGTCGAAGCACACAGGTTTTTTTATCGTGAACTATTTAGGAACAGCGACGTTCCTATGAGATGGTACATTATCGTGCAACAGAAACCAACTCCCAGGTTCTCAATATTCGGTCCTCACTCGAACGATTCTCTTCTATAATATCTCCATAACAACCAGATCTCATCACCGGTTACAATACATCATCATCATCATCATAGACCAATTCTTCTATTGGAACTTTTGGTGTAAAATACTACACTTGAAGAGATTTCCCACTAAACACTAAATCACTTTTTTAAGAGGAGATTAAATAATCTCTAGATTAAATCATCTCCTGATGATGCTAACATGGTTAGCGAAACGTGCGTCGAGAAGTTCAAAAAATGTATTTGGTGTTTAGTGGTAAATCTCTTCAAATTAGTTAGTTAATTCAATTTAGTTAATCATCATAATCTATACTCGTTTACACTCTTCGTTCTCACAGTCTTCCTCCATTCCTTTCTATATCTTGTAAGTTCTTTGACCCTTCTCCAGTCCAGTACCACTTCTCTAAGATACTTGTCAGTATCATTGTTCCACTTTTTTCATGGTCTACCCCTCGTGTTCCTTTTAGTTTTTCATATTTTACACATTCTGTTGGTCAGTCTCATGTAAGTTATCTTGGATACATGTCCAAACCATCGCAGTGCATTTTACCTTTCCTTTCTCTCAATCTCTTCCTAATTTCCTTTTTGAGACGCGGTTCCTCAGAGTTAATCCTAAAATTCTTCTCAATACTCTCATCTCACAGACCTGTATTCTACCTCTCTGATGTTTATTTATCTTCCACCTTTCGGAGCTTTATATAAAAGTGGGGATGCATAGTTCATTATATACTCTAATCTTAGTCTCTCTTTTAATTTCTCTCTTGTTAAATACTTTTTTAATTAACGAATAATATAATCTGGTGTTGCCTTTTAATCTTTCTTCTTTTCCTATTTTTATCTTTCCATTTTTCGCTATAGCTATTCCTAAGTATTTAAATTATAAAACTTGTTCCAGCTCCGTGTTTTCCAATGTAGTTCCTATGTTCTTCTGTTTTTTCGATACCACTATTATTTTTGTCTTACTTCGCTTTATTGCCAGTTGACTTTTGCCTTATACCATATATTTAAGTTATACTGTAGGTCTTTTTCCATTTTCGCAAGCAGTACTAAGTTATTCGCAAAAGCCAAATGATTAATTTCTACCCTTACTAGATTAAAATATCCCCATGTTGTTTTTTATTATTTTGTTTCATTTCTTAATTATCGTATCTATAACAATGTTAAACAGATAGGGACTTAATGCTCCTCCCTGTCTCACTCCAGATGCAGTTGTGAACCTTTGTGATACTCTATTATTTGTTCGGGCATAGTTTGTAGTTTCCGCGTACAGATTTGAAATGCTTCTTATTTACATTATATTTATCCGGTATTTTCGAACTTCTATTCTATCTGACTTCTATTTACTGAGTCTTGAGCTTTGAAATATCTGTATCACATGTATATGGTTTCGTCTATCTCTATTATTCTCTCAATTAATTGCTGTAATACAAATATAGCATCGTTTACTCCTCTGCCTGGCCTAAATCCGTTAACATGGTTTCATTTATCTTTTCGGTTGCACTCAGTAATCATATGCCTCTATAGTTTTCAGAATGTCTGGTGTCTCCTTTTTTGAATATTGAAGGTATTATCGCTAATTGTCAGTCCGCCAGTATTTTATTATCTCTCAGTATTTTATTCACTAACTGAAGTAAAATCACTTTTCCTATTTTTCCCATATATTTTATTATGTCATTGGTTATTTCGTCATATCCGGGATATTTCCCCATCTTTGTCTTCCTTATTACTCTCTCCAATTCATCCATGTTTATAGGTTCAGCGCTCATAATTTCAGTGTTCATTTCTATATTGCTTTCTTCAAACTTACTTTCACCTTTCCGTTTTAATTCCAACAATTCCACGAAGTGTTCTTCCCATCTTTGCATTATTTTCTCGTCGTTGATCAGCAGTTCCTTATTTTTATTTCTAATATAGGTAATATCGTTTGTATTATTCTTCCTGTTATTTCTTAGCATTCTGTAAAATAATTTTTGCAAAGGGGTTTTCCATTTTATATCCAAATTTCTCCCATGATTTTTGTTTGGCTTTTAAAGCTGTATCTTTCGCGATTATCCTATAATTTTTATAATTTTCATATGCCTTTATAGTTTTCTTACTTAAATATTTTTTTCATGCATGTTTTTTTATCTTATTTTACGCCTTCTGGCCATAACGCTGATTATTTTATGTTATTTCTCATTGTTGATGGTCCACATAAGTCCTTTGCACTACCTAAAACATTTGAGTATTTCCCACAATTCTTCAACATGATACTCTTCTTCAGTTACAAGGGTTCCTAACTTTCATTCTAATTTTTCTCTGTATCTTTGTTGCATCTTATATTTCCTTAATTTAAACGCTCTATATTTTCTTCATCACTGTTTCCTTGTTCTTTTTTTAGCTTTTTCCGTTTCCTTAATTACCTTTCTTGTCTCTTTCAGGTAGTGATCACTTCCCAGTTCATATCTTCGCTTAAGTCTTGGGTTCCTTATTCGCCCTAATATCATTTTTGATACTAAAACATAGTCCATTATACACATTTCTTTTCTACTCAGCATTACCCTAGAAAATTTGTGCACATCTCTCTGTTTAAATTTTTAATAACTAATTTATTTTCCATAAGAATTCTAGAAGTGTTCTTCCATTTCTCGTGATAACTAAAGCTTATATATTCGCAGTTCAATTTGTTTGCTTCCATTCCTTATATATTATCACTGCTACATCCTCTTTAGCTTATTCTGTCATCTTTACACCACTATAAATTAACATGTGATCGTTCAACAGTTACAATGTATAGCAGGATTTTCACCAACTCATCGCGATTTTTGTTTTTTGACCGACCTGGCTTTGGATCGTTTTGGAATCGCTTATACCACTCGAAGACACATTAACTGGATACGCAATCATCACGATACAGTTTTTTCATCAATTCAATTCATTCATTCAAGTTTGTGTAAAAGATTTACATCTCTTTTTAGTTTTTTCTTCCATCGTGTTTTTGTGACGAGGTGACAAAAGGTACTGTTACCTTAAGCGCAATAACTTAACAATCCGCTGATTGATTGTAATTATGGCAGTCTCGTTTTATAGAGGAGTATAGTTTTCAGATTATATATTATTTCAGTAGTTGGCGTTAATAGTTTTCTTTAAATTTAAAGTTCCATTATTTTTTCGACATGCTGTGTATTTTTAGTGGCATGCTAAAATCATGATATTGCACATCATACTGTAACCTATATACTTTCTGATGCAGTTGGTAAGAATTTTCGTCAGACCAATATCGAAAATTTTGTGTATTCACAAATCCCAAGAATAAAAATATGCTTTAACAACAATATATGAGTGGAAGTTAAAATCTTGATGCAAAATGAGCAGAACGCATTGAATGATGTCGAAGATCTGGCTCTGAGTATATAGATATATAAACAGTTCTTTCTCTATTCCTATGTTTCTCTTCGTGTTTTTTTCAGTGCAGAACAAATTTCTTCAAAATTATTAATACTTTCTTAATACCTTGACCATTTAAGAATGAATTGATGACATAATAACCATTGATTTGTTACATTACACTCATTTTTGTACTATTGATACTATCTGTACATAAATAGTTTGTCGATACAGTCAGTACAATTTGTGTTGAGATTTTGCACAACACTATACTATGGAAAACATATTCAATTATAATATGAAAACATTAGTTCTTTAATTATTCCTGTTAAATGCAATTTTAGCCATCCATAAGCAACAGTTTTATAATATTTTACCTTGCTTCCAATTTACAGTGTCAAGGTTAAATACGTGCAATAATTTACAATTAACATTTAAATTATATAGAAAAATAAATAGCTGATGCACTATGATCGACAGTTACATGGAAAACAATTATCATATCCGGATATTTCTTTTAAACAGTAAACGAATATTTAATTTATTCATGTGAGATGGATTATTGATATTTTATCGATGATTCTTTTTTTTTCAAAATCTCATCGCCTATAATACGATTTAATTCATTTCAGATAATAAAAAGTCATTTGATGAAACTGGTGGATTAGAGTTTACAAGGTTACATCGCTTGAATAGAAGAGCTGTCTGTCCTGTCAATAGTGAATGTATTCCTCTTAGTTCTTGTCCACTTCTGTCAAATATTTTGAGTAACGAATGCATCAGGCAAGACAGGTAAACGTTATGATGAGAAGTTGTATATAGAGAGATGCATGATATAATGTTTCGTTAAATTCAGATTGGACCAGCTCAGCTGCGGTTATCAAGGCTCAGGTTTAGTATGTTGTCCGAACATTGAGAGCCATGGTGAACAGGACAAAGTAAGTACTCCAGGAAAATTTGTTGATGGAGTAAAATGTGGTCAATCCCAAGTGGAAGGAGAAGGATATGATGGAATTGGGGCTTATCCCTGGATAGCAAGAGTAGGATTTAGAAGTGAGATCTTGTGTTATTTTATTTTTGGTTTTCCATCTTTACTAATTATTTTAGATGTACTTACTGGAGAAGTGAAATATCCCTGTACGGGGTCAATCTTAAGCAATAAAGTAATACTTACAGCTGCGCATTGCCCTCTAGCTAAAGCGGAAAATTACAAGCTGTAAGTGGGAAAATAATTTAGCTTATTATTTATTTATTAGGAAATGTTATGTCTATTGAAAATTGATATACTAAGGAACAGAATATCAATTGCATTAAATCAGTAATGTAGGTTCCAGTAATGTTTCCAATGTAGGTTCTGCTTAAAAATATGTGTTATTTTTTATAAGATGCCAAGATGTTTTGACGAATATTTTCACGGGTATGAAATGTAACGATACTTTCTCGAGTATCCCGTGTTAGCTGAATGTACACTGGTGGACAGTTTCGTCGTCTATATTTATATATATATATATATATATATATATATATATATATATATATATATATATATATATATATATATATATATATATATATATATATATAGTGTAATGGAAAGTACTTTCGTACATTTGAACGATTTTTCACATCATTTTAAAGAAAAAAAATCAAAAGAGTCAAAAACCACAAAGGGTCCTCGAAAAAATTGCAAAGTTATTAAATCATCATTCGAAAAGTTTTGATAAGAATTAACATTTTAAGCAAATATTAATTGAGTATTTAACGAAAAAACTACTAATAAACTAATGAATATTGTTAAAACACTTTTTTTAATTAAGAATCGTACCCTTCATCAACCCTGAAGGATGTGAGAACGTCATAATATCGCCACGACAAAGATTGCTAAGTTAAAATTGCCACCAAAATTATTTCAGTGTTTTAGTGCTTACATTTAATTTCAATTTATAACCAAATATATATACTGTACGCAAGTATCCGGATATGAATCTTTACAGGGAGCCTCTCCCCAATTCTAAAGGCATATTTATAAGTACTTGATCCAAAACTATATTTATATTTGTAATAAAAAGGGCGAAAATGATATATGTATGATAATATTAAAAAAACCCACAATTGATTAGAAAAATTACAGCATTTCTAGAACCGTATTTTAAAATTTAGAGGTCAATATAGGAACTATAATATCGTTTTTCGATGCATGAGTTAACATAAATTACTTGGCTTAATTAATTAATCTTAAAATTGGCTTTGCTGGGATCGTAGATGATCCTCAGAAGGATGATAAGTAAGGATCATATTACAGGGATTCATAAAAAAAGAATATATATTCAATTTTTTATACCCCAGAACACATTAACGAACGCTATAAGCACTAAAAAGCAACAGTATGAAGAAACAGATAGAAACATGTCGAAGAATATTGAGCAGAATTTGTTATTTATCACATGAAACAAAAGTGCTTGTAGATACAGACATCAACTAACAGTTACGGGTGAAGTTTCATGTTGACACTAGGGAAAGTACAACGAAAAGTTTACCTTCTTAAGAACCAAATATATTTTGGTTGAAATTTTTCCTTTGATGTAGATAATTTTGACACAATTCAGCAAACTACAAAAAATATGTATTAAAAAATCTCCTAAATAAATCGTGATATTTTACGATACTGTGGAATTATCGAAGAACAAGATGGATTGCGCATCATCATAATGCTCCACGTCATACTTACATTTGTTATAATTATTTCGCTAAACATTAAGTAAAAACAATTCCAAAGCTCTGCATACACCTAATATGGTTTTGTTTAAGTTTTTTCTTTTCCGTTAGTTCAAGGTAGCATAACATGGTCATCGTTGAGCCTAGAGGGGTAAACAAGAGTTGTTCGAAGTTCTGGATCTGATGAAGAATTGCAATTCAGTAAATATTGACCAAGATCGTTCTAATTATTTAACACTCTTTGTATAATACAATTTGTCCAACTTTGCAAAATAAGAGATTATTTTAATCTGAATACGTGAAGTGAATATTCATCCAGTGAATGATTTTGTGACATTTGGGAAGGGGAAGAAATCACTGCGAGCCAAATTCGGCAAATATGGCTTATGTGGAAGCACTTTAAAGTAACTGTCAGAAACGTATGTGCAGGTCCATATCTTGGTAAAAACCGTAGCCACAACTTTTCCTGCTGATGGAATCATTTGCATTTTCTTCAAAGTACTTGCTTCCACCTGGACTTTGTCTGGACTACTGTTTCCTCTATGGCATGTAGTCAATTTAAGTTCCATTTACTGTTAGAAAAATGCCGAAGAAAGATGTGCAGAATCGCAATTTAAATAACTATCTTTAATCTGCAATACTATTGAGAAGTGTTCATACGAGTGCTTCTTTCGGACACTGGTTGCATTATTGAACAGGCGGTATTTATTGAGCGGAAACCTTTTTCATACACAAAAGATTGTGTATAATATCATTGACAAAGTCTATTGAGATGTTTATGCAAATTCTGATACCTTCAGTCGGAATTCATTTTTGTGACGCTTTTGTTTGACTTGGTTAGGTTTGGTTTGGTTTGACTTGGTTAGGTTTGGGCATCTTGAGCATTCATGATATTCAATGGATATTTGCTTACGTTTAAATTTAGTAGCATAATTGTTTACCGTTGAAAACAAATGGAAGAATTTTTTTAAAATGAAGTCAAATTGTTTTTGTATGTCCGTCACGGCTAAATCCAATATAATAAAATACTTTATAACAGTACTTTAAACCCACCTTTATCACCACCACCAACACCATCATCTTGAAATCCATGTGTCTAATACTTCGCAGCATGCCATCTAACGAATCAAACTTGACAAACATTATAGTCATTTGGTTATACTTGCGCCAGCATTGTATTAGGCCGAGACTTTTTTTAAAAACCATCGTCTTGAGAAGGTACTGGAAAAATTGCTACTTGTTCTACAATTTGTTTCAGAAAGAGATTATAACTATAGCTATAACCATAAAAAAGTTTTTCGATTATTGCAAAAAACGTTGGAAAATATATTGTAGAGAGAGGACTATTATGAAATTTTTTCACGGTTTTTGAAGGGAATATGTCGATTTCTTAAAATTGTTTCAGCGGATTTTTCAATACCAGCTCTATGCACATTGTAATTAGGAGTTTTTTACTTTTATATATTAACTATAATATTAACATTTTCTTCTTAATATGCTCTAAACCTTTTAACATATATCTGTATCATGAAAAAATGCCTGTTATATATAGATATGAATAAAATGAATCATGGACATAAATAAATTTCTGTTTAGATTTTCAGTTCGCATTGGAGAATGGATGACCAACACAGATATTGACTGCGGTGAGGAGTTTTGTGGGTTGCCAGTTCAGGATATCCCCATTGCCCATGTTATAGTCCATCCTGGTTACCAAAAGCAAACCTACAGACATAATATAGCTCTAATGGTTTTAAAAAACAAAATAAAATATGGAGGTAATATTTAAAATGAAAAAATTGTATTTACTTTATTGATTATGTTCATAATACTTGTTATGGAGAAAGTAGTGAAGTATTGTTGAAATTTTTTTGGTAATTTACTCCAAATTGGTGTTATAAAATTAATCGTTTCCTCTCTTCCTACAATTTCAGTTATGATATTATGTGTTTAATTGTGATATTCGTATTTTTCTTTTGATTTTAGTAACGGCACAACCAATCTGTTTACCGGAATCGTGGTCAGTCACTAGCAACAATGGTATTCTAGTTGGCTGGGGCAAAACAGCAGGACAAACTGGTGGGTTAAAATAAATCATTATTTTTAAACCCAATTAAATTATACATTTGCTATTTGCATTAATAAAATTATGATTAATATACTTGGGAACAAGAAAAATTTGATACTCAGTATATATATTTGAATGGAACTTCTCAAACATATATAAAATATACTCATTGTATAGCATATCATGAACACAAAAACTGATCCACTTTTTGCTTCTTAACATTTATGATCCTGTATGCTATAATACGAGGGTCATTCAATAAGTCTTTAGAAAATTCAATAGATGGCGCTCGTAGCATCGAAAATGATTTGTTTTTAGTAAGCATCATTATTGACCAGATAGTTATCAAAGACTCAGTTATATTGATCGCATAGTTTCATTTTTATTGTCGATCGAAGCAAAAAACTTTTGTTTATGAAGAAAAAGGGAAAAAGTGAGTTTTGAGTGGTGATTATTTATTTATATATATATAAAGTTTAACACCGAAAGAGATCAAAGCTGAGTTGGATGAAGTTCATGGCACGTCTGCTCCTATGTTTGCAACTGTTTATAATTGAGTAAATGAGTTTAAACGTGGCCGTACATCAACAAAAGATGAACATCGTTCGAGACGTCCAGTTGATGTGGTTACTCCCGAAATTATTGACAAAATCCACGACATGGTTTTAAGTGATCGACGATTCAAAGTGTGCGAAATAGTTGAGGTCACAGGCTGATCGCAAGGTACAGTGTTTTCAATTTTACATGAAAAATTGGGTGTGGAAAAAAATTCAAGGCAAGATGGGCAAGATAGGTGCTGCGTTAGCTCCCAGTGGAGAATAAACGCAATCGTATTGTCGACTCTAAGGCTGTTTTGGCGTATTTTCGTCGCAATTCTGATGAGTTTCTGTCGATACATAACTGTGCACGAATCATGGATACACGACTACACTCCAGATATATAGAAACAAGGGTTTTGCGAACGGGCTCCGAAGAAGGCGAAGACGGTGAAATCGGCCAGCAAGGTTACGGCGACAGTTTTTTTGGGAAGCACGCGGAATTATCTACACCGATTACCTGTAAAAAGAAAAACAATAACTGTAGAGTATTATGCGTCGTTATTACACCGGTTGGACGAAGAAATCAAGACATATCGTCCTCATTTGAAAAAGAAAAGATCCTCTTCCATCAAAACAATGCACGGGTGCACCCCTGTACAGTTTCAATGGCCAAAATTATGGAATTAAAGTTCAAATTTTTACAACATCCACCGTATTCACCGGATTTGGCCCACTGTGACTTTTTGTATTTACGAACTTAAGAAAATGGCTCACCGGACAACGGTTCACAACGAACGAGGAGGTCATCGCCCAAACAGATGCCTATTTTGAGAACCTTCCGAAATCTTACTTTTTAGACGGCTTAAAAAAGTTGGAATACGCTTGAAAAAGTGTATAGAGCTAAAAGGAGATTATGTTGAAAAATAAAAAAAAACTACATAAAATAATTTGTTTTTCTATCTTTTTTTAAGAACTTATTGAACGACCCTCGTAAAACCTTATAATGGATTTTAAAAAATATATTTTTGTTGTTATCATGTTGTATTATCCGAATTTGAAATGACTTTGAAAGTCTATTATTCGAATTTGAAAATAGACAAATTTTTGCTGGGAAGAAGCAAGTTTAACTTCTCGTGATTTGAGAAGACAATTGAAGATTGCTGCATTTACTGCATGCTTCAGAATCAGATTTATGCACGAGTTCAAAGTTCTTATCATTATCGTCTCGCCTCGGATACTTATCCGAGGACGTGACGAACGCCATCTTAGACTTCTTGCTATTCGACATAAAAATATCCGACAGTGTGTAAGGCTTTTATTGTAGCTGGATATAGCACTGTTAATGGATGTATTCTTGCGAATACGTTTCTCATCTTTATTGGGTATTTTCTCTTATAGGATCTAAAATGGAACTATATATGCTTACTCTACATTCTATGTAGAATTGTCAGGCGTTTTTGGGGTGCACGAAATGTATCTTTCTCAGTAGGCGGACGTACGGCTCTGTAGTTATGGCATGGAGAGCTATATGCTCGGAAAGCAGATTACCCCCTAATAACCATGAGATAAAGTGTAATGAAGATGAATGCAGCCCGTTATGTAAGCGAAACATTGCAGCCTCTCATTAGGCTGTAGCTACAAGCTTATCCAAATAACATTTGTCAGTAAGATAATGGCTAAACTGCATAGAGGTTGTCAGTTTTAAAAGATCCTGCGATAGCGACATTCGACTGGCCAGTAATTTAACGGCAATAGTACATCCAAGGGATAGCATTGGTCTAATTGGTACCACCAGCAATTTTAAACTAATTTGAAGTCTTAACTTGGTACAACGTGCGATTCTCCTTGACACAAGAAGATAGATCATTTATTTGGTCTATGACACCCAGAGTTACAAATTAGTATAATAATCATGATGGATTTACCCACTATAATATTTTGTTGTATTAAATGTAACTTGTTTAAAGCAGAGCAATCTGTGTAGAGCAGCAACGTTTTCAAAGAATACCTGTCGGTGGTTAGTAATTTGCACTGTTCTGACGGACTTTCAATGTCTACGACTGAGAGACTGCCAACGACTACGACTTCAATGTCTGTCGTACATTGAAAGGGTTTTAAAGAAGGTGTTGTCTAACCTTTGTTGACTGATTAATCATTTTTACTGATGTTTGGTAAGAATGGAACTATTTCTCACATATATTTGGCAGCAAATTCATCAACCAAGGATCATATGTCCCAGATGTAGTTACAAAGAATTTCTCAAAGTGTGTGAACTTTATAACATAATTCTGTTTCAAATATTAATGTTACTCATCGAACGCTGTGTCCAGTATATTGTATCAATTCACTATAGAAAGATCTGCCATTATAATGAGTGTTTGGTTTGGGGAAAAAATAATCTTTTTCAACGAAGATAACTTCTGACTTAATGAGTTTATGAACAAACATAACTGCAGGATTTGAACCGATGAAAATCATGAAGTGATTCAGGAGTTACCTTTTCATCCTCAGAAAGTTACTGTTTAGTGCAGTTTTTGGACCGAAGAAGTCCCTATTTTTTTGAACACAATAATGGAAATCGTATTACTGTTAATACCGAATGATATATTTAGCCTGAACTCAAAAATGTGAATAGAAATAATATTTTCTTTTTACAATAAGATTCGACTTGTTACATATCTCATCAGACAATCAATTTATTGCAAGAAAAGCTTTCGGGACGGGTTATTTCGCGGAATGGTAATGGTCACCAAGATCATGCAATTTTACGAAATTGGATAATTTTTTGGGTGGTTGTCTTAAATGTCTGGTTTGCGGAAATAAACGCTAAACAATTATAAACTTTAAACGAAACATCCAGGCCATCATTGAAAGTTAATACACTGCGCGATATGTGTCAAAGAACAATCGAAAATTGAGTCTCCAGAATGCAAACTAGACGCCGCCTAGGGGGACATTTGACGACATTATTTCTTAAATATAATGCCATTATTTGTTCTTCCACGTACAATAAAAATTACTTGATTATAACTTATAGTTATCATTATGCCTTATTTAAACTCTTAATACTCTTATTGGACAACCCTTTATGTATGTTACTTGGATCATACATGAAATTTCTTAGATATAATTGAAATCTTATTACAGATTTGTGCATTTAAATATATCCACAGTCAAAAACATTATCTACTTAGAATTCACTCTAAATATTTTTGTTATTAAACACAAAGAAAGTCTTCTCAAGATATATGCGATGTTTTTTAAATGGAATGATTAAAAAAATATTTTAAAGTGAATGAAAATATAATTCTGTTTATCTTCCTCATTTCCAAAATCAAATTATCACTTCGGGAAGGGCGTTTTGAATTTATTAATTATAAACGAAAATTCACAGAAGGAGCTCAAGGCGATACCAGCATCAATATTTCAAATGAGTTTTTAATAGTGTGTTTAACTTTGGAACGTATGTATTGCATTCGGTGGATTCTAGTTTGAAGCCAACCAAATACAAATTTGCACATAATCAAATATTTTGTGTTTTTTTCTACTTTGCGGTATTTATTTACGTATAGCAGTGTCAGGAATAAATATGATTGTTAATTTGCGATTATTTATTTTAGAATCTCCATATCGACAACAAACCTTATTCTTACCGGTAGTTAATTTAAGACAATGCGAAAAAATTTATGGCAAGACTCTGCCAATATCTGAGGAGCAAGTTTGTGCCGGTGGACAACGTGGTCAAGATGCTTGCAGTGGATTTGGAGGTGCTCCACTTCTTGTAAAACATAGTTCAACTTATTATCAGGTACTATCATTCTGAAAAATATTTTTAGCAGAAAATTAAATTTTTTATCAGCATGAGCATCATAATTGAGAGATATGTCGGAAATGATATATTTAAATTGATTTTTAGGTGGGAATACTATCATTTGGTTCAGATCAATGTGGAGCGGCTGGTGTTCCAAGTGTTTATACTAATATCAAAAAATATATTACCTGGATCAGGGAAAACTCTCCACAAACTATCTAATGCTAAGCTAAAGGCCTGAAAATTGTAACTGAAATGCAATTTGAATATTCATTAATACAATTAGTTCTAATTAGAGTAATATAATTTAAGGTAGCTCATAGACATATATGATATATCATTCATCACCATGTACTAGTCATTAAAATATTGAATAATGAGAAATTAATAAAGATAAAATCTTTTTAGTAATTAGTAAAATTTTGTTGTGACCCTGTTATGTTGTCAATAGTTATAGAAGTCAAAGAGTAATAATGGGTGGGGCAACTATCACGCTACCATTTTAATTAAATTGGTCTATAAATTATTTTTTGTCACGCGAAAACATCTGTCTAATTTAGATAGTACTATGGCCACTTAACAACAATATATTAATAAAAAAAATTAACCTCTCAGGTTTCTTTGTGACATTCAAATATATATTTTTATAAAAAATTTACGAAAATATAATTATCCACTTAAACACAATATTTATGATTTTCGCGGGTACTTAGCTTCCGGTAGGCCCCTTTTCCATTTCCAGCAATAATCGGATAACATCCCAGGACTCCATTCCCCTTCACGCATATCTATAAGTGAAATATCCTGGTGAAATCTCTTGTCGTGTTCGTCACTCACAACAGCCCGGTTTTCGGGGAAAAAATCCAAATGTGAGTCCAGGATATGTATCTTCAAGGAATATTGCACCCCAAAGCTCTGTATGAGATCATTAATTAAATCTTTGTAATTTTCTGTCCTGTAGTTATCCAAAAAGGTTTTTACCACATTAACAAAATATTTCCAGGCGGGTTTTTCATGATCATTCAGTTTTTGCTGAAAGATGCTCTCCTTCATTTCATTAGTTCCCGAATTTGAGGACCAATAAATATTCCCTCTTTATTTTTTGCGTCGCGAATCTTCTTGAGTTTTTAATGGAACAAATCGGTACTATGTGGGATTGATCTTTTGGCAGATGACTGGTCTGGGTACTTTATGGTGACTTTCGACTTTATTGTGATACCCTTTATAGCAATCAAACAATCATCTGTTGGTTCCGTTCAAATCATTGGCACGGCAAAGGGCATATGTCTAGATCCCTTAGCCCAACCCAGCAGAAGTATCACACATGTTACACACCAGATATGTAGGACCCGGGATTTATCTTGATGGCGCACAGGAAAACCAAACTAACCAAGTATTGTTTTATGAAATTTCAACTGAGAGGTAAAAGTTAATTCTCCATTGGCATAACAAAAACTATCCGGGTGATTTAATCGCTTTCGTGGCATATTTACAGCCTTAGCGAATATCAATAAATTTAAATTTGTTGACCATGGTAGCTATCTAACTTCAGAAATGAAGTTATTCAAACATAAACACGTATATGAGGTGAAATTGACTATGTTTTTGTAATGAGAGTAGATCAGTACAATCAAATATCATTACAAAATTCGTTTGACAAAAACAGTGTTATTTATAAAATTTAAAAGAAAAAAGACAATTTTTTCTACATGTTTATTGCATCTAAAATTCATTTGTTAATTAATTTTTCAAAATTGTATCAATCAAATATTTCCAGTTGTAATAACTATAATTTACAACAATTTTACTGTGTTCTTTTAGCTGGGGTATGTGATCTCTTTACGACGCGCACCCATATAATTGATGGTTAACTACCCCATCCTAAACACCTCTCGGTAACAGACGTTGACATCATAACATAGTTAAGGACAGTTTGCTAAAGTGAACTGGACGGTTACTCATCAACGTTGACAGGGAAGAGAAGCCTCAGCCCCAGCTTTAATAGTGTCTCTTCTTTGGTGTAAGTCTTGTGGGGGCAGTGGCTTCATCGCGAATTAGATATTGGGTATAAGGGCCATATCTGAAGTCAGAAGACAAATGAGTAAGCCTGGCTAATTTTCATCTGCATTTGTATTGTTTTAGCGTGTATTTATCCGTAATAAAACTTGCACGTCTGTATTACCTGCCCAGACAAACCTAAACTGCCACAAATATCACGAAAATAAAAATATTGCCAAAATAAAACTTGGTATTTATCCCATCCTTTAAAATATTGAATATTGAACTGAGAATATTCTTTGTGTGTTTTGGGACATTATTCTAAGCTAGTGTGAGAACACTGCCGTTCGTTACCTACCAAATATATCTTTTTATAAGTATCGTTTTTCTGCAGCTAACAAGTTCTGGGATACTTTGCAAGAATATTTCGACAATTTGTTAAAAAAATCCGAGGAAAGGTTCCCAGTAGATACGTATAACACCAGAAATGATAAAATATATGGGAGTGGAAGGAGTAAGAACGATTATTGAACGATATTATGAGAAAGGTAAAAGTCCCAAAGGACTAGAACTCTGGAATCATATTGCCATTACATAAACGGGGTGACAAAATAGGTTGCAATAATTATAGGGGAATAACATTGACGAGCATACCAGGACAAGTTATGACGAGAATATTGGAGAAAAGGATAAGAAGAAAAATCGAGTTGACAGTGGAGGAAACACAATGTGGAATTAGGAGGGGAAGGTACGCAAGATCTACTGTTGATGATAAGACAAGCAAGTGAAAAACTAATAAAAAGAACATAGATATACACATCTGTTTCATAGATTTAGAAAAAGCTTTTGATCGAAACAAAAACAGAATAATAACTGACATGGAAAACGCTAGAGAAACGGACAGACAGAAGAAGTAATAAAGGCTATGTACAGGTACAACAAAAACATCGTGTAGACAAACAATGAGAAAACGAGAAACTATCGGAGTAAAACAAGGATGTGGGCTGAGTAGATTTTCGATTATAGTAGACGAAGCGTTAAAAGAAACAATGAAAAAAAAATTGAAATCGGGGCAGATTGAACAGACCGAATTGATGTTTGCGGTTGATATTGCCATAGTAGGGGATACAGAAAATAACCTTCAACACAATTTAGAAATTTTATGAGCTGACAAAAATAACTATTAGCTGACAAAAATAAATATGAAAATTAAAATATACAAGACAAAGAGTATGATCATACCCAAAGAAAACAAGGAACATGGCACACAATTAATTGGAAGGTAAACAGAACAAGCAAAAAGCCACAAATATCTGGGATCGACAAACGAAAGCAAAGGAAGAATAGAAGGAGAAATAAATGATAGACTGGAAAAAGCCAGGAAAAATATTTAATATGATGAAGACAACTTTCCTTGGAAGGCCAGAAATACCGAATAAGATAAAAAAAGCAGTAATTAAAAAGGGAATCCCACCAACAATCATGTACAGTAGTGAGACATGGACTCTAACAGAAAAACATAAGACACGCATAGATGCAATGGAAATGAGGTACCTGGGGAAAATAGAGAACAAAACAAAAAGAGAGACAATCAGAAATCAAATATTTAGAGAAAACCTACAGATTGAACACAAAATGTTAAAATAGCAGAAGGACGGGAAGGAAAGAAAGGAAGATCAATAAGAGCATGGAACGATTGGATTAGAGAGGAGGCTGGAAAAAGTGTCATGATATGAAAGGAAATTAAGGAACTGACACAAGTTAGGAAGAAATGGAGATAGATGTATAGAAGTCAACCTCAACTCCACACGGCTGATACCTAACAGTATAAAGGCATAGGATTAAGTAGCTAAGTAAATCGCTATGCCAGCAGTACTTGAACTGCTAAATGAGAAGCTTACAAACTCATTCGGACTACCCATTTCTGGTTCAGATATCGTATTGCTACACATAGAGCTTGCAACCCATAAATGAGCTAATTTCTAAAAATATTTATTCTAGAATTTGTTTGGTACAGTTGACAAAGCTTTACCTCTCTTTAGATAGCTTAAATACTTGATAAAAACCGTCTTGATAAAAACAAACCTAGTCCTAAGTCCTAAAAATGGGATATTGAGAAAGGCTTGGCATACCTTAGAAAATATCTACAAGCATACTTTAAACAATGTGTTCCGTATTGTTATGTGCAGATTTTGGGAGCATGAAATATACTTAATTCTAAGACTAAAATACACAAAAGTGATAGGCCAATCTTTATTTTTTCCGAAGTTACAGACCTAGAAAATTATAAAGAGTAAAAAACACTAGTCAACAAATTGTCAACTTTTGTAAGCCCATGAAATAACTTAAACTAATTTTGAGAAAGCATTAAAAAACATTCACAGTGGTACTAACTTCATGTTCTGGTTAGCTCAGTGTTTTTGTGTACATCAATTATAAGAATTTAACCCAGTTAAGGATTTATTTAGATTAATAAATTTTAATAATTTTAAAAATATACAGTTGAAGTGTTTCTTCTTTTATAATTAATATCTACAGTTTTTCTTCTTAATAAACAACGATAATCCGCTAGCATAGCAGTACTCCACCATCCTTCACAGCGTTTTTCTATATCGAATATATTCTGGTGTAAGTGCTCACCGGGCTCATCGCTAACGTTTCCTATATTTTGAGGTAAAAAATCTGTCAAAATGTCAATGTCAAAATATGAACTTTTAGGAATATTTTACTGTCAATAGAATGTAAGGCTTAAATCATATCTTTTACTAGTGTTTTATAGTTTTCAGCTCTCACATTTCCTAGAAAATTGGTAAAAACTGGCACCATGGATTTCCAAACCTTGTTCTCTATTGTTTAATTTAGTCTTAAATATATCGTCCTTAATTAACTCTCGTATTTGGGGCCCTATAAAAATCCCTTTTAATTTTACGTCTGTAATTTTTGGGAACTTTTCTTTAAGATATTGAAAAGCTACACCTTCGTGGTTAAGAGTTATCGTGAAGTTTTTCATTATCCCTAATGTTAGGCGCAAAGCCGACACAATATTGTTTTGTTGTTGCACTAACGATGTTGTTGCACTAACGATGTTGTTGCACTAACGAAGTATGTATTTTAATCCAGACGAGATCCAGCTGGCTATACTTTTCTGATGTAATTATTTTTTCTATCGCGACTATTCCAAAGGCACGAAAAGCAACAGTATTTACCGTAACCCTGTTGCATACTTAAAATTACAGCAATAACTTTAAAGTCTGCGCAGATCGTCCAATATTTTTTCTCATATTTTATCTTTTCAAGTAAAAACTTCACATTGTCATAGGTTTCTTTCCTGGAAACGGTATGAACCACAGGAATTAGGTAATATTTATTTCCATTGTGTAACAATACTGCTTTTAGAGTGATATTAGATAAATCTATGAATGATCTCTCAGAATGTGGGGCGTCATTAATTCCGAAAGTTACATATAGTACATCGATGTTGTTACAATAAAAGAGATCGCTATCAGCACTAAAAACTGCATTGCTGCAACTGCAAATATCATTGTGACGATTTCGAAAAACGCTAATCTTTGTGCCTTTTGCTAAAAGATTTCATTACTTCAAACGCGAGGCAAGAAGTTCTGCTTGGGCTTTTGACAGATCTAGGTCTCTAACCAAGTCATTTAATTCAGGTCGAGTAATTAAATGAGATTCAGATGAGTGGGGAATAACGAAGTCGTGATTTAGGGGGTCATTGTTTTCAGTATCATTGTCGGAATCGTCGAAAGGCGGTGTAGGGATTGGATGATGTTCATCATGTTGTTGAGATCTTGGAGCTGATATTGTAAGCGAAGCATTTGCAATATTATGACTTAAACACAGAAATACTAACATGTAACGTTCAAGAATATACCCGATACATGTTTCAACCGTCAAGATCCTCACAATACATTCTTTACAACATACAGTGCAATAATTTTCAATACTGTATATCTAGATCTTACGCTAATATAATAAGAATACTAACCTATAACCCACAAAGCATTGATTGTGTGTGGGCCAAACTCAAGAAAAGAAAATAGAAATTTTATAAAAAGGAAAACCGTTACATTTAGAACATGCATTCATATTGAATGAAATAAGAATAAGATGATAAAAAAGGACCCAACCTCACCCCTTATATTAAGGCTCAAGAACAAGGAAATCAATTCAGCCGTGCTAACATATAGGCCGTTGTTGTGATGACCCCAGCCCATAATTAAACCAGTAACTCCATTCCTCTTCGGTACCACGATGAGTCTTTGTAACTTGACGCAGCCACGTTTTATCTCTTCTTCATTCCCGATTTTTTTTCCCGCAAAAAGTGACCCGTGGACCGGAACAAGTGATAATCCAATGGAGTTAATGTTGGCGCTGTATGCTGTATAGGGAGAAGTCCAATTTTTGAGGTGATCAAATGTAAAGTATGTGGTCTTACTACAAGATGTGTGTATCTTTCAAGTTGAGCTATAAATAATATTTCTGAATTTATAACCCTACCATCAGGAACCAACTCAAAGTGAATAGTTTTACCAAACACAAAGCATAACGTTTTTTAACTCCAGGACTTTTTGAATCAGAGCTGAGCGGTACAGATTAATGCAGCAACTTCCCCTCTACTTCGTAACTCTCCTGAGCGGCGAATTTAAAGAAGGTCGTTCAAAATCGGTTGTTGTGCCAGAAAACATCGATACTGTGTGCAAACTGATAAAGCAAGATCGTCATGTGACATACCGTGAGATTGAGGCATCCCTGGTCATTAGTATGACATTCATACACAAGATTTTAGATGAACATTTAGTCATGAAAAATATTTGTGCAATCGCTCGAAAAGGCTAGGGTCGATTGGTGTAAAGAAATGCTAAAAAATTTCAATCGTGGTGTATCAAAAACCGTGTATAAGATTTACACAGGTGACGAATCTTGGATCTATGTGTATAAGCCCGAAAGTAAACAGCGGTCGACTGTATGGGTCTTTCAAAATGAGTCAACCTTAATAAAAGTTGTTCGGGTAAGAAGTATTTCGAAGCAAATAGTCGCCTGTTTTTTTTTTGGGAAAAAATGGGCATGTGGCTACAGTGCCACTAGAGAATCATTGAATGGTCAACGATCTGAATGGTACACAAGAATTTTTGCTAGAAATCTTTGAAGAAATAAGAAAAAACATCCAACGACGCAGGATCATACTTTACCATGATAACACGAGCTTTCACACATCGGACCGAACAACTCAATATTTGATCAGCCAAAACATCGAAATGACGGATCATCAGCTGTACAGTCCTGATTTGGTACTCACTGATTTCTTTTTGTTCCCGTCCGTGAGGAATTAACTACGTGGATCAACGATTTTCGATATCAGAAGAAGCGGTTTATGCGCTCGAAATGCATGTTTTTGAGATACCTCAATCCCACTGGAAAAAGTACTATAAAAATTTGTTCAAACATATGCAAAAATATATCGAATATCGCGCAGAATATTTTGAAAAACAATAAAACCATTTTCAATGATAAATATTTGTTTTAATTCATTATTCCGGATACATAAACAACAACCTTCGTACCCCTACCTATTCACGAATTTTTAAATAATAATATTTTGATAGTATCATCCTCTTTACAGAATACAAGCGTGTGCTCGCATGCCGATAGATGAATTGATGTAATTGTTGAGCAGACTGCTGAATACGCTCTCCTTGAATGATATACGCTACTTGCTATGGAATGATTAAAAAAATATTTTAAAAAAATTAAATTAAATATTCATATAGAATTTCGTATATATCAGATTATGAGGATTGAACAAAAAAAAAAAAATCAGTAATTAAATTTTATTGTGAACCTATTATGGATAAAGTTGACAATATTTAAGAAAATATTTTAAAAACAATATTTATTAAAATAAGTGAAAAGAAGTAATAATTAGGAAAGGTGAATAACTCTATGGAAATTCTAAATATTATTAAACCCCTTTTAAAAGAAGCAAAATATATGTAGTGTGCCTAGAAAATAATGTACTTCGATGTAAAAATATAAACTTTTTTCCTTTTGCCAAACAATTATTTTAAAGAAATAATCTAAGACCTATTTTATTACCGATTAAAATGCAATTGATATCAGGTCAATAGGTTGATATAAGGCTGAAGTACAATATTTTTTAAGAACAATACTTTATGATTTGTTTTTTCATAAAATATAATATTTTAACAAATGGAAACAGAACAGTAAACAGATTATTATAGCTATCTCACTATGCTTCACTCACTCTAAAGAGTCAATCAGGTATCAATTAAATGAAGGACTTCTCAGGTATACTAATATTCATAGAATGATTTTTGTAGCATTTCAAAAACTAAACGTTACGTAATCATTGAACGTTTTTATTAGTATTAAAAAATATATTTAGGTATATTTTTTTTAAACAAATTGATACCAGAAATGCTAAAATTAGTTATTAATAATAATTAAAATATTTTTTTTTTTTTTTATTGCGTTATTTTTTTACATTGTGCAATATTGTATTGAAAGAAAACTTGGTGGGAAATCGAATTGGTCCTCTAGAAAACACAGGGAAATATTTTTATTTAATCAGAAAGTATTTAAGCAGAATTTTTAGTAATGCCTAATTAATAATAGGTAAATTTACACTTTTATTTGTATATTAGAGCATCTAGAGCATTGGAATTCAGTACTAGATACTCCAATTTTTTTCTTCAATACTTGATACAATTAAAAAAAAGAAAACAAATTTTTTTCATTAAATTTGACATAGCTTAGGCCGCATTACCGAAATATTTACTACCTTCTTTCATAATGAAAACTATTTCTACGCATTTAAAGTGGTAATTTCTTGTACAATAAAGGTCTAAGGAATTTCATAATATCCTAAAATCTAATCGCAAAAAGATTTTGGTCATTTTACACCTACATGCTAATATTCACAATTTTTTCAACAGATTCCTTTAACGTTAAATTTATCTAATTTTTTTAAACTTTTACATAATATATTTTACAGAGTTACTGTAAAATACTTTCCAGTTGTTTTTGTTTCAATATAAGACTTTAGTGAATAATTAATCTCACAAAGTATATTTTGCGTCGTAACTATAAAGTTTTTTTGATATAACAGTCTATGAGGGTCAACGTTTTATAGTTTTACATATTTTATTGCTACTTTTGTCGTCACAATATAAATTAAACTTAAATACACCACTTTGAGTTTCCGAAAATAAAATTATAAATCAA
Organism: Cosmopolites sordidus; assembly: GCA_031761425.1. Lineage (NCBI taxonomy): Eukaryota > Metazoa > Arthropoda > Insecta > Coleoptera > Curculionidae > Cosmopolites > Cosmopolites sordidus. Next base: position 665,207 of record JARFXV010000305.1, read on the forward strand.
CATAAAAATATATTAGTTTCAATAAAAATTTTATTTGAATTTTTTATAATTACCGTGGTACTTATAGATACATTCAAAATAATGACAAGTGAGTAAGATTAATGAATAAGAGTAAAATCCTTAAAGTATCCTCAAAGTTACAGAAACATAATTGTTGTTGGTTGTGAATTAAAATTTGTGAAATAAAAAAAAATGCAATTAGAAATAAAGTTGCACTAATTCTAATAATCCTTCTCAGACTTCTGACTATATATATATATATATATATATATATATATATATATATATATATATATATATATATATATATATATATATATATATATATATATATATATATAGCTTTAGCTCATTCAAAGAAACAATAGCTGCACGTCATCAACCTAGACAAATCTATTGCCAATTTAAATGCATAAGAAAGAAAAAAATCCTTTAAAGTTCAAAGCACTCTGTTTCCTTCTTCCTCTAATCCTATTAGAATAGAATATATAAAAATACGGTGAGCCGGCGGATTACATTCTGTGGATTCGCTGTCAAGATAACATTTAGGTTTGTGGTTCTGGACAGTGTTGCCGACCTTACATAAGTTTTTCGTAGAATCGATCATTTTCATGTTTTGATCGTTTTTGAGTTGAAGTTGAGTTGAGGATTATTTTTACTGTATTCTTTGTTGTTTTTTGCTATTTTCTGGCTTAGTTTCTGTTTTTGTGAGTTCTATAGTAAAAAAATTGCGATTATAATTGAAAAAAAAATACCAAAACCATTAAGCGATCAGTGTAAGCAGCTTGTCTCGTCACTTATCAGTTATTTTGAACAAGAACGAGATAATGGGGCTCCTCTTTTGCCACTAAACGCTGTAAGAGAGGTATGTATTAATAACTTAGTAGGTCTCATGGTTAATTGGTTTTTTTAGCGAGTTTCAGCTGCACTAAATATTATTAGTGGTACAGTTAGTGCAATTTCGAAAAAGTTGAAGAATAACGAAATGTTAAAATAACCGAAGAAAAAGCGTCAACATCCAAAACGAGTAACTAATCTAGATCGTCTTGATCACACTTCTAAAATAAATTGGTTTCAAATGGAGTAAAGATAATTCATGTAGGGGCCTGATGGAAATTCCAGATATTGGCTTTAAACGAATTAAATTTTTGAAGATTTATCAACATATCAAAGACGAATCTCTGTTTGATTTTATTTATTTGGATGAAACATGGATATTTACAAATGGTACCTTGAGTCACTTATGGCAAGATGATAACAAGAGGAGTGTAAAGACTACAAAAGTTGATGGAAAAAGGTGAGTGCTATACGTAATACTTAGGAGCCATTAAAGTCATGTCATAAATAATTGTTTTAAGACGTGTCAATAATAACATATTATTGCAGATATATTGTTCTTCATGCTGGGAACAAGAACAGCTTTATTCCAGAGGCCGAATTAGTCTTCTCTTCTAAAACAAAAAGTGATTATCATGGAGAAATGAATAAAGATAACTTTCTGTTTTGGTCTGAAAACCAGCTGTTGAAAATCTTGGAGAAGCCATCACTTATTGTCATGGATAATGTACCATATCACAGTACGCTGATGGATAAACCTCCAACTAGTGCATGGACAAAACCAAAAATTGCAGAATGGCTGAGGGAACATAATCTTCCTTTTAAAAACACTATGTTGAAAAGTGTTGAAACGGACAGGTTTGTGTTACATAATGTTCTTTTCAAGAACAAGCCTAAAAAAACATATGTGGCAGATCATATGGCTTAAGAGTATGGCCACAAAATATTACGTCTTCCCCCTTATAATTGCATATTCAATCCTATAGAATTAATATCGGGGCGGGGGGGTCAAAAATTGTTACAATCGTCATATACGTCGAGATGGAAGAACGATTGATAACTGTTTGGATATGTGGAAAGGAGTTTTGTCAACAGTTACACCACAGATCTGGATGAACAGCATCAAACATACAGAAGAAGAGATTCAAAGATGGTCGAATCGCGAAAGAGTATTTGATAGACTAGAAGTTAATCCTTTAATAATTTACTTGAACAGCGATTCAGATGCTGAAAGTTGTTTTAGTGACAGATTTTTGATTAAAACTTTTAAAGAAAAAACTGTTCGTGTTACTTTTCCAGTTACAGTTTTATGGACCATACAAATGCCAAAGTCTGGGTATTTTGGTGTTGATGTGGCAACATTGTAACGTGAGTGCGTCATAGATTTTGATGACGTGCAATCATTGTTGCTCTGAATGAGCTTTATATATATATATATATATATATATATATATATATATATATATATATATATATATATATATATATATATATATATATGAAGTGTGAAGGAAGGCAAACATTAGGTTAATATTTTTTTAACTTAATGCAGGTAGTAGTGAAATAATAACTGATTTTTTTCAGAAAAATCGAAATATCTCTTGACATGTCAGAGATATCGATTTCGGGTTTTCACTGGATGATTCCTCTTTAAATTACCTTTCTAGCCATGTAATAAAAGCTGTACCATTTCTTTTGAAAAAACTGAACAAAACTTCACAAAATCTATTGTTGAATGTAACGCCACCTCGCGGTTTCATTTATAAACTAAATAATTTATCTCCCAGATTATCTGATTGTCCCAGCAATTGCCTTTTAAATGAATCCAAATGGAGGAAAATCGGTTTAGGCAAACGGACATTAGACGACTTTTTATCTAAATAGGTAAAACTACCCCCACTTCTTTATTCGCGAAGTTACGACAAAATGTCATAAAACAAAGTTGTAGGAGACAGTTTGCTAATTATAACTGAGAATTTTTCTTACTCGGTTAACACTTTAAAATACACAAAAAAATGATTTTTAAAAATGTTTAGCTCGTCGCGCCCTCTTGCGGTCGTTTTAGAAGCTTAAAAATATTTTTGGTGAATTTCTCACAGTCAGTTTTAATATAATATTTTTTTCCGCAAAGCTGTGGGATAAATAGTTTTTAAGATACGGCCGCGACCCATCCTTAATGGGACACCTGGTATATATATATATATATATATATATATATATATATATATATATATATATATATATATATATATAACGAATATTTTCGCGGTTTGAAATGTAACGATAGTTGGTCGGGTATCCCGTGTTAATCCTGAATGTCCGTCCACTGGTAGATGATTTCGGATATATACAAGAGAACCATCTCCCGCTGTTTAAAGAGAATGGTGTTTAATCAGTGAGTCCTGTCTGTCGTAACATACAGAAGTGAAATCTAGACTCTCACATCACAATCAGTTCAAAAATTTCAGTTAGTACAAAGGGAAATGGAAAGGTTTATATTTGGCATTACAAGACGGGACAGAAAACCCTGCACATGAATCAGAGAACAAAACGAAAGTATGTGACATCACTGGAAGAGTGAAAGAATTTAAATGGAGGCGATGGTAGGCGATGTGACGACAAGTGGACCAAAGTAATCTTGGAGCGGATATCAACGTAGCTTGATGATGTATAATATAGTAATGAGACTGGTGGCGATACTGTTGGCTTCCCCTTTGGAGACGAGGCAGGCAAAAATCTGATTCGTCTTCAGTACGAGTTTGAACTCCCTAAAATCATTTGGAGACCGTAGTAATTCTTTTCGTGAACCGGATTTTTCTAGTGGCTTCTGAAAATGGGTAACAATGATTTCCAGTAATGGTGTGCCATCAAGTATATTGACAATCTGCGACAAAAGTCAAGATACATGTTTTTCTCCAGTTTTCCTTTTGATCTGGCGACAGGTTTAAACTTCGTGAAAGTAAATTCAAGTACTTAGAGACACTGAAAATTCACTAAATCTTCACGATATTAGATACAGTAATTTAAATATACCAGATCCTTGGAAAAGATAGAAAATTGGAGGCATAGATAGATTTCTTTTTGCAATCAAGAAAGAAATAGGAAACTTTTCTAGCAGTAGTCTCCATCTAGGGACGTTTTGTAGTTAAGAGTGGTGTGTCTTGTTCTTCTTTATATTGACCAGCAGGTGCCAAAAACATAGCTATTGGGTTGCAGCGTCGATCTATTACTGCAGTCTTTTACGGATGCATGAAGAAAGATGTGACCCGACAAAGAACGAATTATCTTTCGGGAAAAATACAAATTTTACGTCACCACATTTTGGGATATAAGCGTAGTAGATATTCAACAACCAAGTCGGTTCAAAGGGTAACTGGGAAGGTTCTGCTATTCAGGAAAGAGTAGGTTAATATAAATAGGTTTAATGAAAATCACAATAGGATGAGCTTATGAGCAAGTCCTTCTTAGCAAAAAGCTCCGTTTCATCATCATCAGTAGGTTAACCGATCATCACCTAACTTCAGAAGTGAATGTCTTTTAGGGCCTTCCCAGCTAGCGATCTGATCAACCGACTGCGAAGTACAGAAAGTGAAATGTATAACATCATATCATCATCTCATATCTGTTTATTAACGTGTCCTCATGGTCGAGGGTTGACCTGGATCTTCCAACGAGATGATTTTTTGAGGTTGAGGTTTTTAAGGTCCGATAGATTGGTAGTGTACGTGAACTTGTTGATCAGTCTGGACTCGTTGTCTATGGCAACTTTTTAAGTAAGTTTCAAAATTAATTTGAGATATCAGGTATATTGGGATTTTCTTGTTTATTGTAAGCAATTAACTTGTAAGCTAATAAAGACAATCAAATTTCAGATAAAATTGTTACCTTGACGGGTTGGGAAGAGATTTTTGTATCATATTGTTATGCATAACGATTCTTGGATGTACCACCACACTCTTGAATTGAAATAGGCAAACATGTGGTTGAATGAAAGAGAAATTTAAATGGGTTAATGCGGGAAGGCGTTTATCAATGTGAAAGGGATTTGTGACTTTCTTTGGGATTCATAATATTTTATATTATAGTTTTAGATAATACATGCTCTTCCTTTTATACAAAAATTACTTCGACGATCACTTTGTGACTTTTCTTGTTGTTTTTCTGAAAAAAATCAGTTGACCTTTATTGGTTTCGTCCCATTTTCCTTGAATGAATAAAAAAAATCAATTAATAGGAAAAATTGTACAGTGCACACATATTTTTAGTATATATTATTGGCTATCATCCTATTATAATCAATATTAGGTTGTAACAAAAGTATTTGGGTTTCCCCTTTGTTTATAAATAAAGAATTATATTTAATTCCAGAGAGGTATAATCCGATTTTAACTTTTTGCTCCGACAAACAAACATTCCTTCGTATTAGAGCGACTGCGAAATATTCAGTCGGCGGTTTGTAATAAACACATCAATTTTAACGTTAACGTTAGAGTTAAATTAGTCGCAAAATTAAGGCGATTTTAAGAAATTATGTTTAAAAAAGCTTCAAAGCAACTAACGTCACTCATGCGGTTTGCGGGGTAGAGGGAAGATGCCATATCAACCCGCACTGCTCAACTCTGATTCAAAAAGAAAGGGAGACATGAGTCTTGAAGATAGGGCAAGATTAGGTCATCCACGGTCTCTTGATGGCGACGTTTTAAGACCAGCTGTACTGCAGATTCTAGAACAAGCACTAGAAAACTTTTAGGGGAATTGGAAGTATTCCACTATTATTAATCAGTACTTGCGAGGCATAGGAATTGTTGCAAAGAGCTCTAGAAGCATCTCTGAACTGTAGCCGCAGCAAGTCACATGTCGGGTTTAACTGTGTAAAATTTCAGCTCAAAAACCCATCTGATTTTCAGCTATTACACGAATTGTTACCGCTACCGATTGAATTGTGATAAAAAATTGGTTAATTTCAACAATTCTAATGACAGCCAGCCCTTCAGATACTAAGGCGAGAAAAATTTATCAAATAGTCATGGTATTGTCTTTTGTGGAATGTCGAAGAAATAATTCACTTCGAGTCTGTTCGTGATGGTAGGGCGATACATTCAGCTAATTAGTACTAATCTCTACTACTCAGCTTAATTTGAGAAAGTACACGTTATTCTGGTTGAAATATTTGCAGGTTTTATTAACCGTAAAAAAATCTTTTACCATTCTTACCAGTTCACATATTTCATATCTGATTACGTCAAAATGAATTCGACTATGAATTTCTCCCTCACACAGCATACAACCCCAACTTCGCTCCTTCGAATTACTACTTATTCCGGTCCACGGCTGACTTTTTGCGAGGAAATGAATTCAGAAATGAAGAAGAGGGAAAAACTAGCCGCGTCTAGTTTTTCGTCTCCCAAAACTCATTATGGCATCGAAGAAGCTGGCTTAAAGATGGATTGAGGTAATAAAAAATAACCGCCTTCATTTCGAAGAATATCCTCTAGGTATATATTTTTTAGCTGTGAAAACCTAATTACCTCAAAAACACAAGTACTTTTGTTACACCCTAGTAATTTAACCATCGCTGAATTAGATTTTTTTAAATATTTTTTAGTAATACGTATTTTTTTTAAACAAAAATGATTTCGAAAACAGACTCACTAGCCATTCATTTTTTACGTCATTATTAACGTTTCTGGCAATTTTATCGCTTGTATCAAATTGGAACACGAAACGGATGATTGTTTTATTGAAAATTATACATGACACAATTTCTACAGACACCTAGTGACACTTATTGCATTGAATAATCGCAACATCAATCCTTTTAATATCTCAAAGGTTTTGGCACTTGAATCACTAACGTTCCTGCGGATTGTGCAGTTCAGGAACGTTGACATTTAAAAGCTGCACTTACAACTTGCATTTGTTCCGACACACAGTATACACAAATGTACAGCGACTGCGTCTTACGACATTATTTCATATAGGGAAATTTAGAAATGTCCTTTGTATAATGTATAATAGGTTGTCTGTAAATTAGTGCAGATTTTGTTATAATATTTATTCTAGTTACCATTTTATCAATAAATAATATTGCAAAATCATGCTCTTTCTTCCTTACACTAACATTTTAATAAATATTTATTTTATACTAAGAATACTCAAAAATGTGAGAATAACACAGGCCTACAAGAAAAATTGTTTTTTTTTGGTGCCTAGGATTTTTAGAACTGATATTAGCTATTTTTGGAGGGCTGAATCTAAATATGAAATCAGTTTATCTTTATCTGCTCTACTTTTTTAGATACATCCACTTATCTATCAATATTTCTTTTTCAATTTAATACATTTAAGTATGCGTGTTTTAAAATTATTATACAAGGATTGGTTTCTGTATAGCAGCCCTATTGCCAATCTGCCATTGAATTGATTTGCGGAAAATACACTAAATGGCATAAGCATTGCCTTTCTGGTAACTGAACTAATCTTCAACACTTCACAAGCAGTTAAGGATAATCTGTAAGTTCTCGCCGCGCAGGGTCGATCAAAGTTGGCTTGGCATGCTATTTGAGTTTAGGAAAGAGTTGTTATAAAGTTAACTTAAAACGTACTGTGTTGTAGATTGTTGTATTTGTGTTATTGAATATAAATAAAATGAGTTCAAGTAGAAGAAGTTGTGTAAATCATCTTCATCTGTTTTACTACATATACGGAGAATACACATTAAAAGAAAAACGAAAAACATTTACTGAGTTTGTAAAGAGAGCTTATCTTGGATACTTTGGTGTTAGACATGGAGATCAGGATAAAACTTGGGCGCCGCATCTGGTTTGTAAAACTTGTACAGAACGTTTACGACCGTGGACTACCGGGAAAAGAAAAAGTCTAAAATTCGGCGTACCGATGATTTGGAGAGATATCAAAAACCACTTCGATAACTGTTATTTCTGCCTAGTAAATGTTACCAGAATGTATCGAAACAACCGTAGCATGTGGACTTATCCTGATTTAGTCTCAAGTTTGACCAGCTACCAGAGCTCTGTGAGGACGAGTATTGTCCCTCATCGATGACTTTTTCCTTTTTCTTTCCGGTTAGTTTTATTATTTGATCTATGGATTTAACTTAAAATAGTGTAACAAATATTTCCCTAAAATATTATATCTTAGAAATGTGAGCTTCTAGGCAAAAATTAATGCCATAATTAATGCCATGGCATCAAATTCGTATGAAATCAGCTACAAATACCTCGACACCAAAACAACTATTGGCCTGTGTAATATAACAACCCTGGTTAAGTCGTACCTTGGGGAATGGATTGTTAAACACTACTATTGCACACCATTAATTATAATAAGGAATGAAATCCTATCTTTCGACATTGAATTAGTGCTGCATTGTACTGTTTGATTCAAATTTAACATTTACTAGTTTGTGAATATATTATACGTTATTGTAAATTGTTGAATAAAAATAAACGTCTTATCATGTGTTTTAGAAGTAAGAAAATAAAAGGATGGATGTAGACAGAGAGCATTTAAGATATTGCACGTTATATGGGTTTAAAAAAAGGTAGTGATGCAACTGTTACAACAAAAGTGTTGATGATGTGCGAACTGTGCAAAAATTTCACATCGAAAATTTTGATTCGAAAGATGACACACCTAGAGGGGGTTATTCCAATGTTAATGATGATGCTTTGAAAGTCATACTAAGAAACCGAGAAACTACTAAGGGCAAAATTGGGGCAATAATGGGCTTTGATTACACAACAGTATTCTGGCATATAAACAAATTGGGGTATATCAAAATTGAGAAGGTGGATGTCCTATATAAACTCAGTGAAGAGGTTGGCTAACCATGCCATCCTATATCCTTTTTTTCTATTAGCACTGTAAGGGTTTAAGCCATTTTTGAAGCAAACATCGGTCGATAAGATTTTTATTGAAATGCTTCACTAATCATATCGATTCCAAACAGTTCATAAAGAAATACTTTTTTTACCATACTGTGTTAATTCTGGAGATAAAGTTTATTTTACGTTAAAACATGTGACTTGGAAGTAGATAACGAGCATTTGAGATATTGCATGTTATATAGGTTTAAAAAACGTAGTGATTCAACTGCTGCAACAAAAGTAAGAATTTTCGCAGTGAGAATTTTGATTTGAAAGATGACACACCTAGAGGGCGTTATTCCAATGTTAATGATGATGCTTTGAAAGTCATACTAAGAAACCGAGAAACTACTAAGCGAGAAATTGAGGCAAAAATGTGCTTTGATTGCACAAAAGTATCCTTGCATATAAACAAATTGGGATATATCGAAATTAAGAAGGTGGATGTTCTTTATAAACTCAATGAAGAGAAGATGGATAATTGTGTCACTTCTATATCCTTTTTTGTTAGCACTGTAAAGGCTTGTGCAATTTTTGGAGCAAACATATCGATACATTTTTTAAATGAATGTTTCACTAATCGTATCCCTTCCAAATAGTTCATAAAGAAAGACAGTTCATTTTTTTACACTATGTTGGTTCTGGATAATAAAGTTTATTTTAAGTTAAATCGTGATAAATTTTGAAAATCTGCACTAATTATTAGACAATATTTGCCTGTTTTTTCGTTTGAAAGCAAATATGTTTAGTTATTTAAGACTTAAAGATATCTCCACGCGCCTTTTTTTTCACCTACTAATGATAAAAATAAATGTTATGTTAAATCTATTGGTCATGATGGGAATCTATGACCAATCGTATTATATAAAATCGTAAATTGTATATTATTCTTCGTCGACGTCGTCTCTGAGTCCTGCTTTGAATTGAGGCGGTACTTGTTTCATGAAACAGTCATCTAGAAACTGTCCCATACTACGATATAAGTGTTTCTTTACTCCACCCAAACCGTGAGTTTCATCAGGATAAATCTAAAAAAAAACAAATTGTTTTATAAAATTTATAATTATAAATTAATAATGATTAATTTAATTAATTTAAATAATTATTTATTCATCCAAATTTATTACGATTATTATAGGCAATATCTAGAGATCAAATCATTTAATAGTCTTACATTCTGAAGCACCCTGAATCCCTAAATCCCCTTTCTTTACCCTTTTCACATTGGTACCTGTTGTAAATGTAATATTTATAATTATTATCAATCACTACTTATTATGATTAATCAATATTAACTGAGTAAGAATGATTAGATGTTATCGGAAACAATGTTACTTCAGATTATTGTTGAAAGGTGAATTATCATTAAATTTTTGGAAACAAGGATAGTTTCAATAATAAAGTTCGAATAATATACAATATGTTCGAATGACATTAAATTTACCGGATCACATTTATATCACCCGAAATGGAAGAAATTAACAAATAACCATTTCGACAGTGTTTCTTTTTAAACAAATTTTTTCGCTATTTCGTGGATAAGAAACTTTCTAACTTACTTTATTTTTTTGCCTTTAGATGCCAACGGTAAGATGTATATACTTTAAAATAAAATTAGAACCTGTTGAATTTGAAATTATTTTTTATACTTTTAGCTTTTCCTCTAAACTTTTGAAAGAAGGTTGTCGAAACATTAATCCATTAAAATATTAAAGTACCTGAGAAATTCGGTGTTTTAATTCTTCTAAGCGGAACATCAATGAAATTTAAGATAGCAAAACAGAAACTTGGTTTTTAGAAGAAAATTTATACAGCATGTGTCAGTAATATGAGTTATTAAAAGTAAAGGGGATTAAAAGCACAAAGAGAATTGCATTAATAAGTTAGATATCTCTATATTACTGTTACCCAATATTGTAAAATATATTCAATAGTTTATTTCGATGTAATACATAAAATATAAAAATATATAAACAAATGTTATAAAAATATAAACATATATAAAAATATTCATTATCATATAACCTTTATTAAAAATAAACAAAAACAAGGACATTTTTTCTGTTTTACAGGTAATATTATTTCTTTAGCCGCACCCCAAACGTCAGCAAGTATCTCTCGAGATTTAACCGTCGAGATTAAACCGTCGATTTAACTCGAGATTTCTAGACCTAACCGTCATCAGTCGGGCTCAAGCTGAAAGTTTGCAAAGCAGCTGAAGAAATGATCAAAAGTACGAACGTATATATCAGATTTTTCGGCTCAAGTCTGCAATATTTCTTCACACTTCAATGCTCATACCATCCAATGATGAACATATCCAACAATTAAACTGCGGGAAGCTTTCCGTGACCCGCCTCTCAAAAGTCAGCAGGGAAGAGGGCCTTTCCCTGCTGACGTTTGAGGGGCTACTGAAGAAATGAGCAATTGTTAAGCATAGCACGGAAAAAGTTTTCCTTGTTTTAAAAGTTATACCAGCATAAAATAGTTTATATTAATAGAGAATAAACGAAAATGAAACATCTAGTATATACAGTTGAATCGAACTGAAAACATACTAATTATATAGCATATCTTGAACACGGAAACTGATATTGATTGTATTGTTTAATTTGACGCCATGTTAGCAACAATAGAAGGAAGCCTGCGATTATAATTTATTATACAAATAGCTTATTACAGAAGAGGTATCAGAATTATGAGAGAATTATCAGAGGAGGAATTAAGAATAAAATTTTAGAATGTTTAATAAAATTGTATTTTATATTGTTCTATTTAACATATATTTAAATCAGTTAAAAAGAGAACTAGATGTTCAAGTAAGGTAAGACGAACTTAGTTAATTAAATGGCTTGAAAAGAATTTGTTGCTGAATGTCACCTCATTATGTGACTAATCAAAGAAATTACGAATTTTTAAATAGCATTATAACAAAAAAATGAAACATGCCTAGATAGCATTATAGATGTATAAAGGAAAATAATCAATGTAGATATGATTTCAAATATCTGGAGAACATCATTTTTATTCGGTGGAAATTAGAATTTTTTTTTTGAAAGATGAACTTTTAAAATGATCTCTTATGTAGCCTTTCTATTTGAAAGAATCCACAAAATATAATAAATATTATACCCTCCTCACGGGGCCTGAAGTTCTAATTCAGGTAAGTGACGCCCCCGGGGCCCGAGTTCTCTTAAGGTAAGTTGTTATACCATTACTAGGGCTGAATGACTCCTCTCATCTCCTATTAGTAATTTAAATAATCAAAACCAAATTATTTATGATCTCAAAAACAGAGAGCGTAATATTCCAGAATACTATCATCAATATTATCATCAACATACTAAAAGTTAAATTAACATGCCCAGTTAACGTCATGAAGAATATTAAGAAGGATCTCTATTGATAACTGTGGATCTGAAACTGCATTCAATACCCTCTATTGATTCGCTCCTAGTAAAACTTTAGGCAGTTTCCCTGTTGAAGTTCTCTCCTATAAGTATCTAAATTTTTACAAGGCCATTATTTCCCTTAAAGAATGTTTCTTATGCTTCGAGGAAGAAATATTAAGTGACATGAAAGAGTTGGACATGAAGGAAGTTAAGAGGATTTATTCCAGAAAGGACAGCAATCTAATTTTAATTCCTAGTCAGATCTTCTAACTGCTAGAGCTAATTAAAGCTGGTTATCTATCACCAACGGTTTTTTCCTTCATTCTCCTAGTTCGCTTGTTTGCAACAAGGAACACTTTCCTTGGCTGCTGCCTTTAGAATCACTTCTAAGAGGTGATTGAAATTGATGTTTCCACATTACAATCTAAAATATTTTTGAAACGTCACTGTATTTGTCAACGGCAACGTCAGATTTCTAAGCTAGAAACATAAACAAAAATAGTCATGGAGAAATATACGACGGAACAACGTGTTAAAATTATCTAAGCCTTTTATGAATATGACTGATCGAGGAAAAGTGCATTTCGTGCTATACGTGAATGTTTTGGCGTGTAAAATCGACCTTCTGAGAGGACAATTTGGAATGTAGTCCAAAAATTCGCGCAAACTGGATCCGTAGCTAACATCAAAATCCCTCGGCATGCCTGTAGAAGTCCTTCGGAACAAAATATTGCCATTGTTAGCGAAAGCGTGACCGAAAAAGTAGATCGATCGCAGCAAGTGTACCTTCCACTACACAACGAATTTTAACAAAAGATTTTCCGTTATATCCACACCAACTCCCAACTGGCCTCGAAACTATCAACAGCGCCGTGTGTTTGTCGAATGGATATTCGAACAAGGGGTAAATTTTTCAATAAAAATAATCTTCAGTGATGAGGCACATTTTTTACTTTGGTGGCTTCCCGTATTTGGGGATTGAAAAATTTAAGAGAGATTATTCAAACGGAAATGCATTCTCAAAAGGTAACTGTTTGGTGTGGCTTTTGGTCCGGAGGTCCAAATTGGTCAATTTTTTTCGAGTATCATGCGGAAAACGTTATTACGGTTAATGGCGTTTACTATCGAAACATGATAACAGATTTTTTCTGGGAACAGTTGTAAGGTATAATTACTGCGCAGCAAGTTTCCGGGTCTCATTATTTTACGGCCGACGGGATCATGTGATTTAACTCCCGCAGATTTTTTCCTTCTGGAGGTGTGTCTGGAGAGCAGAGTCTACAACAATAAACCGAACATCATTGTAGAGCTGAAACAGGAGATCAAAAGTGAAATAACCGGCATAGAACCTGAATTCTACCCCAGAGTAGTCGAAAATTGTCAGAAACGGATTACGTCATACCACATGAGCCGCAGCGGTCATTTATATGATATCATCTTTCATATATAATTAAAGTGTTCTTTTGTTCATATATAATTAAAGTGTTCTTTTTTAATATCTTTATGTGGAAAACCAAACTGAATTACCTTTTAAATCATCGGTACGTTCATTGTCAAGCAAGCAATACTTAGTTTCTAGAATTTCAAAGAATTAGTCCAATAAGGCCTTCAATAAGACTAAATAAATAAACCATTCATTTTGTTCCCATCAAGCAATAATTCCATGTCATAATTCCATAGAACGGAACCGCGAGTTTGAAATAAATGCATATATTGACGCAAATCAATATAAGTATTTATTTCCTCTGAAGTGAATACTTACAAGACAACATACGATTGACTCATATCATTTACCTCACTACTATATTACCCGATGTAACACATCCTTGCTGACAGAGCTTTCTGGAGTGTCTATACTTTTCTACGAACCCCTTGATTTTTCCCATATTAGGGTCCCTTCCCTATATGAGATTGTACCTGTCAGATCTTATTTTGTTTTCCTTGAAGTCATTTGCCATATATAAAGGGTGATTTTTTAGCGTGACGGATCTTCTGATAGGGGTCGCTGTTAAACGAACTTTTAGTTTGGGCGAAAGGGTGTAAATATGTGTCTCTGTCCGTAAATCTGTGTATCTGTGTATATATATATATATATATATATATATATATATATATATATATATATATATATATATATATATATAATATATATATAATAAATTTATATATATATATATATATATATATATATATATATATATATATATATATATATTATTTTTGTGGATCACCCCTTTGTGGATCAGACCTTGACGTGGTAGGGCAATGAAGCTTTGAGTTATGCCGTCTGGAGTCTATGCTCCTGGGAGGGTCACCCCTGGCGGACAGGTCAAGGCGGAGGCCTCAGACTAACATGATCCAAAATCTGCCAACCCGCATTGGACCAGCGTGGCAGATTACGGTCCATACCTTCAACATGGTATTTCAGTATGTTGAACTATGACAGTACAACCTCAAACACGGCCCTCATTCCCCGGAGGCCAAGGGGCAACTACCTACGGCAGCGGGAAGACCTGCCCCAAGGCAGAGGGTGCTAAGAATCACCGGGTTAGATCAGGCTGCCATTGGACTTTTGACATTGCAACGTTAAATATACGGACTATGAAAACAGAGGCCCGATTGCAAGAACTGTTAATCGAACTTGACAACATACATTGGGATATTATTGGGCTCTGTGAAACACGAAAGAAGGGTGAAGAGTTAATCAAACTGGAACCAACTGGACACGTACTCTACACTCGAGGTACGGAAAATGGCCGATGTGGCGGAATAGGATTCCTCATCAATCGAAAGCTGAAGGACAGTGTGGTAAAATTTGAAAGTACATCCGACCGATTAGCCCAATGCGTCATTCAGCTGAATAAAAAGTTTAGGCTTCAAATCGTCCAAGCTTATGCACCAACTATAAGCCATAACGATGAGGAAATTGAGGAATTTTATGATGATGTGGCCCAGCTTTTATACAAGGAGAAATGTAGGTACAAAATTCTGATGGGTGATTTTAATGCCAGAATTGGAACAACAAGAACAGGCGAAAATGCAACTGGCCCATATGGAACTGGTGAGCGAGACAATAGAGGTGACAGATTAGTTGATTTTGCTGAAGGACAAGAACTATATATTATGAATTCATTCTATAAGAAAAATATCAGCAGAAAATGGACATGGAAAAGTCCATCTGGGCTCACAAGCGAAATTGACTACATCATGACCAACGATAAAACAATATTTACCAATTGTACTGTCCTTAACAATTTTAATGTTGGAAGTGACCACCGAATTGTACGAGCAAGGGTTCGGATTGACTGTCGAAAAGAGCGCGAAAAAATGGTAAGATCAAAGAAGGGCAAGGTGGATTCTGGAAAACTGCTGGAGAGAGGAAGCGATTTTGAAATTGCTTTGTCAAACCGGTTTGCTGCGTTACAAGATCCAGAGGAGGTGGAAATATCAGTTCAATATGAAGAAATCGCCAACAATGTACTTCAAACGGCTGCTTCAATAGCACCAGAGGAAAAATGTCTCAAACAAACAAAAATCTCCAGTGAGACCATTGATTTAATGAAGAAACGGCGAGCAATGAGAAATGCAGGTAGTCCTTTTGGCAGGGTCGAGTACACTGAGCTCTGCAAAACTATAAGAAAACGTATCAGAGAGGACACGCGCCGATTCAATATGCAGCTAGTGCAAAAAACCCTGGAAGAAAACAAAGGAATTAACAAAGCTAAACAGAAGCTGAGAAACAAAAGAACGCAAATATATGCTTTAAAGCGTGAGGATGGCACAGTGTGCAGGACGCGTACCCAAATGTTAGAGATTGTCAGAAGGTTTTATTCCCAGTTATATGAAGATCAGAGCCAGTCAGGGACAGCAATACCCACGGAAGAACAATATATAATACCAGATATCCTAGTGGAGGAAGTAACAAATGCTATAGAATTGATGAAGAACGGCAAGGCTCCAGGAAAGGATAGTGTAACTGTCGAAATGCTAAAAGCTGGTGGTCGGACGTTACATAAAACACTGGCAAAATTATACTCAAAATGCCTCAAAGAACAAAAAGTACCTGACTTATGGAAAAATGCAGAAGTGATCCTTTTACATAAAAAAGGAGCACAGGAAAATTTAAAGAACTACCGTCCAATAAGCCTCCTATCAGTGATGTACAAAGTTTTCACTAAGATAATTTCTAAAAGAATATTAAACAAACTGAATGACGCACAACCAAGAGAACAAGCAGGATTCAGAAGTGGATTCAGTACAATGGATCACATCCAGGTTGTACAGCAGGTCATAGAAAGGCACAACGAATACACCATGCCACTGTGCTTGGCTTTTATCGACTACGAAAAAGCATTTGATTCCATCTCAAAGCATGCGATAATGGATGCACTGCTTAGCCAAGGTGTAGAGAGAGCCTATGTAAACCTATTAGAATCGATATATGATGGAGCTACAGCCACAATTCACCTTGATGATCTTGAAGTGGGAATTAATATAGAACGAGGTGTACGGCAGGGTGACGCAATATCGCCTATTCTTTTCTCGGCTGGCCTTGAAGAAGTATTCCGTAAACTGGATTGGGAACAGGATGGGGTAAAGATCAATGGTGCAAACTTAAACCATCTTAGATTTGCAGATGATATTATTCTCATTTCACAAGACCCAGAGGAGCTGCAAAGACGCATACAAGAACTGCAAAGGGCTGGTGAACCATTTGGCTTGAAAATAAACCTGAAAAAGAGTCAGGTTATGTTCAATAACTTCGCTCAGGATAGAAGAATTTCAGTTTTAGGAAGGGATTTAGAGATTGTGGACAGCTTTGTATATCTTGGACAGAGGATTTCCATGGAGGGGAATACCGCCCGGGAGGTGGAACGGCGTGTTAAATGTGGCTGGCAGGCATTTGGTAGGCTCAACATAGTGTTTAAGAGCAGACTCCCACTTTGCCTGAAAAGAAAAGTATTCGATCAGTGCGTTCTACCCGTTATGACATACGGAAGTGAAACCTGGACACTCACATCGCAATCAATTCAAAAACTTCGGGTGGCACAGAGGGGAATGGAAAGATGTATGCTTGGCATTACAAGACGAGACAGAAAGTCCTGCGCATGGATCAGGGAACAAACAAAAGTCTGTGACATCATTGGAAGAGTAAAACAGTTGAAATGGAGATGGGCAGGCCATATAGCGAGGCGATGGGACGACAGATGGACCAAGGCAATCCTGGAGTGGATACCGCTTGATCGCAAACGTCCGCGAAGAAGACCGAAAGCACGATGGACTGATGAGATCTTTAAGTATATTGGACCCGAGTGGCAGAGGAAAGCCCAGGACCGTGAAGGTTGGAAGCATGCTGAAGAGGCCTTCATCCTGCAGTGGATCGATACGGGCTGATGATGATATATATATATATATATATATCATATAAATATATATATATATATATATATATATATATATATATATATATATATATATATATATATATATATATATATATATATATATATATAAAATAAGTTTAAAGGCGTATAAATGCGTAGGCGCATACATAAGTTTAAACTCATGTATGCGTCTACGGTATGGTCGCTTATTTGCACCGGTCAGATCAAAAGATTGAAGGATAGAGGTGATTATTGAAATGCCTGATCTTCAAGGCGGATGGTACCTATTCCGTACGGAGCGTTGACCTTTGTATTTTCATCGTTGCAGAGCGGTAGTATATATACATGCCAAACAGATTGTGCTGAGATTTTGAATATAATATCTCTTAAGATTCCATATATCAACACACGCAAGCATGGATTGTTTTATGTTGAAGGGCCAAATACTAACCTTGCCGCCAAAGATGCACTGTTCAATTCAAGTTTTATTGCACGCCGAGCAAAGCGTTGATTTATTTAGTTTAAGTTTGGGTAGATTTAGGAGGAGGGTCTGTGTGTGTATGGTTTATTTGAATTTAAAGTTCGAACGTACTAAAAAAATCATTCTATATTTAATATGTTTCGTTTTCGTTTATCTTATCATTGTATTATTATTGGGTTAGCCAATTAGACAATAAATCATTATTATTATTATCACTAGCTCTCTATCTCCTTTTTTTCTCTGTATCGAACAACTTAACTTTGAGTCATCTTTTCTGTCACATAATAATTCACAGGGAAAAACTTCACCAGATTTTTTCATCACATTTTCTCAGGAACGTGAATATCGCGAAATGTAGAGCCATAGCTCCTAGTGCTGATGAAATATCAATTCCCGGTTATATATAATCTTCTAGACCAAGCAATGAATTTTCTATTTCCATTACCTTGGTGTGAGTTTATTCAGGTATTCATTGGGAATACAGAGAAACCACAATTCTCTGCTTCCAGTTATCGCCCTATCTCACTTACTGCCCATCTATATATATTTCTAGAGTATATGGTGTTTGGATTGTTAAATTTTCTAGAATCCAGCTCACTCTCGTAATTCTAATCTGGTTTTGGATTATAAATATCTACTATCAATCCTTTAGTTGTGTTTAAGAATTCTATATAATCATCCTTCTTCTCCAGTTAACATACAATTGCCGTCTCTCTTGATTTAACTGAGGTCTTAGATAGATGTTATTTAATGCTACAATCTAATAAATTGAAAATGAGAACTAATAAAATTAAAAATGAGACTAGACAACAATTAAATTTATCTTTCATTGCCGATTTTGCCTTTGAAAAGTATCTGAAAAAAGAGACGTTTCCACGAACCTGTTGTCTGAACAATGTGTCCGTATCTGACAAGGCCTTAACTAAGGCCATGCTCTGCTGAAGGTGCACATTGTCGTCAGCCGACCCATGAACAAGATAGAACATCTTATCTTTTAGATGGCTGGCTTTCTTGCTTACGTCCGCTTCATCGTAACCTTTATAATTTTCAGTCACGTTCGGCAAGCCCATGTACCGCTCCGTGTACGCCGAATCTGGAAAAATAATAATTTCAATGTTATCAGTCAATAGTTACAGTATTTTTGCAAATATTGTATATCTAATTAACTATAAATAGATTAATTGCTGAGTTAAGGAAACAAACATAAAAATATTGGAAGTGATTAATTATAATAATTCGTCTCAATTATATTGATAATTCTTTTATTACTTTGTCTAAAATTCTTTTATTACTTGAACTAGTACAGGAATATACGAGGATGGTCCGAAAAGTTTTCCATATGACACATACGAGGTACGAGGTACATACGATGTGGCAAAATATATAGTGCTGTACGTATTGTCTATAGTTACCATTCTGAAACATTTTTTTAGAATAGATTTAAATATACGAGGTGTGTAAATAAAGTAAAGAGACTGGCGTCGTAGCGTTCGATCTGAGAATACTGTTGGCCTCTCCTTGGAAGAGAGCGAAACAGTATCTGATGTATATTCAGTACAAGTTTGACCTCCCTGGAGTCACTTGGTGGTCCGTAGCAATTCTTTTTGTGAACCGGGTTTTTCAAGTGTGTTCTAGAGATGGGCAAAATAATTGTTTTTAAATAGCAGTTGGAACTGTTACTGTTATTTTAAAATAACTCTTAAGAATAACAGGTAACTGTTATTTTTAAAATATTGTCACATTTCCCTTACATTTGCTCTTGTAACATATATTTTACAACCATATTGATACACTATATACCATATAAGAATAATTACTAAAATAACCGCTTTAGATCGTTTCTATAAATTGTTGTAACAGATATTGTACATAACAGATTTATTATATAAAAAAGGAGTCGGTATAAAGGCACAATGCAAGATTCTGGTAATCTGGACGGTGAACACAAAAATGTACTTTTGTTGCGATGTTACTATAGTAACTAGTAGGTATTATAATAATATAAATTTAATTTTGAAGATCGTTCTTGTACAAATAATTTTGAAGTCGGCCATTAAAATGTTATTAATGTATACATGTGAAATGTGCAGATATTTGCATAGTTGCTCGTATCTAATGTTGTCCAGTCATTTTATAGTTTTATAACAGGTAATGGACTATGCAAATGTTCCTTTCATTACTCTGCAGGCAGAGTCGAAATATTGTTATAATAATTGGTTGTTTTTAAGTTTAACTTTTTACATGCCAGCAATCAAGTAGGTAAAAAATATATGTAATATCCAAATTCTATTCTATTCTAATATCCAAGTTCTACTAAAACAAAGTGTTTTATATTAGCAATATAAAACTACACTTATTCCGTCTCGAAACAGCGACTCACTCAACTTTATCAATAACGCGGCTCAATGTAGACCGTTGACACCGCACTCTTGTTTTGCAATTGTTATTGCTAAACCCGACAGCAGCGAACAACGACAAAACTACGACCATGACTGTTATTTTCTATCGGTTATTAAATGCACTACCTTCTATTTGTCGACGAGGAGTTATTTGTTATTTCGTTTAGAAGCGGGGACGCGGCAACAGCGACTACGAAACTTCATATAATATTACACATCGATAACAGTTAAACGTTATATGAAATAACAGTTATAAAATAACAGATTGTTAAATAACGACCCACCCCTAGTGTGTTCTGTAAGTGAGTGACGGAAGGTAAATTATAAAAAAATAAAATTATAAGTCTCATTACTTTATTTACAGGCCCCTTCCACATTTTCATTACATCTTGCAGTTGAAGGCGTTCCGCTGCGAGGTTTATCTTCAATCCAGTTTCGGCCTTTTGAGAACGTCTTAAATTACTTGAACATCTGGGCCCTTATAAACGTTTCCGTCGTAGTGCGCCCAAGTCTGAAACAAAACTTGAAAAATTCTGTTCACGAAAATAATTGTTACGGACCACCAAGTGACTCTAGGGAATTCATATTCGCACTGAAGACGAATCAGATGTTGGCCTACCTTCCCATCAATGGAGAAGCCAACAGTGTTCCCAGATCGAACGTTAGGCTACCAGAATCATTACTATATTTTCACAGACCTCGTAGATGTCAAGATTAACCAAATGACTATTATATTTGTACACTCGTTTAGTTGTTTGTACTTTTTTCGAACTTTCTCACCATAGTATTAATGATGTGGAATAAAAAAAATATGCGCCAAATTGGTGAATTGTTTCTGGTGTTTGAATATTCGATACATCACGAACGATTAGTAACTAATGGTACAACTAAACTATCGTAACACACACACAAGAAAAGTCTAAAGATTTTTTATAAATGTTGGTAGTTTATTCACAACAGTATATTTTGAAAAATATTTATATATGGTATTATTTAATAATTTGGTATAATTAAATATTAAATGTAATAATTAAAAATATTGTGTAAATTAAAAATATTAAATAATGAAATATTATGGTATAATTTAATAATTGTTTAATAAAAAGTAAATTATTGTTAAAAAAGTAAATGTAGTATTTTTAGTTAGGCATATATAAAATTATTTAGTATTCTTCTTGAGTATGACTTCCACGGCCATTAATAACAGCTCTACACCTAATGTTCATAGATAAAATAATGTGATCTATGTGTATATCTTCTTGGAGTACTTGCCCATTTTCTTGTTAGAAGTTCCCTGAATCTAAAAGCATTTATAATGTTGGTCATGTGTGAGATAATTCTTCTTTGAAGCATGTTCCATATATGCTTGACTGGATTCAGGTGCGGAGATTGTGCTGGCTATGGCAGTACGACAATTCCCTCGTTGATTACTCAATTTATCACAACACGCGCGGTATGTGGACAAAATTCCAAATCTGGACTCATCAGTGAACAAAACTGTGGACCAAACAGTTTCATCCAAATTTTGAAATACTTGATACCAGTCTAATCTTGCGCCGCGATTACCTCTTGAGAGACATGGGTATCTGAGCAGTCGTCGAGGATGGAGATTGGCTTCATCGAGACGACTTCTTACAGTATCTCGGCTAACAATTAATTTATGCGTCCGATGTAACTTCGTAACTAAATCAGGTGCTGTTAATGTAGGCTGTCTTCTTGCAGTTAAAACTGAAAATCTATACTGAACTGCAGTTCTCGTCCTGGATGTTATTCAACCGGGCTCCCTGTTTCCTTAAAACGCGTCTATAGCTAACTGATAACAATTTGTGGAACACTTTACAATGTAGAACACGATATTTGTCATGTGGTTTATAAGAAAACGAACGGCAGAATAAATAAAATAAAAAAAAACGGAATAAACGAATTCAATTTTTTTGCATCTATAGCTTTTATGAAGTTTTTATCGCTAGTTTGAAGTTTTTATCGCTAGGAACTCATACATAACCTCAATGTGTAATTTAAATGATATACAAATTTTTATTATTGTTCTATAGAAATATCTTTAGACTTTTCATATAAAGGGCTGTTCAAAAAGAATG
Source organism: Cosmopolites sordidus (assembly GCA_031761425.1). NCBI lineage: Eukaryota > Metazoa > Arthropoda > Insecta > Coleoptera > Curculionidae > Cosmopolites > Cosmopolites sordidus. The sequence continues at coordinate 687,688 of JARFXV010000305.1, forward strand.
TAAGGGCGCAAGATCGCATAATCTTGGTGGCCAGTTAATATTTTCATTTCACTTATAACACAGGTCAACAAATTTAAACTTTTTTAAGTTGAATGTTGATGAAAATAAGTGTATATGAAGTATTTTGTAGTCCTGAATCCGAAAAAGATAAGCTAATTACTATAATACGTCAAGTTTTTTTATTACAAGGGGTCGGTGGTGGGAAAAAAAAAGGAGACGACATATTTTTACAGTCTAATATTTATTTGATATAAATATGTAATACGTTAAATTCATACAAATACATTAGCGGGGAGTCTGTGAATAAAAAACATATTATACGAGATGTCATACAGCGAAAAAAACTTTCACTTTTTCCACTTGTGTTCTGCATCCTCATCTTTTTTTTTAAATGAGCAGTCACCTAACACAGATGGGTCCCCGCGTCCCTGGTATCTTGCTTCCATCGTCCTGATGTCCTGGTGAAACCCTCTCGTTGTTCGTCGCTTACTGCATCCAAATTTTCCAGAAAAAATCCAAATGAGAGTGTAAAAAATGCATTTTTAAGCACATGCGACACCCTAGTTTTTCATAGATTTTCAAGTTCATCTATGAGGTTTTTATAGTTTTCATCTTTCTTGTTGCCAGAAATCCTTTCACTATGCTTACAAAACACTTCCAAGCTGCCAATTTATTTTCATTTAATTTGTCTTGAAAACGGATATCATCTATTTAAGGTCCTTATTTAAGGCCCAATAAATATGTCTTTTTTTAGTTTTCCACCACTTAATTGAGGAAATTTTTCTTTTAGGTACTTGAAAACTTACTTTGACTTTAAAATAAATCGTCCGTATATATATCAAAACTTATCCGCTGGATTTTTGCAAAATCGACGTCTAGAATATGCGATTTTATATAAAACCAAATCAAACATTTGACTGTACTGTAAACGAGACAAAAATAAACTAAACTAAAGAAAACATTAAGACTGCCCCTAAAGGTTTGTCGAATACTATGGAAGTTTCTCCGCTACGGTCTTGTAATAGTTCCTATATTGTCCTGCCCAAAGTCTGGTACAAATAATTTCAAGGATTCAAAGGAGAAGCAGGAACTTGAAAATAATAAAATTAAAATTAACAGAATATCGCTTATAAAAATCATTGTGCCTCAATGCTTTATATACCCCAAGCAGGAGACACACATTTAATCTTTACTGATACTTCTCCATTAAATAGTCCATCTGTATTCCAAAGTGCATTGTTAAATAGTTACTGTTGTTGATACATGGTATTCTAAAGAATTTAAGAAAGTATACTTAAGAATTAAAAAAAGTTGAAAAATCATCACAAACCATTAAAGAAAATTTTCTAAATTAATAAAGGAATGATATTTTTCTACTAATTTAAGTAGCATATAGATACATTAAGTCATTGTTTGTTATACATTTTCCAAGTACAAAAAAATTATATTAACTAAATATTTCTAACATGTAAAGATTCCTATCTTCGTCATTCTCATTTTTTTCTTTCATGTTTCGTATTAAATTTCATTTTAGAATATAAATTAAATGCATTACGAAACACTCACCGTAAAGTTTCCAGTTCGTGACAGGTGCAACGGCGATGGCGCATTGAAACACGCTTTTCGGACTGGCCAGAGCCAGCGAGGCGACAAATCCTCCATAACTCCAACCCCAAACGGCCACTTTCCTTCTGTCGATAAAATGTTGCGTGTCCCGTAAATATCTGGAAAGGAGACGAAAAAAAAATCACATAGGCATAGGTCTAAAAATCGATGGGAAAATGTTTTAAGGTCAGTCCTTATGGACCAAATCAAGATTAAAGAGTTGGGTGTTCGGATTAAATCTCTCGTGGCTGATAAATTGAATAATCGGGTTGTATAAATTGAATTGTTGATTCAATTTTTGATATAAGGGCTGGGATATTGGATTCAGGTTTTTCTTTAGATACATACAATTTTCTTAGATACATACAATTATAAGGTCAGTTCGTGAATGTAACATTTGCTAAGGTGTATCAAAGGAATTGAGTTTTTTCATTTGTTTTAAATAAAGAATTATAATTCATTCCACTGATATTTGATCCGATTTCAAGTTTTTGCTCCGACAAATATAGATTGATTTTTTAGTATTAAAATGATTCAAAACGTTAAAATAAGTAATATAATTCGCGAAATGAAGGCAATTTTAACCTAGCTATTGACGTGCATTTTTCGTAATACAACTAGTAGTTAGGTATGAACTGTGATGAAAAATTAGGATAAATGTTGATAATTACATTATCAAATGTTAGAGTAGGGTCGATAATAAATTAAAAAATAAATAAATGTACGAAATTTCAATATTTATTAGTGTTTTATTATCGACATAAATCAGACTTATTTTTTGGAATTTATTGTAAGAGATCATTATTTCGACCAAAACATATAAACAATCATAAAAATAAACAAAAATGACATTTCTTCATGCACTTTGATAACAAATAAACTAAAAAAACATAACATAGGAAACTGTTTTACAAAAAAAATGACAATGTATAAGATTATATGAAAATTAGATGCAATCTGGACAGACTTGTTTAGCACATTGTAGGTACACATTTATTATACAAGAATAACACCTGTATGTTGACTTGCGATTAAGTTTTGGAGGGCAGGAATGATATATCTTTCTCGTTTTCTCATCATAAGGTTGTGGTGGGGACTGATCTGATCTGATATCTGTAATGTCTGAATGATTGTGACGTGTTCATCTATATATTTTTTTCTGATATCTATTCCTAAGACTTTTGACAAAGTCATTCTTAATTCTCGCGGTAATCGCCTATTATGAACTCGTCTCTGCATGTGCTCTAACACTTATTCGAGTGCTATTTCTTTTACAAACGATCCCCTGCCTTTGTTGTTAGGATGATGAATATGATATAATAGGTATCTTGTTCGGCAACTACTACTGTAAATTGCACACTTTATCCATTTCATTAACTCCACATTTTGTGGAATTATAATATAATATAATTTCTGGTTTACCAGTGCGTTGGACAATTTCCTCAGTGTGGTGCATAGAAGATGCCAAAATGACTGCCTTAGATTTCTTAGGAACATGAGAAATCAGTGTTATTTGGCTCATGAAACCATATAGTATTGTACCTTTCACTCTTTGTTTTGAAGGAAAAAATTGATTAGGCACTTCATTTTTATTATATCAAACTGTACCAACACAAGCCAAGCCTCTCTTCTTCAAACAATCAATCAATTTTATAGACGTGAACCAGTTGTCAAAGCTCACGTTTCTGTTGCTGCCATACAACGGCTTTGTCAAACATATGAAACACTAAGTAGGAATCATATGCTTTTTTTTCCTCTTTCACTAAAGTTTCGCCATCTGACCCCTGTCCTGTACGATCTGTGGCAAAAAGATAGTCAGCATTTTCATGATTGGATTTACAAACTACACTATAAAGAGTTGTTTTATATCAAGATCTTGTAATTCTGGTCTATTATCTTTGGCAAATTTCTGTCTGTACTGTAACATTTTTATGTTAGTGTAGACAATACCTCGTTTAAAATATCATTGTCATAAAAACGCTTCAATATGGAGTACCTATCCATTTCATCATTTGCTGTCAATTTTGCCGCGGTATATTGCCGCGTAATTATATTATGTTGGGGAGTTCGCACAGATCTATTTGGTGGATGCTTCGCCCATTTGTATCTATTCTTTCTATAATACGACTAAAAATTAGACAAAGGAACCTCGTCTTCGCTTGATGATAACTGGCTTTGTTCCTGCGCATCTTCAGAATCGGAGATTCCGGTATCATGATCATTCCGTCCGGGTACATAGTTATCTCTAATATAATCGGCTTCAGAATCACTAGAACCTTCAGATGCCAGCCAGGACGTGATGGCACCTTCAAAATGATTACTTGAAGTTCCAACTACTCGTCTTAACTTCGCCGTATGACAGTTTTCCTTTAAATTCTATTTGTGTTTCTTACTCGATGTACTCTGAGTCTCCATTTCGCTTTTTTATTTCAATTTTGAAAATAAAACAACAAATAACTCTACAAGTTAATAAAAAAAATAATAACGTAAACAATGACATGTGGCCTCACAGGCCGCTCTGAAAATTCAAATCGATTGTGCGTATCGAATTTGATCCTGCCAACACTAATATACCTCTTAATGACGTGAGCCCAACTAAACTCGAAGGTCAACACACAACTTCAACAACAGGCGGAATTTCTAAGAATTACGAATAACGCTCGGCCTAACAGACCACATATTAATAGTTACATGTTAAGACAATATTTTAAAACTATATTCAAAATGACCGAGAACTAGTAATGCAAACTAGAGAATCAATTCGCACTGCTTAGTTCTGGTTTAAAACATTTCGAGAAGGAGACATGAGTGTGGAAGATAGGAGAAGATCAGGTCATCCGCGGTCTATGGATGCCGATCTTTAAGAACATCTGTGCCTTCAGATTCTAGAACAAGCACTAGAAAACTTTTAGGGGAATTAGGAGTATTCCACAGGAATGGTGCCAAAGAGCTGTAGAAGCATCCCTCATGACCTGCCGCCACAGCAACCCGCGCGTCTGGTTGAAATATGTAAAAATCTATTCAAAAATTTTACTTATTTTCTATTCATTAAATGGATTGTTACCTGTGATGAAAAATGGCTTTATTTCCACAATTCTAATGATGTAAACCGGTGGGTTATTCCCAGACAAGTAACTCTTTCAGTATCAAGACGAGAAAGATTTGTCATAAAGTTCATGCTGTAGATTTGGTGAAATCTTGAAGGAATAATTCACTTTAAGTTGATTTTTGATAGTAGGGCGATTATGATCAGTTCAACTTGAGATAGTAGGCGGTATTCTGGCCGATAAATATCCAGCTTTGGTCAAACGTAAAAAAGTCTTCCTGTAGCAAGGCTACACTGGACCACATACTTCACATCTGACCACCTTGACAATTAACAAAGTGAACTTTGAACTTCTTTCTCATCCAGGATACAGCACCGACTTCGCCCCGTCATATTACCAGTTATTCCAATATTCCGGACCATAGCCCACTTTTTGCAAGGGAAAAAAATCAGGATTAAAGAAGAGGTAAAAACTGGCTTAGGGTGAGTTTTTCGTCTCCAAAGACTCATCATGGTACCGAAGAGGAATAGAGTTACTTGCTCCTGCCTACTGGTAACTACTTATATTTCGAGAAATAACCTCCAGGTAAAATTTTTTAAATAGTGAACAACTAAGTTCCTCGAAAACGCAAATGCTTTTCTTACGCCATATTCTCTAATGGACGAAAATATTATCAATGAAAGATAACCTTGAAAATGTCAGCCATATTAGATGTCCAGTTGTTGTTTAACAGTCTTTATGTCGGTCGATGTTAGTGTCTCTGTAAAGGTGGAAAAAAATCGAATACAGAGCAATCATTAATGTCTTGCATTTGAAAGGCAATACGCCTATGCAAATTAAAGCAGAGATGGATACTGTTACTAATTATTATTTTAAAAGAAAAAATTATGCTATCTTCGAATATGTATATTAAGGAATAAAAATAAATACACTTTTTATATTTATTAACTATGTACTTTTTTTATGTAATTTAATTTAATATTCTAGTGAGAGTTTATATTTTGAACAAGCATGTAATTGTTTAATAGAATTTTGTTTTTAATATGTCTTTCCTAAATACAACATATGGTGGAACCACACTATACACTTTTAACATAAAACATTTTAAACTTATCTTAACATTTGAATTTGAATCACTAATTTGCGATATTTTATTTTTACATTTACCTGAAACACAGAAAATGACAATGCAGACAATGAAAGTCAGAGCAGGTGAAGTGAAGCGTAAACTAAAAATATAACAAATTATTGTTGGGTATACAGCTTAACAAAACTTATTCAGCTCTCCGATAGCCGTGATCGTCTAGTGGTTAGGACCCTACGTTGTGGCCGTAGTAACCCAGGTTCGAATCCTGGTCACGGCAGTGTTAAAGGCACTGTCACGGTGGAGATTTTTTTAACTATATGATTGATCAAGGTTCAATTTTATATATTAAAGAAAAAATATTTAACTGAGGCTGTCGCGATACTTCATGGAAATTTATTTTAAATAAAAGAACTTAAACTTATGTTAAAATTTCCACTATATTATAAAATACTATGACAATTGTTTGAACACACAGTACCTTTTTCCGATACGAAAGTACGATGTACTTTGTACATTCAATGTAAGCCTTGGTTCTTTTATTAAATAAATAATCTTAATGCTATAGTTCTATGCTTAGTTCTATAAATTATTTTATACTATTGAAATAAATCTGATTGAAGATAATACATTTAACTCTTTTGGCTTAAGAACATAGAACTGATGTTATATACCTTTGGAATTAAATTATTTAATTTTCAATGGATATTAAAATATAGATAATTCTAAAAATATAATAGTTTTAATAAACATTTTAAAAATAACTTTAATAGCGGTAATCATATTAATAATCATGATCATCCTTCAGGGGCCTAATCTGCCCAAACAGGTATGGGTTTAAAGAACCCGAGGTATCCTAGCTTTACCTTAAACTCTTATTCTAGATAAAATCCAAAATAATTATTCTATAATCCTTCCCACTCAAAATAAAAATATATATTTATATATGACCCTACCGGTTCTATGGGCTAGCAACTCTAGGAATTGTGAATAATTGCTTTCGATAGTTGAGAAAATGCCTCGGACGTTGTCGAAGTAGATAGCCTTGCGCGAGTTTTGGTGGCGGCCCCAGCTCCTTTCAGGATACCGTAAGGCTAGATTGAACAAAGGCCAGATGAATCATGCTTGGAAGTTGGACACCCACTTCTTGCAAGTTCTCAGATTCAAAAACGAGGCCGTATGCGTTGGACCAAAGAGAAAGATTTAGAGCTTATGTACGCATACTTCATAGCAACAAAAATTGAAAAGCTATGACACAGTACCGAAAACATCTTCACAAAATATGGCAATAAATGGAACCCGAGTCGTCTCATAGGAGACTCATAGGTATTAAGAAGAGCTGCATTGTCAGAAGCGTAAATACATGCTACGAGAGAAAAAGCCAGGAACAAATGAACATGATGAGCATCAGACAGAGGAACCACAGGAAGAGACAAATAACACCGAAAATGTTAGTAAAAATAATTGTATGGAGCTAAACACAATGCTAGTTACACCACGAGAAGATAAGCATATAAAATTGAGCACACAACTGGAGACTAATCTAATGAAATATGATGGCATACCAATCTTTAACAGACCAAATATGCCAGATCATTTAGCATATTTACTCAGTATAAGCAATGATATAAAAATTATTGATAGAATCCTTAAAACTTACCAATTTCCGGACATTAATATAGAAACTATTTATCATGTCATTTACGCAGCAGCTATAACTGTTTGTGAAGCAAATAACTTGCAGATATTAGAAAACAAAAATCTTATTATTAAACATGATATATCAGATGGAAAGCCGATATGAGAAATAGAGAAAAAACATTAACAAAATCTGGAAACTCACAGGCATTCTCACTTATTATACCAACAAAAATAAAACCCCACCAGTGAAAGTTCAACAAAATGCAAATAAAATCATAGAGGAAGCTAAAATACCTACTAACGCTAACGACAGAATAGCTGACATAAAACTGTATATTGATCTATTGAAGCAAAAAATTGCAGTTTTAGTAGCAAGAATACAAAGATATCACGAAAACAATCAAAAGAAAAGTCAACTGAACGCTTTTCATAACAATCAACAACAATATTTTAGAACTCTGGAGCAGAGACAACCCTTGAATCAACAATCTCCAAGTAGTGACGCAATGCACCAATTTTTGAGCAATATTTGGAGTAGCTGATTACTGCTTACGTAACGAAGAACAGCACATAAAAAACATAACAGCTATGGGGAATGTCCTAATAACAGAAGAAGACGTTAAAACCGCCATAAAAATACCAAATTGGAAAACTCCGGGACCAGATAGAGTGCATAACTATTGGATAAAATATTTAACAAGTATGCATGGAATGTTGGCACAACTCTTCCAAAACATTCTTGAGTGCCTGGACTTACTTCCTAATAACATCTGCTAAGGTATAACCCTCATGATACCCAAGAAAGAGAAGGCAAACAGTCCAGAGCACTACAGTTCGATTACATGTCTGTCTAACATATACAAACTAATGACCAAAATTATATGCACCAAGATCACCAAACACTTAAACACCAACAAAATAATTGCTGAAAAATAAATTGGGTGCAGAGAAAAATCACGGCGTGCCAAGGAACTACTAGTCATTAATACAATAGTTTGAAAACAAACAACGACAAATAACCAAATCTATCAATCGCCTGGAACATTGTCAAAAGGCGTATGACTCGGTTCCCTATTCTTGGTTCATTGAAGTTTTGAAAGTATACAATATTAATGAAAATGTTATAGAAATTTTACAAAAAGTAATGAAGAATTGGAGTTCAAAATTTATAGTCAGAACACCGCACATTAGATATGAGACTCCTCCGATAGATATAAAGAGAGAAATAATCCAGGGTGACAGCATCAACCATATTTCGTTTTGTTTAGCGCTAAATCCCTTGAATAATATGCTTAAATATTCAAAAAATGCCTACCACATTGCAAAGCAAAAGAACTGCCGAATAACACACCTAATGTATACAGACGATTTAAAGCTTTATGCGATTAGTAAATCACAATTACAAAGCATGCTTGAAATCGTAAACCAATTCAGCAAGAAAATTAAAATGAAATTTGGGCTTATTAAATGTGCTACCATACACTATAAGAAAAGAATAATTATAGAAACTCTAAATATGAAACTCATGAGTAATGAAGAAATCCAAACATTAACAGAATCCACCTACAATTATCTGGGGATGATGCAGAAAAAAAAAGAGTTCAGCACTGACGACATATTGAATGAACTTAAGCGAAAAGCCCTACACGGGCGATGCTTTAATGATCTGGAATCTGAGGATGTTGATAAAGTGCGATTGTGAAGATTTCTCAATAACTTGACACTAACAGGAGAAACCGAAGGGTTTCTGTGTGCTATTCAAGAACAAGTAGTAAGTACAAAAGCATACAGAAAGCATATTTTAAAAGATAAAACTTTAAATGACAAATGCAGAATGAGCAATAAGACAACTGAAAGAGTACAGCATGTAAGCTCTGGGTGCACCGTTCTAGCACCACACGGTTATCCAGAAAGACACACCAACATAGCAAAAATAGCACACCTAGAACTCAGTAAAAAACTATAGTTAACAGAAAGCCAAGAAAGCTACTACGAATACACACCACAATCGTTAACTGAAAATTATAGGTATAAATAATACTGGGATACACAAATGATAAAGGACCTTTTAACAACGCCTAATAAGCCTGATATTTTGTTAATCTATAAAGAAGATATATGATTCTATATTATGGATTTTGCAGTGCCTTTGGATCAGAATGTAAATAAGAGCTTTTCTGAAAAAATCAAAAATATCAAGACTTAGCCTAGGATTTAAAACACACATACCAACTAAAGGATGTAACAATACTACCATTTATTATCTCAACCAATGGATTAGTGCAGAAGAACCTAGTAAAAAACTTGGAGAAGCTAAGGTTGTATAGTAAACTCAGCGACGATTGCTTGAAAGCCGCCATTCTGGGAACAGTGCGGTTCGAAGAGTGCTTCATGAGCGCCCTGAACATAGTTCTCGGTCTAATTTTTATCTACAGTGTTAATCGTTTAAAAAAAACATGATAATGAAATTGCTCAAGTTAATTATATAATTAACAATTGTATTATAATAGTGTAAATAAAAATATAAAAAATATCTCAGTATTAATAATGGATAATTAATAATAATAATAATAATAATAATAATTTATTGAATCCTCAAGACAATACAAATATGCATGGACCAAGTCAAAACAAGAGCATGCACACTTCTGTGCATATAAAGAATATATAACATTTAAACCTGCATATAAATATTTTATTCTTGATAAGGTATATAATTTAATAATTTAATAATTTAATAAAGTATTAATTCAATCCCCACTACAACAAAAATATCCATGATTAAGTCGGATTGACAGAATTGACAGAATGTTCAGTGACACGACCTCAGAAATAATACATGAAATGATGCACATACACAATGATACATGAATGATAATCTTGCACAAATAAACATTGTATACATAAATAAGCATTGAATCTAATTATTGATACGACATATATTCTTCTAAATTATAAAAACTTTGACTTATAAGGAATTCGCGGACTAATTTTTTAAATTCGCTGTCACTCTGAACATGCTTAAATCGTTGTGGCAACTTATTATACAGCTTCACACCCCTATAGTAAACATTATGTTCAACTATCTTACATGAATGTATTGGTAAAACAAGTTCATCAGAGCCTCGTGTGTCATAGTGATGAAAATCACTATTTTTTACGAATGCTACAAAATTTCGCCTAACAAAGATGATAATCTCCAAAATATATAGTGATGGTAGAGTCAAAACCCTGCATTGTTTAAAAATTGGTCGATACATATATGTGGATAATGCACAATATCCGTGGTACCAACCCGTTTCAACCTATAAACAGCAGCTAATTTCTTGCATAGTTCAGCTATGTGTTCATCCCAGCAAAGTCTGTTATCGAGATGAACACCCAGAAATCTAGTACAGGATGTTTGCTGTATAGACTTACCGTTAATTTTTAGTAAATATGACTCCGTTATAGTGTGTGTTCGAGGAGTAAAAGCAATAAAACTGGTTTTGTCCACGTTAAGTGATAACTTATTATTCGTAAACCAACAATAAAATTTATTGAGCATTTCCTGTACCATTTCAATGGCTCCTTGCATGTTTCTATTTTTTGTTAAATAGCTGTTATCATCAGCAAACAGTACCATATTTCCGGTACTGCAAACCTCTGGCAGATCATTAACAAAAATTAAAAATAATAGTGGACCCAAAACAGATCCTTGGGGCACTCCAGAAATAATCCTTAATCTTTCAGATGTTGCTTCATCAATCTGTACAACTTGGTGTCGGTCAAACAAGTAAGATTGCAACCACTCTCTCACCCGACCCCTCAAGCCATAGTGATGAAGTTTATCCAACAGTATTGCGTGATCCACCAGATCGAAAGCCTTACTTAGATCCATAACCAGACCAACACATTTGCAATTATCGTTTATGTTTTCATATAGCTTGTTTAAACATTTACAGATTGGTGAATGTGTAGATCGACCACTTCGAAACCCGTGCTGTGATGATTTCAATATATTAAAGCACACAAGAAAGGACATGATCTGCTCATACACTATATGCTCCAATAGTTTAGATAACGTAGGTAGAATAGCTATTGGTCTATAGTAGGAGAGGGAGAGCCGGTCACCTCTCTTGAAGAGAGGAATTACTTTTGATGTTTTTAATGCCCTCGGAAAAATACTAGTTTCCAGAGACCAATTCACTAGATATGTTAACGGTATTATTAATGAGTTGATAGACTTCTTCAGTACAACTGAAGGAATATTATCTAGCCCCACAGAATTTGTATTTTTTAGTTTCCTTACTGCTTTAATTATGTCATATTGGTTAACTGGCCGTAATATCATAGAGTTTTGAATTGGAGTCACTTGTCTAACCCTAGTAGCAGCCATTGAACTCACCAACACGTTCTTAGGAAGATTAACAAAGTATTTATTAAAACAACTAGCAATTTCATACTTGTCTTTCAAAGTAATTCCATCCTCATCCCTTATGGCGCTTATGTTAGTTCTTGTATTGCGGTTTTTTGAATGTTATTGTTTATTATTTTCCAAGCCGTGTTTGACTTGCTCTCCGATTCAAAATATTATTTCACATTGTAGAGCAGTTTAGCCCTTCTTATAACCTTTGTATAAATTCTTTTGTACACCCTATAATGTGTAGCATCTTGTTCGGCTCCGGATAATACTTTCGTTCGATACAATTCTTTTAAAGTAATAGATGAATTTTAAAGTGATGATGATGTAATATATGACATTCTGATACCTCTTGTCAACCAAGGTTTAAATTGACCCTCATTGGACATTCTTACTTTTCTAAGGGGAAAACACATATCAATGTAATACTTGAAACAATGTGAAAATGCCTCAAATCCCCGATCCAAACTTTCAGCCTGAAATACGTCATACCAATCTTCCCCACTGAGATACAGCTGAAATAGTTTCATATTAATTTCACTATAATGTCTTTTAAATTTTGTTATTTCATGCAGATTTGATGTAATTGGAATCTCTATCAACTCAGCCGAATGATCCGACAGACAATAACTCCAAACAATACAAGACAAACCATCTAATTCATAATTCGTACATATGTAATCTATAAAAGTAGCCGATCTTTCTGTGGTACGAGTTGGTTCCTTTACTGTATTACATAACCCATAACTAAGTAGTACATCCTTTAAGTTACTAACAATATTAGTATTTCCCTTATAATCGATGTTTAAATCCCCACGTAAAACACATTTGCAACTTATTGGAAGGCGTAACTCATAAAGAAAGCTATTCAATTTTTGAAAAAAAAATATCAATATTAGTATTTGGAGCCCGATACAAATTCAATACATAAATTAAGTCATTCTCAAACTCAATATAAATGCCGCAAATTTCAAATATACCATCACTACTATATTTATTTGTTCTTTCTCTTTATTTTTTTTTCTCTCTATTTATTTGATCTCTTTAATGCATGAACTCAGCTTAACACTAACAAGTATTATGACCCCTCCACCATTTGAATTTTCTCTACAATGAGCATTACCCAATTGATAATTATTCATTTCACTGTCTGTTAACCAGTGTTCCGTTATACAGACCACATTGATCTTCCTTGATTTTATTATATATTCAAAGTGATCGATTTTGTTTCTCAAACTTTGTACATTCTGATGTAAGAGCACAATAGCACATTGATCATGTTTACCCCGCTCTTCAGCTAATTTATATTCATCAATGGAATAACTAATTTTTTTCCTTTCTATTTCCATTCAACGTTTGTACACTTCATTCTCTTCTTTCAAATCGAGCGTTTTTTAAAGAATTCTTGAATATAACACTCATGGCGTTGTGAATTTACCTAGGTCTAGTCTCATTTCACAAGTTTAATGTATGACATTTATAAAAATGGAGTTGTACACAATACAACAACAAGTTAAAATTGTTGAATTATTTTATGAAGATGGACGTTCAGTGAAAAATGTTTTTAGAAAATTACGTGATATTTACCGTTTGCACAATCGTCCATCTGAAAGCAGTATCAATTGAATTGTTCAAAAATTTCAGAAAACTGATTGGATGGAAGATGAAAGAAGAGCAATATATAGTCCGTCGTTTACAAGAGCATAATGATTTGGTGTGTGAAAGTATCGCTGAAGACCTAGACATTTCCATTAATCCACTCTCATAACAATTTGGACTCGGTCAATCTACAACAAGGGGTATTTTATGAAAGGATTTAACTCCAAAGGCATATAAGTTACAAATAACATAGGAAGTAAAGCCACTGCATCATTCAAAACTTCGTGCATTTGTCAATTGGATCAAAGAACAAACAGATGATTTTTCTCAAAAAATCATCTTTTCAGATGAAGGGCATTTTGAAATTGGTGGCTATATTAATAAACAAAATTGCCACATTTGGGGTTAGCAAAATCCACGATTGTTTCATGAGAAACTTTCACATCCTAAACGAGTCAATGTTTGGTGTGCTTTATTGTCAGGAGGTGTTACTGGACCGTATTCCTTTCAGAATGTTACTGATGAAGCTGTATCTGTGAATGGTGTTGAATATCGTGAGATGATAAATAGATTTTTGTGAGCTGAATTGAATAATATTGATCTGGAGGATATGTGGTTTCAACAGGATGGCGCTACACTTCACTCTGAAATGAAGCAATTGTTTTTATTAAGAGAAAAATTTCCCGGACGAGTTATTTGCAAGAAATTATGATATTAATTGGCCACCTAGATCATGTGATTTGGCACCGTTGGACTATTTTCTTTGGGGTTACATGCAAAGCCAGGTCTATAGGAGCAATCCACAATCGATTTCTGACTAAAGGATGAAAATTCGAGTCATTGTTGACAAAAGAGTGAACGTCTGTGGAGCTGCAAGAGGTGGTCATTTGGCAGATATTATCTTTCGTGTTTTAATGTCGTACAATTAATAATATTTATAATAATTTCAATTATTAATAAATAGTTTTTTGAAATCAATGCAAATTCTTTGTTTTATTCAAGAATGAAAAAAACCGTCCAATTTGAAAGGCCTTTTAGTAATGCTAAACTTGCTTCAAATTATCTATCTGAATCTGAGATCTGTTTAAACATTCTTATTTGCGTGAAAAAAAATAAACTGATATTAATAAAATTTCGTTTGCACATATAAAAATTAATTTTTATAACGTTTTGATATTTTGTCAAAGAATATTTCATTAATTGGTACTTTTGAATTACATGATATGAAATTTCTCTCTTTAAAAACCTTTCAAAAAAGAAATATCATTTTACAGATATTTTTTAATACCAGTTATGTATGCTGTTCCCCAGCCTCTTGTCAGCTTTTATGGGGTAAGTTGTATGTCGGCTAAATTTCCTTTTACTATCTTTTGCAGGATATATCATTTTGCAGGATATTAGAATAATGTACATCCACACGTTTCAAACAGGACCCGACAAAACTTGTTCGGTTTCAACTGAGATGTCTTACTCCATCCACCTTACTCATCGGACATAGCACTCTCGGGTTACCGTTTAATTCGTTCCTTCCAAAATGATTTAAATGAGTCATTTTTTAAAATGGAAGAAGAGGTGAAGGTCGATTTTTTTGCAATAAAGATGCCCATTTTTGGAAAAAAACAATTACGGACATGCAACTACATTGTTAAAAAGTTGTAAATAATAATCGTAATTATGTAATAGATTAAATAACAAATTACCTAAACTATTTGCATACCTCTTTCCCTAAATAATCCCTACGGAATTTCCGGACCATGCAATACATTGCAAATCATTTCTTTTAGATTCATATATTTATGCATACGCGAACGCTTTAGTAAAATTGTTGATCCGTCTGAGTTCTTGAGGTAAGAATATGGACTATGAAACACGAAAATGTAATACTTTCGGTTTTCGTGTTTCTTTGGGCTTCTGAGAAAGACTTTGAAAACAATTTAATTCAATAAGTATCCTCTTGATATAATGTAATTTCGCCTTGATTGCTAATTAGTTAAAATTGTGTCGATATAGTTTTGAATTTGCCTCTATAGATGAAATAGAGTGGAAAAATACTCTATACATTTCTTGAAATAACAGGATGATGAATAAAAAAATCATCTAGTAAAATCTAGATCTAGATCTAGTTAAATGCGTCACTGATTTAGTCAATTTGTCTAAATGAGCTGACGTATTCTCTCCATTTGTCGGTGTATGCCACGTCCTTTCAACCAAATTAATTCCCGTAAACTTGCCAGACTAAATAAGCCCAGTTTACAAAGATAATTAATAACGAGGTTACCCAGCTATCTAGATCAAGTTTTAGAACCATTTCGTTACGTGATTTTCGCCTTCGATCTTTTGATAAACAAGCATTATATGAATATTAGAAAACTAATTTGATATTTATTTAATTTTTTTAATTAATATATATATTAATATACAAATTTGATATATATATATATATATATATATATATATATATATATATATATATATATATATATATATATATAATATAATGTATATATATATATATATATATATATA